>JAOSBL010000211.1:23391705-23406984 GCA_027568915.1 Erythroxylum roraimae | reverse complement strand
AGCGTGCGCTCATCATCTTTAAGGTATGACAGCAAATGACCCTTCAGGGTTTTCAGATAAGGTTTCAAGGACTCCGCATGTTGGGCTCCGGAAACGGGTTGCAACATATGTAGTTCCTTTACTACCTAAGATGTATGGAGTTCTTTGATAATGGTAAGATCGTAAAAGAGATTAATAATACTTTCATTTGTTTGATTCCAAAATCTCATAATCATGGATCTTTTAGTGAGTATAAACTAATTTCTTACTAGAACTTTTTATATAAAATCATCCTAAAACTGTTGGCTTTAAGCATAAGGAAGGTGTTAAACTAATTTATAAATCACACATAGAGCCATCTTAAAGGGAAGACAAATTGTAGATAATGTATTGATAACACAACAACAGTTTAAAGGCTATACAAGGAAAAACTAGCCTGAGAACTATGCTCTAAAGGAGAACTTCTACAAAGCCTATGATTTAATAAGCTAGGAATTCTAAGTGTTTAGAGAATAGATAAATGATCAAGTTTGTTAGACACAATATCTCTATAAATCCCAACTTATGTTACTATAGCAGATGCAAGGAAATTCACTTATTCAGCCTCTCATTTGCAAATGACCCACTAATCTTTTCTAAAGCACATGACAGGTCAGTCTATACTCTAGTGACATCTATACACATGTTTAAAGAATTATCATGCTTGGAAGTGAACTACAAAAAGATTCATCTAATTGTATCTTCGAGTGCATTGCATGTATCTTAGTAGATTCTAAGGATCTCATATATACAAATTAAAGAACCTCCTTTTACTTATCTTGGGCTTCCATTGTCCACAAAGGGACTTTAATTTTGGGATTGCATTCCATTATTGGAAAAGAAGCCAAAAAAAAAAAAAGTTGGAAGCCTTTTAAAATAAAGATTTATCCTAAGTTGGTAAATTATTGTTGATAAGATCAATCCTAAACTCAATACATGTGTATTGGTCAACTCACATCTTTCTCTCCAAGAGCTTAACTAAATCATTGGAAAAAATCAATGAGAAGCTTCCTATAAAGTGGTAGAAGAACTGAAAAAGCTATAGAAAAAGTTAGTTGGAAAGAAATCAACAAACCAATGTATGGAGGAGGACTAAAAAAATACTTCAATCAACTTAAATAACAACGTGTTCATAGCAAAAAGGTTTTGGAGGCTATTGGAGAACAAAGGCACCTTATTTCGTAAAAGAACAAGCAGAAGGGATAATCCCCAAGGTAACCTTTTTAATCTAATTAGCTATCAAACAAAGATTGCTTATAAAGGATAGGTTGAGCTTTCTTAATATATCTAATCAACATCCGCTGTTTACTCATCATGGCTACGAGGGAACGTATGATGGTTTTGCCTTATCCTCAGAACCACATTTTAAGTATTTGGAGTTTATAAAGTGGCTATTGGAAGACAAAACAATTAAAAGAGGAGACTTGGTTGTGCTTATAACTAATAACCTTGGGTTCATGTATGTACAAGATTTGGTAAGAAAGAAATAAGAAGTTTTTTTAAGGGGTGAAAAACTCTCAAGGGGAAGTTAGTTGAAGAAATCAAACAATGAATTAGAGAACAGATGATATGCAACAAAGAAGCAAGCAATGCCAAGATAGAGTAGCTAGATACTGGAGAATCATGAGAGAGGAGCCTCTCTCAATGCTAACCATGAAGATGGCACATGTTTATAAAGAGCATCATATTCATAGTAGGGAAGTAATTGATTATAAAGCCAACGTGCGAATGACATTTTAATTAGTTTGTCTTTGTGTTCTTTTGATAAATTCTGGATATTTTGCTTTTAATATAATTCTTTTTTAAGTTAAAGAAACGAAAGATTGGAAATGAGTGACAAGTAACTTCTTCCAGGTGAAAAAAGACGATTAATTTGGACACTTAAAAAAACAACGGACTGGTTTTAAATAACAGGGATTGGACAGTTGACCATATGAGCAATCAGAAATTAGGAACAGGTAGAAGGACAATCAATTAATTTGGCTCATTGGCATTCTCCTGCAGGTACTTGTGCTTTTCCTCGTCGGTCATGAAAGCAGTGAGAGGGAAAGACTTGCCAATGCCCATAGGGGTTTTGAACATTATTTTATTGGAAGTAGGGTCCTCAATGCTCATCTCACTTATGGGCACCCACAGAAACATTTGCTTGCTCTTGATGCCACTTATCTTCTTCATCCTAAACTTGTCTACATAGGCAGTCACCTCTTTGGCATAACATACACGAGTATTGGTAGCAACAAAAAAATGCTCGTATGGAGCCTTGAGTTTCATCCAAACAAACCCCGTTTGTCTTACCCTTCCACACTCTTGAAGATCTTTGAGAGGAAGTACTCCTTTTGGGAATCCTAGCTCTTCAAGAAGCTCTATTGACTGCCTGTAGCAATCCTCCGCACCGTATGCTATTTCTGCGCCTGCACGTTCGTCAGCAACATGAATAATGGATGTAGCCATCTTGATCGTTGAGATACTATAAGTGGCTGTTAATTTCTCGGGTGGAGAAAGAATATCGATGATTGATTGTATATATACATTTATCTTGGAAGGAGACGGTAGGGGCTGTTCGCTTGTTTACATTTAGTAGTTTACCTAACAGCGATGAGTGGTTGAACCGAATATCTCCTACCACGCCAACGAGTTTGTTAAGATGTGCTCGTCGTCCAAAGAAACTCTTATACGAAGCTCAGAGTTTAAAAGTCTGAACTGAAGGTCAACTAAATATTCTAAAATATAATTGAAAAAACTGAGAGTTTAATTAAAAGAATTGTTAAATAAAAATTTATTTATTTATTTTAATTTATAAAAAATTAATTTACAAAAATTGATAATTAATTAATTAATAAGCTTATCGAATTTTAACAATAAAAATTATTAAAATAAATTAAATTAAAAATTACAAATTGTTCGATTTAAAATTTTTATTAGCAAATGGATTTTTTAGTCGTTGCTCCTTTCCTGCATAGTTGGATTCTATTGCAGAGATAGCTACGAGTGGAGTAAACATACTGTTACAAGATAGAGGTAGCATAAAACACGAAAAGGAGTAATCACTAAAGAATGGACTACACTACAATTAAAAGGAGTAATAATCATATTCACCGAATACTTTTATAACTTGTCGGAAAAGGAAAGCAACAGACTGCCACAAAGCAAAACTATGAAATATATTAATGCCACGTAAGAGTACTATGACATTGAATACTCTTCTCTAAATCCCTTGACCAGCACCTAACACACAATCCTGGAACTTTTCATTCTCATTAATGTAAAATTTTCATCATTACGTTGCTTGGAAGAATTTGAACATGGAGGTGCAGAAAACACTAAAAAGCAGGGTGCAGTATTGGGCCAAATCTACCCTGAAAAATTAACAAATAATTAAACTATTTTGTATCTCCGTCCACTTCAAGCGAGCCTTTATCGCCGGAATATATGTACAGATTCGTTATAACCCGTGCTAACCAAAATGTAACACAAAACTGCCACATTGTCGCAACAGTCCGCTAGATTAAAGAAATGGAATTGCTAGGATTAAGGCCACAAATACAAAATGAACTCCATCTGCACACGGTTATTCGCAAATCCGTATGGCTCTGTTATGCCTCTCCCGACCCACCCACCTTCTGTGCAACTTTAACTCTTCGATAGAATAGCACATATGCAGCTGAAGTCTTCACATCAGACTCGTTGACCGGAGAGACACGACTATCATCAAAATTGTACCACCTATTGTCGTCAATTAACTGGAACATTGGACAAAGAAACAGTTATTAGATTACCAAAAATTTCATGCCTTTTAAGCATCAAACCTTATAACAGATTCTCCATAATAAACATTCCATACTACAAGCAACAAAAACATCTACTTGCTAAAGTAGATTCACTAGGCTTCAGAGAACGTGAGGAGGTGGTGCAAAATCAATAATTATCAGCTTTCTTCTATGGAAATGGAAGAAGATAACTGACAAATAAGTCTGATCAGTAACATCAATTTGTCAAAGAGGAGATCAAACCAGAGTATTTAATTACCTTAGCAAATGCAGTATAATGCCCACCACCCAGACCACCATAATGATTGCTGATAGCATATAGCTCATACAAATAAGACTGTCCATCCCCCTTCTTTACATATTTGTTCAAATCAAGATTGTGAATGGGGAAATCCACAAAAGTATCTAACTTATTCTTCAAGTATCTGCTGTAAGAAAATCGTTTTAAGTGGAACACAAGAATCTCAGGTAACATCCAGAGGTCCAGCTTCTTTGTGGCTTGTCTATGCTCTTTGCAATTTGGGCAATACCTGTATCAAGATGACTTGCATTGGCTTACATATACCAAGGTAAACAATTTCAATAGAAAACTCAAGGTAAAATCCTGAATCCTTGACAATAAAACATTTTTGGAAGGCATACTTACCACATGTCATCAGGCCCTAAAGGCTCCTCAGTCAAGAATGCCTCCAAGCATGAAAACAGGGAGACAGCTTCTTGCCGGGTTTTCTTTGCAGTGAAACCGGACTTATGATACACCTCTGGGATATCCTTCAGATAGCTGGAATCATATAGCTTCAGTTCTTTTTCGGACCAATCCAAGAAGACCCTGATACGATTTCCAAATTTGATGACGGAATCCTTGAAAACGGGCTTGCAACTTCCATACCCATTATCAGTTAAAAAGAGCTTTAATGATAACTCCTGGGTAGATTCTTCCCCAAGTTCCACATTCTCCATTACCTGGTCCTTTTCTTCAGGCTCGCCATTGCAACTGTCTGATGGCTCACCATCAGCTTCTGAAATATAACCATTGTCCTGTCCACCATGAACCATGGTGGATGAGCTTGCTGTTTTCAAAGGTGAAAGCATTTTTGCAGCCGCAGCTTCAATATCTGTTCCACTTGGTTGGTCTTCTTCCAAAAATGTAATAAGAGGTGCTCCAAAATATTTCCCACCACTGCCCTTCAGAAACTCCGGTGAAGGTCTGTTAAATTCAAAATGGCAATATGAGAATCATTTTTGCTAGTGAAACAAAATTTATTTGAGATGACATGTGAGCTAATTGACAGGTCCGATACAACAGCTGCAACAATGAATTGAGGAAAAGGAATGCAAACACTACACAGGCATGCATATGTGCCGGTCAATAGAAATTACACAAGCTAGGTAAAATTTGTGAGATTCAACTTGTCACTAGCAATCTTTTGAAGATTACAAATACCCAAAAAACTGATCCGGACAACTAAATGTGAATCCTGTGATACACCAATAATAACAAAACAAGAAGAGTTGGCATATTTCTTCACAATGTAACAGAACGTTTAGAATAAGAAACTGAGCTCACCTTTCCCGGTGAATAATTTCTAGTTTCCTTTTTCTGGCTCCCTTTTCAGGAAATCGGTAGGCCACTATATGGTCTTCATCCTTTATAGAAGTCAATAGTTCAAAATGATTTTCAAAAAGACGATATATCTTGTGTTCATAAACCTGACAAAAAAAAATTATGGTATAAAATTTATCATTGTTCACCCTGTCAGATATCAGATAGCTTACAAATGAAAACAAGTGTAAATTACTTACTTCTGCAAGCAAAAGGACTTCATCACTTCTCAAACAGCATGCTGCACTCAGTGCCTGAATCAGATCTCTGCAATGACCGTTTTTCAGCACAGACACGGTGTATGGCATTGGAAGACCACTCCCATCAGCATAAAAGATTGTTACATTCATTGATCGTGTGACAGTTGATGGTAGTGGCAAAGTTAAATACATAAAGGGATCAAATGTGACAGAGATCTTTCCACAAATTGGGCAAACTAGTGTTGACTTGTACTGTCCCTGAGAATTCCAAATTTTCCATGCAGAAATTGTAAGCAAACTTGAACAGTTGTACATCCTTAACTTTCCCTTGCAGAAACAGAAACTTTAAAGCACTTTCAACAATCAAGTAATGAACAACAGGGCATTGTAGAAAAGAACAACAATCAAAAACAAAAGTATGAAACTCCTACACTTCCTCTTAATAAATTAGATGTTCATTCTAGCTCATGAACACATAACTTATAGCTTTTGAAAATATTTAACAGTGAAAGAACAGTCTGAATATGGATATTAGCATTTGTAAGAAGCTCTTTAGTTGAACCTATATATGACACATGAAGAGTAGCGTTCGGTTGTGACAACCTAAGCTGGTCGAGCGATAATAACCAAACAGAAAGATGAAGCATCCTCCTTACTTGGCACACATCAACTATCACTGAATCATTCCGAGCTTTGTGATTTCTCCAGCAGACCTCAGCAACTTCATCATCTGGTTCACCATTCCAATCCTTCATTTCAAAGTATGGTTTCTGCTTGACACGATTCAAATCTTCATGAAGGCCATCCAACAAGAAGGCAAGAAGTTCCTATCAAGAAAGTTCGTTCAGTAATAATGCCAGTTGTAAAAACCTGATCCAGATAACGTCTATAACAGGCTTCATAGCATTCAGCACTAGGATTGGCAATTCCAGCGGTAGGCCTGGCCCATTTCCATCTTTATTCACTAAAGGGTTAAGCTCACATAGTAAAAGGAGGTATCTCCAGTCTCTAAATCGAAGTTTACATTATATCACCCCATTGCCAGATAATTAATTATGGTGCTCAACAAAAGAATACAGCATTTTGGAGACTTTGCATTGTATGAACCATTGTCATATAATTGCCCAAGTTCCTCAACAAAAGGATAGAGTGTGTTGGAGACTCTACATTATATGAGCAATTGCCAGATAATTGTTTAAGTTCCTCATAAAAGAATGTAGTGTAGAAGCTGACTCGAAGTAAAATACCAACAAGAGTAAGTCCAATAATTTGTTACTATGTTTTCATAAATTTAGTCTAGTATAAAATGAAAAAGGAAAAGATTCGTTTTACTAGTCATACCTAGTAAATGCCAAATGTACATATTCAACATGTAAATTCACCAGAAATAGTAGAAAATGTGGCATCATATGGAGACTTACTTGAGAATCATGCTGGTTATACCCACTGAATTGTGGAGCAAACAATGCTACTTTTCCCTTAAAGGCACGTGGTGCAATTGTAGTCCGACCTGAGGACCACATTTTTCTTAACAACTCACCGAATGCAATTGCAAGTTCACCCTACACAGCTACAACATAAGTTAGAAATTTAATGTTGCATGCTTATAAGATAAAGATATACTGTTAACATGTGGAAAGATCAAAAATAGTATAATAAACAAGGGAAGCCACTTACACGCATTCCTAAAGGATTTTCTATGTTTATCTCGTCAGAGTAGTCTTGTAAGAAATACTCAACAAGTGGGGGAGTGTGGACTAAGCATTGTAGAGCACTATTCATAAAGCAAGTATTTCCCAGATTCTGCAATCCTGCCAAACCACTTCCCTCTCTTTGAACAGAGTTATTTGCAGCAAATCCAATATCTATATATGAGTTTGTGGTGACTCCTGATCCGGAGTTTAAGCTATAACCACTTGAGTGACCATTTGACATGCTTGGCCCCCCAGCGATTGATGTAGAGGACCTTGAAGGTTCTAAGGTTACCAAAGCCAGCTGATTTCCTGTTGAATCTTTCCCAATACGAGGACTGGTTTCATCAACTTGCAGCTCCAGAAGAATCTGTACAAAAAATTGGGATGAAAGACATAAAATCATACAACAGAATAGAAAGTTGGGGATCTTTAAGCTTCTGATTAAATAATAACGATACATATCCCATAACTGTCACTAAATTCCAACTCTACTTGATTTATATGGAAAGCAAAATTTCATTCAATAGGGTGATCTTTCATGTACATCCATGACATCTCAAATAAACATATAAATGCAAATGGGACAGCTTAGTTTTGCTTGATCATAACAAGCTTCCTGATTACAAATAAAAGACACTTTTGTTTGTCTAAGATATTCTACCTTTATGTACTATAGTTATTCACTTATCACCTGATTTCACAACTAAAATACTTCCTTTGCTTGCACAAAAAGAGTTATAAAGAAGGAAAGGTAGGGAATAGGATGGGTCATTGCCTTTTAGAAACTTTTTAGTGAAGTATGGCAGGGAATGGGTGGATGCCAAACACTCATGTAGCCTCCAAGGTTCAAAGTCCTTACACTTTGAACTCGATGAAGGGAAGCAATAAAGATGGCAACCTCTTTCAACTTGTAGTAGAGGCAGCCCATCATCCTTACGGAATGGATGGAAGACATGTCTCGAAATGCTGATAGGTATGTAACACTCCTTTGGATGATGTAAAAATTGTTACATTTCCTCTGAATACTACATGATGTTTCATCTTGAGAATGCTTGGAGGTCATCCAAATTTTATTGATGGATTTTCCTAATAATTACGCAAGTAAAATTCTCTGTATTAAAACTTCGCCAAATTTCATGTACAAATCTGGGGTGCACCACCAATTCCAAGTCGTTTTCTTCATTTCCTTTTTCAGCTTCATTTCATTTAGTGGAACAAAATTTACTCAACAACAAAAACTTCATTACATACTAAAACTGCACTTTGCCATCACATTACACCGGTGAGATATAGATGGGAGGTCCATACACCTTGCATGGTTAACTGGACTCTATTAAATCTTCTGGTGGATGAAACTATATGTTCCCACTCAAAAACTATTTTCATGCAACTTTAAGTTATTGTTCGATATTTTAATAGTTGTGTATAAAGACATGTACATATCCATTCTTTAAAAAATTTATCATCACGAAATCATCTAAATATTTAATGATATAGACATTTTTCAGTTTGTGTGATTCAATGTCTTATTGGGAATTGTAAATATTTTGAGCAATAGTGTTTTACCTGTTCTACCTAAAAATGGATTTTCAAATTCCTAACTGGTATCGTTTTTCACTCTAAAACTTTGCATATTTGCTTCCAATTGAAACTTCCAGGACCAAGAAATGCTTCATTTTCTTCAAAATCTAACCCCTTCCACTTTAAACACGAACTGAAACTTGTAAAGAGTTGAGGGAATAATATCATTCTTATGAATGAAACTAAAACCAAGTGCTCAGATAAGTTTAGAATATTTTGAATATAGGTACATTATGTTCCTTGAAGTTCGAGATCAGGAGGACTGCAATTTATAGTTAGCATTTAACAACCTCTAAAACAATTGATAAGGACACAAATCTATAAATAAAATGGTTTCTAGTAGGTTTCTATGATACAAACCTCTTGATCCATCTGTAAATGTGATTCCTCCAAGGTTTTATGGGAAGCAATCAACTGTTTATGCTTTTGCTTACTAAAGTAGTCCCATAAAGAAACCTGACAGGATGCATATAAAGGGAAACGGTAAACAAAACATTGCTAAATTGAAAAATAGTATTAAGATAAATGTATGATATCATTAAAAAAAAAACACCTTTTCTTGCTCTATTCCTCTAAGTGCACACACCTTTTCTTTTAGCTCATGTAAAGATGCCTGAAATTAAGAAAACATATCAGATGAACAACTAAGCTAAAGAACTTGAATGAAAGAATTTCATTTAATGTAGCATCCCAAATTTACTTCACATAACCAGCATTTATAAATTTCACATACCAAATGCTCAACCACATACCAAATGAAAGAAATTAACTACATACAAAATGCTCAATAGATGACTTCCTACAAAATGGACCTAATTTCAGAAAAGAGAAACTTGCAAATAATTTCTCTTAATCCATCATCTTTCATCATCGATGCAGCTATTATGAAAACTAGCAAACAAACCTACTGATAACAGAAGTAACTCCATAATTTCTTACTGAAAGAGGAACTTATCCACCATATAAAACCATTGTAAAAACTCTCTTTGTATCATTCTCAACAAATAAGCAAAATAACAAGTGAATTCTCACACAAAATACTGAAGAAATCTCCTGGAAAAAACATGGCTTCATGATCATTAAGTAAATGCTCCAACACCTATCTGCAAACTACTAACTAAAATTTTGAATTGCAAAGAACTTCACCATGTCCACTGCCGAGCAGTAAAAGTCCCATGGATAGGGAAAAGACCAAATAGGTGAGAGAGGCAGTACCTTTTTGCTTAAAAACAGAATGAATTCATTTCCATCCCTTGAATCAATTAATCTGAGACGAAGGGGATAAACCTCCACATTAAACTGTTTTCTGTTAGAATGCCCCTGTGAGATCATCTTTCTTGGCAATGCGGGTCCACCTGAGTACCTAGGCAGCACAGAAAATAAGAATGAAATAATATAAAAAGTGAGGTAAACAAGAATAGTTAAAAGGACAAACCATACTTCAGATACTTAGCCGCACCAAGGAAAAAAAAGACATATGCTATTTTCTTCCTTTTTCGTATCTTTTCCTTTCTATAAGGATGTTGGACGAAGAGAATAGAGGGACCTTTCAGGCATTTAGGGGTCTACAATGGATTGGAAGTTGATATTATAAAGATATATGGGTGTAAGTTTTAACTGCAATTTCAGAATTGCTGGACGTATTAATGACAAACTTTACTAATCTCCAAAAGTTAAATAAGAAATTATGAGAAAAATAACAACAGAACCTAAAAGTTCAGTTCATAGACAACATAATATACATCTTAAGAGCACCACTACCAGCCTTTATAACAGCAGTGAAGACACCACTTAAAACTAAGAAAGAAAAGTCAAGCTTCAAATTAGGTACTTCATTCATTTGTTCATAGTTTGTAATAAAAACGCCCAATTTCTCAAATATTAAAGATCGAATGTTTAACTCAACCGAGAACAATTGTTACTAATTAAAAAAAAAGTTCATGACCATGGAAATGGCGGAAGGATCAAGAAAAAAAATTGAAGAAAGGAACAATGTTTACCATTGAAGAAGCTTTTCCCAAGCTCTCTGAGGTAGTAAAACATAATCACTCCCTTCCACCAACGTCCTGATTAGATCTAAATCCTCACCGTGACAACCCGTTTCACTTTCAACTATGTCAGAGTTATCGATTGGACCAGGTCTATCAGCAATACCTGGAGTAACAGCGTCCAAATCTAGGGAACCAGCCAATTGTTCCACATCACTTGCTTGACCAACATACTTCTCCCACCTAGAAAACCACCTATACAAATTGCAGCACGACAGAATTTAACCACAGAGCGAACAAAAGTAAAATAAGCACATCAATTAAAAATTTTTCCGATAAATGATCAAATAGTACAAAAGGAATCTTTTTTGTTAATGAATAAAGGAAATCTACAAAGAGGGAAAAGATTAAAAAAGAAAACATACCAAAGAAGTTTAGTTCATGCATTACAGCAGTAATAAGACAAGAAAATCCAGAAAAAGGGAAAATCGAAAGCACCTGTAAGAAACGACGTAGTACAAGTTGCCTTCTCGGAGATGAAGGTCGGCTTCATTGATCAAGTCATCGACAATCCGCTTCTCTTCAGCAGGCGTGCAAGGCAAGTAAGTCCGTCCATTCTCAATCGAGAAACCTGAATTGGGTATTTTCATTGACGATTTCAAAATCTACAGCAAAAGGAACAGAAGACAAGTTTCAACAACTAATCAATCACGAAATTTCAAGATCTTCATCGAAGAAAGATGAAAGATAGAAAGTGGAATGGTGGTAAATTGATAGAGATAATAGTAAAATTGAAATAGAATAGAAGGAGAAATATGAATAGGTAACCCTAGATTCAAGGGTGTTCTGGGTTGATTGAGGAGAGACCAGATGTGGGTTGAGAGAGAGAGAAAATGTAATTACCGTTTTTTCAACGATCTTCTTGTCTTTTTGGTGCGAGTTCGCAGGGACCCTCTCCATCCTAAAATACCTACAATTTCTCTTTCCTTAATTTCTGACATTTGTAAAAAAAAATTACAAATTAACTCATCAATACAATAATAACACTAAAATCAGTCATATTTACAAAATTATTTTTTTTTATCATACTTACTTCAAACTTGTTTATTGTGCATAATTTTATACTTTAAAATTAATATTCAATTTATACTCAAAAGGTCATTACGCAGGGCTTTATTTATTTATTTTTTTGAACACCCTACTTACAAGAGGGGCTTAGTAGGGAATCGAACCTGAGACTTAACCGAAATCAAGCCTCGCTCTCAACCATCAAGTCCATTGTCCATCACGCTCAATGGAAGGATACACCAGTGAAAAAGGAATCAAGTTGTAATTTTTCACATTTCGTTTGTGTAACCTCTACTTCTATGCAAGATATTAAGCCTCTTAGATTACAAATGCTTTTATGACAATCTTCCAAAGTGATGAAGGAATCATAAAAGCCCGATTTAATATATCTTCTATTTTATTAATAGGTGTATCACTCCCATCATTCATACGTTTTTAGTTCTTGATCACCTTTTAAAATTTTATGTGACTTAAACATCAACTTTTACATCACTACAAAGGGTGGTATTGCAACAACTTATAACATCAAGTCACAACTTTCTATAGTACAACTATAAATGAAACAGTTACTCTAAATTCTAGATGGATCTCATATGAAGACCGACAGTTACATAACCTTATGGACTATCAAGATCTTTGGAATTTTCCATAAAGCCTGTAATTCTTTTCTCAACATAGAGCATAAAAACTACAGCTAAAAGCTGTCTTCAAGATATATGCATCTTGTTTCATCCTTTTGCAAGTTTCAGTTGACCATCTAAGCACATCCATCTACTCCACTTCTCTATAAAATTTATGCAGAAGCTGCAGAATTCTTATCCATAAAGTTCATAAGTATGTGAGCACAAGAAAAATAGGTGAATAATTGTCCCTGAAGAAAACTTACAGAGGAGGCAGAGGGTATCCTGTCTTCCAATGCTTCTATTTTT
Source organism: Erythroxylum roraimae (assembly GCA_027568915.1). Taxonomy (NCBI): domain Eukaryota; kingdom Viridiplantae; phylum Streptophyta; class Magnoliopsida; order Malpighiales; family Erythroxylaceae; genus Erythroxylum; species Erythroxylum roraimae. Next base: position 23,394,136 of record JAOSBL010000211.1, on the reverse strand, counting down.
GGTCTTTAGCCTTTGTATTGCAGCTAAGCAACTTATAAATAAAGCTTTTGGGATTATGGTTTTAGCCTAAATCAAATCAAGCCAGAAGACTTCTAGGAATGTTTCCTAAAGAGCTTGCAACATGATTGATTGGTGAATTTTAAAGAAGAATCCCTCATTAATATGAGATCTTCCTTATTGGGATTAAGGTTTTAGCCAAAATCAAATCAACTCAGAAGACTTCTAGGAATGTTTCCTAAAGAGCTTGCAACATGATTGATTGGTGAATTTTAAAGAAGAATCCCTCATTAATATGAGATCTTCCTTAAGAGAATTAGGATTATATGGTGGAAGGTTGTTGGTAATGCAATCTAATCCCCCAACTTCCCCCTAAAATAATTGCACTCACTTTGGTTGGTTGAGGAATTCTAAAGGATAAATGATTTAATTCCTTCTATGCAATAGCCCTAGGTTGGAACAATTGTCAAACCAAAACCAAATGTTATTACCATTTCCAATATGGCTTTTGTAAAGGGATTGTAGCATCCTGTTATCCCAAGTTAAGTGTTAGAACCCTAGAATAGTGTATATGAGAGTTATTGAGAAATTAGAAAGCGTATTTCATGCTCATACATATTATAACATACACATACACTTGAATATTGAATTGTTGCACGTTAAAATGATTGTACATGTGTTCACTGACATTTTTCGGGTATAAATGAGTTATAAATGTGATTATATTGAGAATTGTGGTTTTTATGTATTGAAAATTGATTTGGAAAGTATATGCATTGATTTAGAATTTTTGGTGAAAATTAAGAAATTTCTAAAATTTTGGATATTTTTGGACTAGGAAAAATGCCAAGTGACAAAACAATTGATAAATGATAGTAGAAATTACTGTCCAATGACAATGAAAATTTTGATAAATGACCTTGTGATTTATTGACAAGTGTCATTAAAAATTGGGAGACAATTGAATTAGAAATTGGAGACAAATAGACTAGTTTTTAATAAGGGTTCAAATGGGACCATAGGAAGGTGACAAGTGGTGATGACAAGTGTCACTACCACTCACCACTCCTCTCTCTCACAATTCTTTCACTTGAAAGACCAAGTTAATTGTTTTGCCTTTCATTTTTACTCTTGTCTTCATCTTTTTCGTGGCTTTCTCTTCTTCTTCATGAATTTTGATTCACCAAACCATCACCAACATTGAACCTTGCTTCCATCTATCAATTGCTACTTCCATTTTGTTTTTCCTTCCATTTGTCACTAGAAACCTATCCCTACCACCTTTAGAAGATGAAGATCGTATGATGCTTAAGAGCTAGGGCTAAGTGTGATTTCCGAAGATTTGAAGCTAAATCAAGTATCAGATCATTAAATGAAGCTAGAATGATGAGTAAATTAAGATTTGACGACTTGATTATGCAATGTTTATGTATGTGTCGTGGGTGATGAAAAATTTATATAAATGTCTTGCTCTTGTATATGTATGATGAGTAATAATTCATATATTGTTAGAGATATTTTGAGGTAGAATGATCATCATAATGGTATTAGGATGAGTGCAGAAAATTAATAATGAATGGGTACATGTACATGTTCTGTTTTTGGTCAATGATCAAATATAGATCATGAATTGGTTTGTGAATGATATTGAGTTAAAATGGAGTTGAGAATGAAGAGGAAATGAAGTAGAAAAGATGATCTAGGTACAAGATAGGTTAAATGTAAAATGTTGGAAGTTATAAAATCTAGAAAATTGGAAGAGAGCTGGAAAATGTTACCAGTAACATTTACACTTATTAAGCTTCTGTATTTTAGCCATAACCTGTTCTATAGTTATCCAAATGAGATGATTTTTTATTTGGATTAAATTAGAGATATAAGGCTACACTTTTCATGAAGACATTGAATTTAAATTTTGTCCTTAAGAGTCTTAAAATTAGACATGAAGTTGAGAAATGGGTGCAGCAAATTGGTAGATGAATGTATATGTTTGTGTTCAGTTTTGAGAGTATAAGAATATGATCTATTTTGAGTGTTTATGATCAAATATGGGATATGAATTATGTATGGATGATGTTGAGTTGCAGTTAAGGTATACTTGAAGAAGTATCAACTTGAAATGATAAATGTTGAATATGAATTGTTTGAGACATATGAATGAGATATGTTATGGAAAAAGGGTAGGATTTTATAAATGATGAGAATTAGTTGTAAGTGATGAATCAAATGAGTAGAGATTAGAGAGTTTAATGAAATAAAATGTTGGGACCCGTTTTCGATTTTAGAACCGGAAAAGCAAAAAACGGAAAAACTAAAAACAAAAGCCCTAAGCGAAAACGAAGGCCAAAAGCAAAAATGAATAACAAAAGAATGGACGAGGAATCGAAGGAACGGATTTACAAAATCTCGGAATCAAAGAAACCAAAACGATTCA
>JAOSBL010000211.1:23303691-23315601 GCA_027568915.1 Erythroxylum roraimae | reverse complement strand
TAAATATTGTAATGTAAATAATTATACAATGACAAAATAATAAATGAATTACATCAACTCTTCTTATTATACTATAATGGCATTTCTGTCATTAACACTGTTTTTTGTTCTGTCCCTTGCAACCAAATACATTTTTGTCCTCAGGACAAAGACAATTTTTTCTGTCTTGTCCACTGTAACCAAACATCTCACTGTCTTCAGTTCTTGTTTTGTTCCGTTTAACTCTGTCTCGTCTCATCCTGTCTTTGTCTGCTGAAAACGCTAACCATACAGACAGGATGTGAACAACGATTTTTGTATGCTTGTATACAAAACGTCGCGGACAGATTTGGAGAGAAGCACGTCTCCATAAATTTGTAAGGCAATCTATACGTTAATAAGTAAGACATGCATAAAAATGCCACGTGGGCATCTACGTATACAATACAGGGTGGGCGCTGGGCGAATCAAAAAGCAATTTAAATATTATTTATTATATAGATAGTAACGATTTGAGATGTGCTTTTGAATGTAAACGGAGCGACAAAAAGAAGACTTTGAAAACGAGAGAGCCGGAGAGTTTAGAGCAGTCAATGTAGATCAGTCATTTTCTCTTAAAATCTCCGAAGCGGCGAAGCTGATCATTCTCCGCAAGCTCGATCCATATTCAACTGTTACCGTAAGAACATACATAACCCAGAAAAAAAGCTTTTCCTTTTCCACTGTCGTAGTTGTTTTGTTTCTACTCTCATCATTTATGGTACTTGGTTTTATTTTATTTGTTTTTTGTTGGTTTTGGTTTTCTCAAAGAGTTAGTTTCCGGGCTGCGTTCGTTTCAGTCTCCGGATGAATTTGAAATGGACAGAAAGAAAAGCTATCAACTTTCTTTCTCTTTGTCCATTATACTGTGTTAGTAACTTCTTGTCGTTTTCTGTTTGGTGGGTTGTTATATTTTTCCAGTTGATTAAGGCGAAGTCGGAGCTGATACTGAGGATTTGGAGAGGAAACTTATGGCGGTGGTGGAAAATGCTGCTTGTGGAGATTTGGGGATGAGTGGTTATTTGAGTTCGAGCTCGTCGTCCAGTCAAAATTCGAGTGTGTCTTCAATATCATCCAACGATCAGGATCATCCCAGTCACGGCAGCCACCGCCTACGGTCACGCATCGACAACGTTGTCCAGATTCAGCCTCTCTACATGAAAGTCAAGGTCCAGTCTCCGATCAACGCCGGTGTTCAGAATCTGTCGATGACTCATCATCAGAGGCGATCCGTTGGCGGGGATGGCGATTTCCAGAGTGATGAAGATGTTGGGGAGAGCTATAAGAGAGATATGAGAGAGTTGCAGGAGTTGTTCTCTAAACTCAACCCCATGGCTGAGGAGTTTGTGCCTCCTTCACTTGCTGGGAACCACAATAACATTGGACTCAACGGTCTCTATGGTCTTCATGGACTCAATGTCCCTTTTTATACTAAAGACACCAATATCAACAGCCTCACCTTGGTGGGTCTTCATGGAAATGGAACTGTCATTAGTCCTGCTAAAGGAAATGCTACTCGGAGGGTATATATATGTGCTTTACTTTCTTCTTTTGCTTAAAGTTTGCTATGTCTTGTCTCAGATATTATCCAACTGCAAACGAAGTTGGATGTTTAACATCTGGGTGTGTTGCTTGGGTATTTGGAACTATATTTACTTAGACTACAATCGAGTTGTTTCTGGAGCTTGAATAAGTTCCAAGATTGTGCCATCTCTAGCTCTTCGTGTTAAGTTTAACTCTTGAAATTCATTTCTTTGATCACCTGAGAACCATTAGGCATATGTTTCTTATTATTCATGGATGGTCACTTTTCTTCCCCTCAGAAGAAATGCTTCAGTCAAGGGAAACGGGGAGTGAACAATAGGACAAGTATGGCTCAGAGGGATGAGATAATTCGAAGGACTGTTTATGTGTCAGACATTGATCAACAGGTATAGTTTAAACTTTCTGTTTTAACACATTCAGGCTTTTGTGGTTGTAGGCATTATGTATATATAATCTAGGTGTTCTTTGAATAAGGTCACTGAAGAGCAGCTGGCAGCCCTATTTGTTGGTTGCGGACAGGTAATGTTATTCTAATTGTATATTTTTAGCAGCTTTCATCAGAATTATATTTCTGAGCTGTATCTTTCCTTATGCAAAGGTTGTTGACTGTCGCATATGCGGCGATCCCAATTCTGTGCTCCGTTTTGCCTTTGTTGAGTTCACTGATGAGGGTATGTTGACTATCAATTTGTTATTTTGGGACTGTTATTAATGTTTGTGGTGTTTTCCAATGTAAATTGTTTATTGAAGTCCAGAATGTCGGAGCATGTGTGTGCATGTGTTTGTTGAAGTCTTTTGACGTGATGGTTATATGAAGTCTATCATTTGAATGTGTGTTTGTGTGCAGGTGTATAGGTTGTCTGTGTGTGTGCAGTTGTATATGTTTCTGTATGGTTATTATGTCCTCATTTGGTTTCTGGTGGTTTGGTGATACAGAAGGCGCAAGGGCTGCGTTGAATTTGTCAGGAACGATGCTTGGGTTTTATCCTGTGAGAGTGCTACCCTCTAAAACAGCTATTGCACCTGTTAACCCAACATTTTTGCCTAGGGTAAGAACTTGCAGCTTTAAAGTTCAAACTGTACAAGCTCTATCAAATCTAATGATCATTTGTTTTATTTTATCTTGTTTTCAGAATGATGATGAACGTGAAATGTGCACAAGAACTATCTACTGCACAAATATTGATAAGAAGGTAAATATAATGTTTTTAATTTGATCACAAATCAACATGCTTCATATCAATCAAAATTGGTGTTGTTCTGCCTTTTTAACTTTTAATGTATTATTTTTTTTTGTTATCTGTAGATTACTCAAGCGGAAATTAAGATCTTTTTTGAGTCAGTCTGTGGTGAGGTCTGTGATTATATCTGTTTTGGAGCTTGCAAGTTTATTTGCTATGAATGTCACAAGGTTGCATATGATTTTCGGTAAAGAGGGGATTATCTAATGCAGGTTTATCGTCTGAGGTTGTTAGGTGATCATCATCATTCTACTCGTATTGCTTTCGTGGAGTTTGTTATGGTAATTACTTTGTTCTCACTGTTGAAGTTGCGGTTAATCTTTTCACTTTAAAAATCAAACGTAAGGGAAGCCCTGAATGGTATTTGTCAGCTTAGTAGCGTTTCAAACAATTACTGGGGGGACTTGGATGGCACTTGAGCATTTTATGCCTTGACAAAAGTATAGATCTGTCCTGTTAGTCATAAATTGGTGACAGTTGTCACCAATGAGGATTATGATGCTTTTATTGCTACCTTCAGAGGTATGCTTTTATCAAGTGTCAGGGAGTTAAATGACACTTAAGGATGTTCTTGTGGATTTGACAACCATGTCTAAAATAAGCCATAGATCTGGACAAACTTTCAAAAGACATCTGAAGGTTGTTTGGAACATCTTAAACTTATTGTTTAAAAATCTTTCGGATAATAGTATGACAGTCTTTTGCAAGGATTTCTATGAATTTCCTATCTTTATCATGCTCTCTTTTAACTGCTCCCAGCTGCATAAAGGACTTGTTTTGGAAGTGTTTTCTTTAGTATGTGTTTTTCCTTTTTGTGTTGATGTATTAATCTACAGTGCTTGGCTGTGATTGTTGGTCTAAATTCTCTTTTTTGAATTCACATGCTGTATTCAGTCGCTATCTCCTGTGCAATGTTAGTTGTAATTTGCAAGTTGAGAGTAGTGCTGAATTGTTAGATGAAGATTGTCACTCTTTGTATTTATTATTAAGTTGAAAAAACAAAATCTACAGTGTTTTAAAAAATTTTATTGATGTAAAAACTATTCAATGTTAGTTGTAATTTGCAAGTTGAGAGTAGTGCTGAATCGTTAGATGAAGATTGTCACTCTTTGTATTTATTATTAAGTAGAAAAAAAAACCTACAGTGTTTTAAGAAATTTTATTGATGTAAAATCGATATAACAAATGTAAGAGTGACTGGGAGCCCTACAGCCGGAAATTAACTTCTTGTCTAGAGTTTGACAAGAGATATATAATGAACATTTGAAAGTTAGATGAAATCCATGTACGATGCAAATTTTTAGATTTTCTCTGAAATCTAGAACTTTTTTTTTTGGCTGTAATTGATATTTCAAATTCTTTGCCAAATTGATCCTTAAGCATCTAATTATATTATCATGTCGTTCACTGCTGGTTTGTATGTTATTTTCTGCTTCCTTTCATGTACTTGCTCATAATGTACTGCTTGTGTTTATGCAGCATTATTCTTGTAATTTTGCATGTTGATGACAAGTATTTCCTCATTAGCTTTTTTCGTTGGCAGTCTGGTCCATTTTCCTTTCGTCACCAATATTGTTTTCCTCCCAATATCAGAATTTTCACCACTTAATGGAGTGCATTGGGTAGGATGGAAGATAGTAGCGAGTCCATTGTGACTTAGTTATGAGAAGGTAAACCTTAATTGTAGTGGGAAATAGTAGGGAGTCCGTTGTGACTGAATTATTATAAACCTTAATTGTAGTGAAATAGCAGTGGATTGCAGTATACAAGGACTAGGAATAGTTTTTGCTCGTGTAAGATGAAATGCATGTCAGATTATTGAGGAAAAAAATCAAAATTCTCAAAAAATGATAAGCTGAACTCCGCATGTGGCTGTTGGGACTATCACTTATTGTGTTGTATTGGCTTGCAAGATTTCAGGAGGTTGAAAATTTTAATCCAAAAGTATCTGGAGGTTAGGCATTGTTTGGTTTCAAGTTTGATGCAAATTTTCCCTTAAATCACGGTACAACAACAATAACAATACTTAGTAAAAATCACGCTAATATACGGGATCTAGGGAGGTTTAGTAGTACACAGCCTTATCTTTAACTAGTAGAGAGACTGTTTCCAAATGACTCACATGAAGGGGAGAAAAATAAAATAAAATTTTAAATTTTAAATTTTAAAATAAATAATAATAACAAACTAAAATAAATAAAATAAATAATGTGTTCACCAAAAGAGACAACAACAAATTATTTCATAATTTGGTTTGCAAGTTAGATATGTGTGATATTTATACACCAACTTGAAGAAATTTATGGATCAATCCAATATCTAGGAGTAGTTATAGGATTTTATTTATTGTATTTTTGTAGCAATTCTTGATTATATAATTTCCCTTTCTAGAGCAAGATATACGTATATAAAATTTCTTGTAAACAATTGTATGTGTAAGGGAATAAAATGCATTTATGCTCTAGTAGTTCTCTCTAGCCATCAAGTTAATCCAATCACATAGAAAAGTCAGTCACTTAAACAAAAAGTAAGAAAGCCAAGGCTTCACTATTGTTTGTTAGTGATATGCAAAGAAGTATCATTTTTTTAAAACAGATCACTTATAGATACAAATTCTTCAATAAGCAAATACATGGCAAGAGGCGTGTGTAGGACTCTTTTGCATACTTACCTCAGCCATGCCACACCAGAATAAAGAGATCTCTTTGGACTGTGCAGCATCCACATCCTTTATTTGTTCTTTCATCTTCCCATGAATAGCTTTTAATCGTGAATGCAGACATGCCTTATGCAGTCTATTCTATTGTGAAATTTGATATTAAGGATTTGTGTAGAAGATATGAATTTCTTATTAATCTGTTAATTAATTTGTATTCTTGTTTCAGTTTGATGTGAAAGGTCTTACTATAGTTTGGTTAGGAGTATATCTTATAAAAATGGATGTGGATTTTGTATATGCTACAGCACATATTTATATGAAGACATAGAAATGCCAGATGTCAGCACCATTGATTCCTTGGATACATTTCTTCTGAGCTTTTAATATGTGCACAGTTCAGTTTCTGAAACGGGGTTGATTATGTGTGTAACAGTTGTTGGTGGCCCCATGTTTTGTAATAGGATTGACCCTAATTGATATTTACAAACCTTTTCCTTGTAAAGACTTTAATGCATTATAATCTTAGACGTAGCACATGCCGTATCTTAAACAATAACATGCATCTGAAAACCAGATTCTGACATAAACCTCTTGGGCTCTTTCATACCTTACCCGTATATGCTTGCATTCTTGTTATTGACCTATTATAGAAGGCCCTGGTATACACTCCAAATGGCTAGCTTATAACCCTCACCATTGAGTTATTATTGAGCTTTTCTTTCAACTTCACAGAGCCAACCATCTTAGTTTCATCCTGCAATACACTGTTTTGTATGGTGGAAAGTGTTCTTTATTTGATTTTAATGGCATCTGAGGCTGCATGTGTTATGACGTAAAGTGACATGCAAGATTAAATGCATACAAGTTGTTCTTGGAAACATATCTTAATAGAAGTTTTGCATGTATAAAATGAGGTAGACTTCAAAGATTCTGTTACGAGTCAGTCCATGATGAACTTATTTCCCTACAGGCTGAAAGTGCAATTGCTGCTCTAAACTGTAGTGGTGTTGTGCTGGGTACTTTGCCTATAAGGTCAGATTGAAAGCTTTTTCATCCCTTGGGGGACCTTCAATTGTTTGTTTCTGAAGGGGACTGATGTCAATTTAATTGACCTTTGCATTTTATATGTTCAGGGTAAGTCCATCAAAGACTCCTGTTCGGCCACGTGCTCCTCGCATAAGTATGCATTGAACATCTTCGTTGTTGGAAACTGATTCTAGTGCCAGATAATAAAATATTTAGACACATACACATCTATGTAAAGAAGTTTCCCATATCACTGCACCCTTTGTTTTTATCTGTACTTTGATCCTTTGCTTCATCTCTTGTGATCATTTCCCATTTGAAACAAAGTATCATATCGTTATTCTAGCAATATATATATATAGTTGAATTGAACTTGGAGGCTTTGGAAGTTTTGTGTAATATTGTTCGTCAATTTCATTTCAGATCAAACTAGCTCTGATATTGAACTACTCTTGAGCAATTTCTGACACGATGTATGGAGGTGAATGGTCTCTTGCATCTTATAGTTATGGGTTTTGTTTGAGAACAAGCCAAAGCTGGGACAGTTTTGTGCCTAGCCTGTGCGCACGTGACTTAATCTAATGAAACTTGGTTACCTCTACCCTTCCTGTCTATAGCTATCCCAATTGGTATGCTAGAAATCAAGGCCGTCAGTTACAAGGTTGTTTTCCTTAGTCAATTTATGGTGCAGGGTCGAGAGTTCCTCCAACAGATAAGAGGTAGAGAATGGTATTCTTTTCAAAGTTTCACGTGGGTATATTGCTTTTGTTACTGTTGTCTGTAGATGGTCTATTCTATGGATTGCTTATAGTTTAACATGATAATATTCTGTGGTCTACCAAGCCGTGGGTTTACGCCTTCAAACTTCTACAAAATTCAATTCTCCATAAAAACTTTCTTTGAAAAATCAGACTTCCGTTTGCTTCAGAAAATTTAGAAAGAATCAGTCTATTGCTTGACAATTTTCCTTTGACCAGACTCTCAGGAATCCAAAAGATGTCAAGCCCTTTCTATACGCTTTTGTTTATCCTTGTTTTCAACCTTGGCAAAAGAGCTCGGGCTTGACTCGACTTAAAATTAAAGTGTTCATCCTGAGTCAACCAAGATTTGGATTGGGTTTGGATTTTTTTTTAATTTAAAATTATGAGTTTCTATTACTCACCCTGAAGTATTCATCGCTCACATTCTTCCATTGACGCCTCTCATGTTTAGCATCTCCTTTTACAGAAATGTGGAAAAGACAGGTGGAGCAGAATATGGAATGTCAAGAAAGTATAGGTTTTTAGGTGCTGTTTTTACCGGTGACTTCCTCTGGGCATTGTTGCTGCTTTTCCCTTTTTTAATCTCTATTACGGTAAAAGATAGTGGAAGATAAATGGTGCATTCTTAGTAAGAGATTGAGTTACAAGCAGTCTGGCCTTTGTTTGAAATCCAAGAAAGTGGAAAAACTGATCTGGCGACGGAGACTTGGTTGCAGTTAGGATTCGACGATGAGAGACTTGGAGAGGGGTTATGGGATCGTCCGGGCAGGTTAAAATTGGGTTAGGAACTTGGGTTTCAGCAGATTTCAGGCTGTTTGAAATTTAATCGGACTAGGGTCTGGACTCAAGCAACATGAGCCAAATTTGGATGAGTTTCAGGCTAGGTTTGGAAATAGTTTAGGTTGCACCCTCATTGGCGCACAGTTCCGTCTGGCTTACCGTCATTCTTACGTATTTTATCCTCGTGTAAACGATTATGTATTCCCTCATTTTTTTGGCCATAGATAAGTTTTAAGTTCTGAACAAAACCATTAGCAACTAGTTCTCCCTTATCCTCGGATTGGTGATCTTCTCCGGAGGTTTGGATAGTTGCTGGTGGAAGGTTTTGGAGCTGCTTCTCTCTCTTCCTATGTTGTATAGACGAAACAACTTTACGCAAGTTTGAAAATTGTCTAGTCCTTCAGATTGCAAATAAGATAAAGAGGAAGGCCATTGCATTGTTAAATTCCAGTTCATACTGGTCCGGTTAAGGTTGAGTTTCCTCAGTAGGAATTTCCAAGTAGTAGAAAAATAAGGACACTCAAAAATATAGGTGAACATGTAATTCAAGGTTTGAATTGCGGAGAGTGACGAAGGAAAGTGAGGATCCCAGATGAATCGAAAGTTATCCCTAATATTTACAATTCTTAGGTGGGAGAGTGGCCATTGCCACTTGCTATTGTTAATAAAAGCTTATATGTTCAAGTTGGAAGTTTAACCATTTGTAATTTGATTTAATGGAGAAAAGATTTTGAGAGGATCCAACATGTGCCAACAAAAAGAAGTCCTTTTCCAGTATATTTTAGAGAGATTCTCACACACTCATAATTATAATATGCCTCATTGACCATGTTATGGTCATCTTTTGCTTAAGCTCTTTTTCCTTAAGAATTGTGTACGCATACATCTCACTCAAAGTGACTCATTATTGAGTTTAGATATTCTGTCGAAGCTTATTCTGTCTAATAAGAATACGACGTCGTTTTTTTCAAAAAATTGGACATCATTTTTCTCAAATGGAGAGGTGCCTGTGGTTGTATTTGTTTTTGTCTGTACTTCTTTAAAGTAGAGAGAGGATTAGTTTATATACAATTTTTTATTGACATTAAAACTTATACACCCATCAACTAGTAAATTAACTGTTAAGATTTAATAAACTATTAAACTAAGAAAACCCTAAATTAAAGTTTAATGTGAGTTTATAGAATATTTGGGCCACCATATTTATGACATAATTGCCTTTTCTAGAAACCTAAAACCATTTTCTGGCTTGGAAAACACAATTTTCTTGCTCTTTCTTATTTCCTTTTCTTTATGTCTGTGATCGTAGTCATTACAAGCATCGTTTCTCTTCAATTTTTGTCAATGGTTTTGACAAAAAAACGATTTGTGGGCAACGCACGACAATAAGAAACAGGAACACACGAGAGTAAATCATGTGGGACTTCTAGCGAGGCGCGTAAAGTAAGTAATTTCTTGCTTGTTAATCGGCCTTCTAGGCCGGTTTGGACTTTGTACATTAATAAATATTCTATTTTAAGATTGTTTTCTTAATTGTTATTTTAATCCCATATTCAGTAGGTTTTTATTACAGTTCTTTTTTAAACCCAGTATAATACGTTGCTAAACTCATTTTAAACAGGTGGGCTTGGAAATCTAGTGGTTCCAAATAATTAAGAAGGCTTCATTTTATTCAAGACCCAATTTTGGAGTTTCAAATCAAGCCTGTATAAGGGAGGTTTGGCTAAGCCCTCCACCTAGTCCTGATACGTAAATGTGATGAATGATACTTGCTAATACATGTTGTTTTTATTTGGGGCCTAGTTAAGAAGGATTACAACTTTCCAAAAATTAAAAAAAAGGTTTAAGTCCAGGTTTCCAAGAAACTAAACTTAAAGTTTTAGTTTTCATAAAATTAGGATAATGAATCCATGTTCCAAAAGATCTAATCTACCAAATTGGAGCTAAAATGAGCCCTTTGTAGGTTGGACGCATATAGTTCAATAAATTAGTTGAATGCTTGATTGGGAGACTAAGGAATAATATGTAGGTACGAAATAAAAATGGAGAAACGGAAAGAAAAAAATAGAACTCCATCTTCATCTTAAGAATGTAAAAGCCCAAATCATTAAGTAAGTCTTAGTCAAAACCATCTCATCTTATAGAGCACACCATATTCAAGCCTATTTAACGAAGCTCGTTTCAACTTAGAAATGCATCTTTTGTTTAGACGGACTACTTTCAACCAAAAAGCTCATTTCTTCGAATCATTTAAATCATTAATGCCATTTCTTATAAGAACTTACATCGTATTTAGGTTATTTGTTTAAAATTTATCAAGTAGTTGCAATTTAAAGTCTGTACTATGTTTAATTCTACTTCATTTAAATCAATCTCTTCAAATCAAATCCATGTCATTTGTTGATTCAAACGTAACTCAGACAGTCATATTCATTTCAATATTTTATTTGCACGCCTCGTGGTGTTGATTGAAGGATCGTTTCCTTTGGATTTTATTGTTATACATAAATGTAGTCATTAATAACTACAATGTCAAGATTTACATTTAATTTAGAACATTAACTATACAATAAACAAACATACCTTCAATGTTTGACATGGAATCTTGATGCATTTTCTCCATTGTAGGCACCACAACCTATCAATGTCAACAATTCTTGTGCAAGAGAGGAAACTTATGACAGAAGACCCTATTTTCTTAACACACACCCACGGCTACTTCATCACAATCTCACCATACGTCATGTTTTATAACATGTTCTACCTAAAGAGGTAGAAAAAGGATAATTATATCATTTCAAAGATGTGATGAACGATAGTTTAATGGGCTAACATATAGTTATTAGGGTACTACCATTTGCTTCAAAAATAATTACTAAATTATTAATCATCTCATTATGGTTATTAAACATACATTAGGCAATTCGATTAATGGTTGTGAATATAAAATTAATGTTGTGATTATATTAGTCCATATATTTCTAACATTCTCACACTTGGATAATATAATCAAACCACCATACCAATCCCCACCATCCAAAGGCAATCAAGTAATCAAATAAATCATGTGCAATATCATATCGACAAGACATATTTAGTACATATGATTGGACCCTGGAGATGTTCAAATACAACAAGAACCATCAAAACAACATGTATGTAGTACAGTAATTGAGACTACGCATTTGTCTCCTTTTGTACCTGTCATTTTGTCAAACTAAATATATACATCAACATATATATGTTAACTCAAGAAGACTTCACGTCTATTAATTTGGTGACAATCAAATAATAATAATATTAGAAATAAATGAACTATTTTGATAAGTGTGTAAGCGTGCAGCAAAAACACAGAAGAAACGAAAAACACAGAAGAAGCGGAAAACACAGAAGAAGCCGAAAACACAGAAGAAGTGGAAAACACAGAAGAAGCAAAAACACAGAAGAAGCGAAAATCACAGAAGAAGTGAAAAAAACAGAAGAAGCGAAAAACACAGAAGAAACAAAAACACAGAAGAAGCAAAAAGACAGAAGAAGCGAAAAACACAGAAGAAGAAAAAATACAGAAGAAGCGAAAAACACAGAAGAAGTAGGAAAACACAGACAATACAGAGATGAAGATACTTTAGTACGTCGGACAGTTAGTCAGTTGGAGTTAGTTACAGAACTCAACTGAATAATAGTTTCTACAAGAAACAAAAAGCAGTTATCAAGAAGCAGTTGGAGACTTAGGTTATAAATACTAGTCGTAGTCGAAGACTGAACAATTTTCAACTTTTAGCTTTCAAGTTATTACTTACAACGAAAAATTCTGTATTCAAAGTGCGATACATGAGAGCAAACTCTACTGTAACAAAAAGCTCACAATATCTTTCTAGTG
>JAOSBL010000211.1:23270965-23283449 GCA_027568915.1 Erythroxylum roraimae | reverse complement strand
TGGGTTTAGGTATTCTAGGATCAATTTCATGCATTGGGTTCTTTAGGTTTTCCAATTTGGATTCCTTTTGATTTGGGGGATTTTGTTATTGTGAAGGGAGGCAAGAGGAGCTAGAAGAGGAGACACATCCTTAAACAAGCTTTCAAGCAAGGAAATCAAGGTGGGTCACATTTTTATAATTGAGTTAATAAGCTATTAATTGTTCTTCAGTAAATGAAATTAATTGATTTTCCAACTACCTTATACAAGTGCATTTATTGGTCTTTAAATGCTTGAGAAGGTGCTACATGTTTTTTTTGTATATGAGTCTTGTGAATGAATTTTGATTGATATGGAATGATTTCAAATTGCTTTATAATTGTTGTATTTGTGGTTTTTAAATGATTTGGGGAAATGGTTATATGTTGGTATAAAATTTTGGTTGTGAATTTTGTGAAATGATTTTGAAAGAATAGCAAGTATATGAAATAGTTCATGCTCATGAAAGACAAGATTTCAAAATGTGCCATTTGGGCAAATTGTTTGCAAGTTATGAGATACATGATTATGTAGGTTTGTGGTGGTCCCCTAAGTATGTCAAGTGCACTTGTCTAAAGGCTTCTCCCGCCTACCTGCTAGTGGCATGGAGCTCCTTCACGGACTCCCATAAGTTCACGGCTATGCAAGACCATTTGGTGGGATTGCGATAGTACGTTCTATTCAAAGCTACACAGGACCCGTATGGGAAAAGTGCAGTACGTTCTGTTTTGGATCCACCCAAACCATTATGATGTGTTTATGTGTTTCCATGTGTTGATAAG
Organism: Erythroxylum roraimae; assembly: GCA_027568915.1. Classification (NCBI taxonomy): domain Eukaryota; kingdom Viridiplantae; phylum Streptophyta; class Magnoliopsida; order Malpighiales; family Erythroxylaceae; genus Erythroxylum; species Erythroxylum roraimae. Next base: position 23,282,649 of record JAOSBL010000211.1, on the reverse strand, counting down.
TTTATGGAATGCTTGATTTATGTGAATTGTGTTTTGGTTTGACAATTTTGAGAAATGAATGTTTTATGGATTTCAATGAGGTTTTGCTATAATCATGAAAGTTTCAAATGGTTTTTTCTTATTACCGTTTATAAAACTGTTACCCATGAGCATTAAGCTCACCCCCTCCCATTCCGTCCCATCTCCAGGTGAGGAGCACGAGATCGGGTGATTGAGCATAAAGGCATTACTCCAGAAATGGCTTATTTTGTATTTCAAGTTAACTTTTGTAAAAAAATGCTTTAGTTGCATTTTGAGCGATTCTAGTTTTTGTAGAATTTCTATTTTTGGACTATGATGTAAGTGGATTGAAATGCCCACTAAAGCGTTGTAAAATTCTTATTTTGTTTATGCCTTTTCAAATCTTTACATTGCTATTTTCAAATTATCATAGGGGTAGGATTGTGTTCTGAATGCAAGGGAAATTCTGGAATTATCTAGGTAGAATGGATAAAAATTGTCTTCTTGAAAGTTGTGGAAGATCCTTCTAGCTTTCCAACGATATGAAGGTTGTGATTTTTGGATGTTGGTAGGGGAAGATATGATTGTTTTAAGTTAGGATGCTACATATGATTTGTGTTTGTGACAGCTGTGATGAATGATAGGAAATTGGGGTTTTGATGAACCAAATGAGTTGAGATTTGAGAATTTTGTGAGATGACGTTGGTGTTTGGGTTGTTATGAAGTGTTTTGGAATTAGAATAAGTGAATTTGGGAAGATTATGAGTATATATGGTGTTAGGATGGATGTTGGAAGCATTGGAGAGACATTGGAGGAGATTGGGGAACTCCAATGTCCGTTAAACAGACCTTATCGGGTGTAAAAACAACCCTAGCCTCACCAATGTCTATTTAACGGACATGGATGTTCGTTAAACGGACTTTCTAGGGCCATTTTGGCTCTTTCACCCGATATATGTCTGTTAAACGGACATAGATGTCCTTTTAACGGACATTCACGGGACAGTTGAAGGAAATGGCAATTTTTGACACTTTTAGAAGCAGAATCTCACTTTCTGGTCTTCATGAAAGTTGCAGATATAGAAGTCTTCTTTCAAATGGTCTAAAAATGAACTCAATCCGACATCTAGATTGAAAGTTATGGTGATCATGCCAAGATAGGTACAAATCAATTGAGGGTATAAACATGTGCTATTCTTTTGGGCATAACTCCCTCATCCAACCTCCAAATCAACTGATTCTTAAAGCAATGGATTCCTAAGACATGTATCTATCTCTCCATGAAAAATGGTATCTTTTGGAGTTGTTTTGAGAAAGGTTACATTAGAACAAATGAGAGGTCGGTTGGGAGAGCATGATTAGGGTTTGAACACCCTTTAGCTTTTTAAGCATATTTTGAGCTATAGAGCTCCAATTTAGATGATTCTTTCTCCAAAGCACACTAGAGACTTATAGCTGCAATTTCTATGAAGAAGTCAAGTTGTGATTTTGATTTTTGACTGATGTGAGCACACCACTCTTGTGAAGGCTGACTAATGACCCTGCAAGGTAATAAGCACAAGGTTTTTGACTCCAGATGTTGGGCTCCGGAAACGGGGTTCAACAATTTTGAAACACTTTGATGAGATCTATTTGGTGAGTTTTAAAATTTTTTATTATCTACAAAGAATGAGATTCTCTTTTAAATACCCCTACAATAAAATTCTATAAGCTTATGGATTTATGTAAGGAGGGAAATACAATATGAGATATTGTATGATGCAATATTATTTCTTCTATAGTTATGCCTAGTAAAATAACTTACCCTCAATAGTTCTAATTAAATCAATTAGCAAGTTTCATATTAGATATGAAACACTAAGTCTTTGAAAGAGACAAAATTAATGATTTAAAGATGTGATGCTTTAAGCATATATTATCTACTAGATTTAGAATTAAATTAGATAATAAAATTTTATGAGATATCCAAAAGGTTGGATATAATCTCACAAACCTATTGAACAAATTCTTTGCTTTAATGAAGACTTATAGGATAATGGTTCTTAAGATAAGTAGTAGGAGTGAGATAAAACTTGAAAGGTTCAAATCTCGTAACAATACATCTAATTGAAACTAGTACCTTTGATGACATATTTGATGTATAGTTGAAAAGATATGAGACATTGAAAGATTTACTTTTATAATGAATTCAAAGAGTTTGTTTTGAAGATGATTGTGAATTTATCATATCTGTAAGAAGGTTAGTAAGAGTATAGTTGTCCTCTTTAGTGAGAGCATGTAGAGACATATTGCTTATAGAGAACATCAACTAGGATTTTCAATTGTTGAAAATACAAATATCCAAGAACAACTCTTGTTGGATATGAAAATGTAACATCCTAATTATGAGAATCGGTTCTATAGAGATAGAATGGAAGCTGTTTACCTATTCTAAGTTCAAGTACATAAATAATACACTAAAATTTCTTGTGAAGTATTAAAGATATCCATTATTCTATGTATCAAATTGATATTTGAGCACCAGGTTATATGCATATTAACTTAAGAAGTAAATACTAATTAAGGTCTATTACACTTAGAGCAATATCGTTTTAAGATTGGAAAGGTTATATTGTAACAATGGTTGCTAATTAAGCCATAATACATTTTTCATTTAGTGGAAATGATTACTTAGATCAATAAGTTCTTTAATGATCTTGGAATAGTTACTTGCATTGTTCAAGATAGTAATATACTATGAAACATTAAAACCATTGGGCATGTAAAAGAAGCTAAGGTCTTTTCAAAGATCCAAGGATGTATTTAGGCAATTTTTCTTAATTATGATGATAATCAAGATGAAAGTTGTAAGATTTAAACAAGTGCTCTTTGTAGAGGAACTTATAGAATTCTTTTATTAAGCCATTGTCCCAGTAGTAGAATGATTATCATATGATGATATGATATAAGATACTTAAACAATTGGCTTAGTTTGAGTGGAAGATTGTTAGTATATGCCCTACAACCAATCAGTTAGTTTTAGTTTAGTGACAAAATATTTAAAGACACTCTTTATCTTATACATATTTAAGTGTATGTCATAAAGTTCATGGAATATTATACAATGCAAATGAAATTATGACGAGATTATATTTATGAGATCTGTATTGCATTTATGTATTAACCCTAATTTATTCCTAACCATTGTTCTATTAAAATTGCACATTAATAGAATGTAAAAAGACTAGCATATGTTATGGTTTTTTCTTGTGAAGGAAGTAGTTGATTTCATAGACTTATGGAGATGCTTAAACAAACATGTGGGTACTTATTAAAGAACAAGTTTACTAAACTAACCGCATATAAGAAATCTATTTCGAACATTACTTGTATGTTTATGGAAATTCTTATTATAATGATTGTACAAGTGATCCTTTTAATTGAGTTTTTCAAAGTTTTCTTATATAGGGATTGTTATAGTTTGATATTACTTATGACCTATTATAATCATAGGTAATTTAGTCAGTAGTCATTGGATGTAGCATAAACTATATGGACGTAGTTGAGTGATTAAGATATAATTCATCTTACTAAAGTAATTAGAGAGAATGTTTTGTTGTTCTCGATTAGGATAGATTCGAGAATTAGAACAGACCTTTCTTCTAATTAGGGGTAAAGTTGTGAACTACTAGACCTCTTTAGACTTGGTTGTTAGCGGGATTTCTACTGGGTTGTTATTGATTGAAAAAATCCTTAGCCAAGGTGGAATGATGTTTTGTAAATAGTTTACAAATATCATTAATTGAATAAATAACTAATGGTGGAGAACTAATATGAATGGAATCAGAATATGGTAGACACCAATTTCATACTCTATGTCTAAACGGAACATTGTGTAATGAAAGGATTTAATTATAAAAAAAGTTATGTACGTAAAGGTTAGTCAAAACCATGACATTTTTAAATATTTGGGTGGTCATGATGTGTTGCTAGACACCAATCTTGATCTCGGTTATAATTTAGGTTATAATTTGTATATATTGCAGACATATTTGCAAATCTAATCATAGGGGTAGTTTATACTATGTTTGATAGGTGTTTTAGTGTGTTTATAGGTGTTTATTAAATGATTATTGCATGTATAGACTTAGAATTGAGTGTTTATTTATATTCTAAGTGTTTGCATGGTTTAGAGCATGTTTTCATTCTTATTTATATATTTCTTGAGGTGTTTGATGTGTTTGTTCGTATTGGAAATCAGATAGGTGAAGAACAAGAGATATGGATATGCATGGAGCTGCCTGGGTTAGGTCATGATCGTGACTCCCATTTCGCAATCATGACAAAAGAGAATCACCCAAAGTCATGAGAAAATCACGATCGTGATAGAAACAATTTTTCCAAAGTCACGATCGTGACAAGGCTTCCCAAGCATGACTTTTTCCATTTGTTTTAAGGTTCGGAGGCATGTTTAAACCGATCAAAGGGTGAAAATCCTAGTTACACCCCCAAGATCTTCTAGGACTATTTAAGAACCTTATGAAACCTCAAAAATGCAACTGCCATCTTGCAAAAGTGGATCAAACAAGGAAGATCAGGAGAGACATCCAAATTTGTAGTTTTCCATATCAAGCTCCAAATAGAGTTTTTCTTTCTTTCTCTTTTCTTATTTTCATATTACTTGATGTGTAAATTGAATTTCCAAATTTCTATTACGTTTATGATGTTGTCAATTTCATATTAGGGTATATTCTGTATCTTTGTACGACTTTAATCTTTATCGATTCAATACATATTATGTGTTGTGTTAATCGTGCGCGTTCATACTTTGGCAATAAATCGAGATAGTAAGTCAAAAGTAATCTAATTAATTTGCGCAACAAGAGTTGGTGAATTAATTTGTTAAACAATTAATAAATCAACTATCATTTAAAGAGAGATCTTATATGAGAACTTGATTATTCAATAGATAACTTCATATCTAATTGAAAACGTTAGCGAAAGAGTTGTGAATTGAGAAATTGAAATTATGGAATTTTCATATTTAATTAGGATTAATTGGTTACGTCTTAAGAGAGAGTAATCAAACTCTAGAAAATCTAAGATCAACACATAATTGAATCAATAATCGTTAGAGGAGCAAAATAATGAAATAATAAATCATATGCATTCATCCTTAATCATCTTTAGTTAATTTTGGTAGCTCACTTGGTATTTATTAGTTGATTGCTTTTATTTCATTGTTTTAATTTTCTGTTATTATCTCCCTCAAGTCATATTTTATGACCTTAGACAAAGTTAGGTTCAATTCGTTTTAGCTAGTTTCTCGTGAGATCATAGATACCTTTCAATACTACAAGTTACGATCCATATACTTGCGAGTATTGAGAGTTTTATTATATATAAAACTTGTTCAACACCTAATGGGTCACACATTAAAAACATGTTCAAGAGAACAAAGATATTTTAATCAAGTTGAACTTGATTTTAAAGTTCAAGAAACCTTATGATTAAATATGAGATATTTGATAAATAAGAATTTGGGCATAACTGGTATTTAATTAGAATTATTTGTAATTCTAATTAAATTTTAATTGAAATTAAAATTTAATTTCAATTAAATTACTTAAATGTCCAAAACTTATTATAAATAGGCTTAAGCTCTAATAGAGCTAGCACTACTTGCCTAACCCTCTCTTCAATAGTTACAGAGTTCTCTCAACTTGTTGTGTAGATATCGTTAGAGATAAAATACTTATACGGTTATGGTGGTTAAAATGAGTCAGTTTTAGAAACGATTCGAGGGATTCGACAAGAAAATGATCAAGCTTAGGAATAAAGTATGAGTTACAATTCATGGTTTACTATAATTTATTTGTTAATCATTTTATAAAATTTAAAGTAATCTTGGTTTTTGAAAGATCAAAATACAAAAAAGTTTCGTAATTATTCTGCTACGATCAAGATCAGATTTCAGCCCGATTTCCTAAGACTATATTTTAAAGCTGATTCAATAATTTTGAATAATAACTATCAATATACTCTCTGAATTCTAAAACTAAAGAAGGACGTTAAAAAATGATTGCAACCCGGCAACAACTAAAAGAAAAATGTGGAAGAATGAAAAACAAAAAAGAGTTTTAAACGAAAAATATATAACTTTTCATCGTTCATAGTTCATGCATTTTTCTCGTTATAGGTTTCAAATTAAAGCGAAAAGTCTTATATTAAAAGAGTTAATATATTAGTTAAGTTTATAATTATATCTACATAAAAAAAGGATCCTATCGTTTTTTTAAAAATGACTAATTTTATATAAATTTGAAATTTGTGCATTAAAATCAAATGCATCAACATTCCTGTTATTGTATTCAATTTACTACCTGAGAATATTTTAAATAGTCTTTGAAAATTTTATGAATAATTTTATTTAAATTTATAAATTTCACATTAAAGTATGTCAAAATTTTGATCAATATATTTAATTAATTTTTACGTTTATGTTTTTACCAATATGATTTACAACATTTCATGAATTAATATAAGAATCACAAATTTATGTGTTGAATTATGATAAGGGAAGATATTGTAAGTATCAAATATATATATATATATATCTTTGTTATTTCAACCCATACAATGATTCAAAGAGGAAACTCAGTGTTATGACTCGGATCATTTTATATGACGATGATTGGTCACACAAATTCAATTATTACTGCAATTTTTGTCTTGATCAATTGCTTTAAATATTAACTGCTTAGGCACTAAATAGGATCAATCCAAATTTCATTTATTTGAAATCCGCAAACTTTCTAATTTGTAGATATAGCAACCCATTATCTTAGTCTTGTTATTTGTAGGAGAAGAGGTCATAATTCCAGTTAGCTTCAAGCTAATGGCTAATGTGTAATAAGCCTTGTGGGCAGATTTGCTTTCTGCCCATTGTACATCTTCACTAAGCTAAGCTGGTTTTAGCATTTCAATGTTTACCCAACACAATAACAAATAAAATAATTTTAGATATTGAGCATTTGTAAAAAAATTAATCTATAAATTGGCATGTTCAGCTAAATTGGACTGATCGTTGGTAATAGGTGCAAAGCATAATTGGAGCCCTATAGCTTCGTTTACACATTGTCAACGGATCATCATGGAAGGAGGGGGTTTTTAGTACTTAGTTACGAGCTTTTCGGTAAATGGAGTGGAAGCAGTAGGTGCAGGAAAGAAATGAGAAAGCTCTTTTTGGTGCTTTCTCTTTAACTCTTCCTTAGTGGCTGCCGTCTTGACTCTAGTGGCGATATTGTATCTACTTGCATCAAATGAAAGATTCAGCGGTTGGCCTATGCAATCATGCAAAGGGAGAAATATTAAAAGCGTAGAAAGGAAATTCACAACAAGGCCCTTTTTATTAGAAACCTAGAGCCCTGATCCATATAAATTGATACATGTTTGTAAACTATTTGGACACACAAATGACAAATGGGCATAGTTTGTAACAATCTTGACACTATGATATAATTACCCAATACAATACCAAGCTACAGCAAGGAAATTAATAGAAAGCTTAAATGAAAAAAAAAAGTAAAAGCACAAACTCAAGCAACTATATATAAGGTTGAAAATGCTATAATAAACTTAAGAGAGAGAGAAGTATTGTAACAATAAAATTTTAATTAGATTTTCTAAGCAACAAGAATAAATAAATAATTAATTCAAGTGCGAGAATAATAAAATTAAAGAGAGAAATTTATGATTTTGTTTACGAAACATTTAGGCGTCAAAATGTTGAAGATTGAGAGATTTTACCCATCAATTCGTATGACACAAAGTACTTAAATTTGGTAACGATCGAATCAAGTTGGAATTTTCAGAAACTTGACAAATTCCAACTTAAACTGCACTGAAGTATATAATTATGATATTATATATTATGTATCAAGAACATAAAGAAGGGATGGGATAGAACAGGACACGGAGGGGGAAGTGAGTGTTCATGTTTACAAGAAAGTCCATCGTGTCTTTCTTCTTCCTCTGGAGGGGCCATGAAAGCTCCGTGTCTCCGACCCCATCATCTCTCACTCTCTCTCTAGCCTTCTTGTCGTTGAGGTGGTTACAAGAGTGATAGAGATAGGGAGAAATTCTTTGAGGATAGCGGTAGTTTTAGGCGTTCTTTTCAAATAGATATTAAGGTCATATGTCATAGTTGAGATGGGGGCTTATTGCCATCCGCTAGCTAAGATCTTACAAATTGCATTCTCTTTTCCTATTAAACAAAGGGAAAACGACCCTACATACTTCTAACACCCATAGTATGGGGCCTACACACCCTGCCTTTGCCTTTCTATCTCTCGGTGGTTGGCCCTTCTCGAAGCCTTAGACCCCACACTCATCAAGTACATGATTTCAAGACTTTTTCATGCATACATTTGAACTCCATCCATCCCCATTATAAATTATCGTGACTGCATTACCCTTTACGCTCAAGCTCAACCCCACTCCTTTCGCTTTAATTCTCTGCTTCCTAATCCACTTCTTATTCTCTCTCTTTTTCCCTCTCTGCTGTTTACTACTACGTTATTATCATTGTAATGAGTTTTGATTAGGTCTGTTTTAATATTAATTTCCTTGAAATCTAGAGCCGATATACATTAAGCTTGCTATAATGCCGGAGGTTATGAATCTGTCGATAAATGGTCAGTCCCAGGTCCCCCCAGGTTTCAGATTTCATCCTACTGAAGAAGAGCTTCTCCACTACTATCTCAGGAAGAAAGTGGCCTATGAGCAGATAGATCTCGATGTGATTCGTGAGGTTGATCTTAATAAACTTGAGCCCTGGGATATTCAAGGTATATTTAAAACGAAAACATCCCTTTCTTATGATCCATATTGCTTTGCTAGATGATAAAATTAAAATTAAGAAACAAATGTTGGTTCTTTAAGCATTCCTCTCCTTTGTGGTTTGAATTGGGGCTTCACAGAGAAGTGCAAAATAGGATCCACCCCACAGAATGATTGGTACTTCTTCAGCCATAAGGACAAGAAATACCCGACAGGAACTAGAACGAATCGGGCAACGGCAGCCGGGTTCTGGAAAGCTACTGGCCGTGACAAGGTCATCTACAGCGGCTTTAGAAGAATTGGATTGAGGAAGACTCTTGTATTCTACATGGGGCGTGCACCACATGGCCAGAAATCTGATTGGATCATGCATGAGTATAGGCTTGACGATACCACTCATGATCATGACACCAACAGCGTAAGCCTTCTTTAATTGAAAAAATATAATTAAGTTCAATCATATTTTTTAATGATTAATAGCTAGGTTGTATTAATTAGTTTACTTTTGATCTATATATTATATTAATATGGTTTATTAATTAAGTTGGTGTTAGCCTCGTAGGAAAAGAGGTGTTCAAAGTTTTCAAATTCTTCTGATATTGTAACTTTATATGTTTAGTTCAATTGAGTGAAACTAAATATATAAAATCCATCACCTTCTATTGTCAAAAAAAAAAAACCATCACCTTATTACTGAACTAGTACTCCTTTTGTCTTTCCGAATGTAGTCCGAAGTCTTGCTTGTTTGAAAGTTGCCTTTTCCAAACATTTTTACCACTTGTAGTTACCTTGAGATGTATTCTTAGGCTTCCAACCCTACAGCAGACACCGCAGACGCATTCCTTGAAGAAGGCTGGGTGGTTTGTCGCGTATTTAGAAAGAAGAATTATCAGAAATCCCTAGACAGTCCTAAAGGCTCGTCAAGCTCACTGGACTCAAAAACTCATATTCTTAGTGCTGGTGGGGATGCGGTTCTTGATCAGATACTTCTCTACATGGGAAGAACTTGCAAGACGGAAAATGAATCAATGAGCAACCATGTTAACAATCCAAACGGCACCGTCCGATTTCTCCCGAGGAATACTGGCGCAACCATCGTTGAAGGGCTTCAGGAAAAATTCTTACATCTTCCTCGACTAGACAGCCCAACTCTTGAGCAAGAACACAGCTTCAATTCTTGTTGTCACCCCAACGACGATGAAATGCTCATTGCAGAATATGAATCTTCCTCTACCAACCAAGCCAACAACTTTGATGCTTCCTCAGTTAATCAGGACAAGAAATCCAAGCTTAATGACTGGATTACCCTCGACCGTCTCGTGGCATCGCAGCTTAATGGTCACGTTGAGACATCAAAGCAATTGGCCTGCTTTACCGACCCAAACGGGAGTTTTGGTCTTTTCCATGATGATGACATGCAGTTGTCGCTCCTACTCTCGCAGAGATCAAACCAAACAAGCGAGAATGATCTATGGAACTTCACTCATTCTTCGTCCCCGTCAGCATCCGACCCATTATGCCACTTGTCAGTTTGACAGAAAAAGTACATTACCTCAATAATATATATAGAAGCTCTTAGAGTCCTTAAGGTATATTACATATACTTTTCTTAGGTTCTATTCTTGTCTATATATAGTGCATAATTGCATATCATCTACATTAGTAAACCGGATCATTGTTTTCCGGTTTTCGATGGGGTGGCTATGTCAACCATTACTCGAGTTTCCTTAATAACAATAACGTCCGTTCATTTTAGACTGTTTACGAACAAATTAATACAGCTAAGTTTGGGTGCTGTGATTTGAATTTTCCACCTGTAATTATATCAAGAGGGGCTAATGTCTTTGCTGAATTCGTTAACCATATTGAAAAAGTTTGACAAGCTAATTATGGCACTTTGCTGACTTCAACGTACCGATTGGGTTCACAAGAGCATGGAAATGATAATACCCACTTGGCTGGCACAGCCACAAATGCTTAGTGGTCAATAATCCTATTGAATCAACATGTTATTATGCTGTCGATAGAGTGAGGTCCTCACTTCTCACCTAACCAACGTACCAATGAAGATAATTGGAGTGTAAAAAAGTTAAGAGTGACATTGCGATAAGAGAGTATACATAGGGTGGAATCCATTCTGTATATCAGGAAGGAATGGTAATTTTTGTCTGATTTAGCTTGACAGCTCGACTTCATCTAAAATCAATCGATTCAATTTAAGTTGATTAAATTTTGAATTGAATTAAAAATTTTAATTTCAAATTTTAAATAGAACTGTTTTTAAATTTTAAATTAAAAGTTAATCAAACTTATTCTACACCCGATCAACACTTGTACGTGTTAAGAAATTAAATTTATACCTAAAATATGATACAAATAATTTGTATAGGGTTAAGGGTAAAAGAAATTGACTCGTCAGAGAAAGTTTTATTGGCTTAAAATTTATCAGCTAAATATGCGTAGGCTGAACATTTAACGTCGTAATGGCATGACCAAGGGATTGAAAATTTGAAGTTCGCTTAAAATAGTAACTCCAAGAGGTCTGGTATGTACAAAAACAAACGTGTTTTGTCTCATCCAATTTAGTGAAAGAAGAACTTAACTACATGATACTTAGAGTTATAAAAGCATCCAATCTCTTTAGTTGATATTCATATTATCATCATCATCATCAACACCCAGTTGATGTCTCGCTAAGACGTGAGGTCTAGAAAGGTCCGATAGTACTCAACTTTACTCTTATATAGTGGAGAGATTTAGTTGATATTCATATAAGGAAGGTTAAACCCTTAAGATATGTACATATTATTACATATTTACACTTATAACTTTTGTTACAAAAAAAGTCAATGCTGCTTATCTTT
>JAOSBL010000211.1:23196662-23213141 GCA_027568915.1 Erythroxylum roraimae | reverse complement strand
AAGCATATCGACATTGAGCATCCTTATGTATTTTGTTTTAAGCTTTGGTTGGTATGATGTTGTGTAATCCAAGTTTGTTCGCACTCAGGATATTTGTAATAGTATGAAGATTCTAAGTCTCTTTTGTGTACGAGTATGCTAGCTTGATGTTAGAGGTGAATGTATGTGTTTGGAATGATTGAATGTCGGATTTAGGATTTTGGGACGCACGTCGCGACGAGGTTAGTGGTCGTTGTGGCGAGCTCCCATTGGTTCGCCACGACGTACCGATTTGTCGTCGCGACGAGGGCCCCTTTTCGAGACTTTGTCGCAGCGAGGCTTGGCTTACGTCGCGACGAACTACTCTTTGCTGCCACACTAGGATTTGTTTTAAATTGAAATCCTTCCCGCTTTTATCTCATACGACTGTCCCAATGGGTCACCCCAGGTTCAGCCTTGGGGATCGGGACTCGGGCCTAACGTTCTCTGGTATCAGGAAGCGATTGTTGGGCTCCGAAAACGGGGTCCAGCAGTGCTGGCTTCTCAAGGTCACCTTGTGGGTCTGCCTCCTTTTGGTTGTCCTCTCTTACTTGGGTTGCTTCCTAGTCTCCTTGGCATATCTTTTGACCCTCTTGTTCAATCTGATGTGTACCCAGAGATGAATTGGGTTCTGATTGAGGCTCTTTACTTGGGTTCTTGAGTAAGCTATTCTTTTCTAAGGATATGGACTGCTTCTGTTGACTCTGATGGTTAAGTTATGAGAGTTCCTTCTCTTTCACCAATTCGTGCTGCATTCCTGTTTTAAACTTCCTTCCAGTAGGTGCCCATTCCTTCCTAGGGATTTGGGGTTAGATTTCCATTGATACTCTATATGTATTTCCTTATAAGTTGACTGCCCTTCTTCATTATAAGTAACCAGTTGAAAGGAATTAGGCCAATTCCTATGTAACTCCAGTTCCACACACACCCAAGCGTACACAATTCTGGACATTTTTGTTGTAGGAGTGTCCATGAGTAATGGAACACCAACGGCACTAGCTATTCTCCCTAAACCTTCTATAGTCCAGTATATAATTGGAACATTATAAAACCTAGTCCAAATTGGAGCTGACCTAACCACTTCCTACTCACCTCCATTCAAGTACCATTTCCTCAAAAACAATGGCTTTCCTTGTATGTGCTAGGGACCTTTCTCTAAAACCTCATTCAGACCTTCCTCAGCTTCGAATTTAAAGAGGAAATTGTTGGAACTGGTAATTAAAATTTCCCTAAGTCCAAATGCAGCCTAAGATCTAGCTAGTACTCGTTGTACTAATCAAAAAGTTGGGCGCTTAGCAATGAAGAATCCAATAAGGGAGTTTTTAAATTGGGTCGCCCCTTGCTTGGCCATTTCTCATGGAGGTGTAACATAGATCTAGTTCTCCTTCACTTCCGGAGGGTAGTATGTCAAGGATTTATCCTGCAAGGAGGCTCTAAGTCCTTCGGAGACAACTGATTTCCAGGTTCTGAAGCTTCCTGAAGGTTTTTCCATCAGGGGTAAGGTCGAAGTTGGGTCTGGTCTCGAGTCCGAATGAGAGGGAGGGTAAGGGGAAGCGGCTCTATTGTGGGTATCCTGGTTAGCTTTTGGTAAGGACGATATTGACGAAGGTTCTTGAAGGTTAGGGTTTTGGTTCTAGTCGCGATTAGGGCTTGGAGAAGAGGGATTTTTTGGCACTCTAGGGGAACAGGCGGATGGAGAATGTAAGGGTTCTGGAGGAGATCGATTTAGAGTCACAGAGCCATGGAGAGGGAGGGTTGAGGCACAGGGGATCACCAAAGTAGGAGGCTCAGATCACACTCTCTCTCATCTCTCTCTCTCATCTTTGGTGTAGACACTTCATGTGAAAATTTTGTACTAAGTTTTCGAGAGTTTGGTCGTTCTAGCAGGCCACCCTTGCGAAATTTGCACTTGGACATCACTCAGGATGTCGGGTACATGTCTTGAGAGGGTGTGGTGCTACACTAGTATATATTATATTTCTTTTTTAAATAAATAAATCAACTACTTCTTTTATAAACTTAAGTAGTCGATCTCAAGGACCAAAATATTGAGATACTTAAACAAGCAAATGGGTGTTTGTTGGAGAATAAGTTCACTAAATTGAACCCATATGAGAATTCTGATTAGATCGTTACTTGTATGTCAATGAAAATTTTTATTGTAATTATTGTGTCCCTTAAAAAACTCCTAATCTATTAAAATATAGGTGCTTTTTACCATAGTGCTTCCTATTGTATCCCTTAAAAAGTTATTGAGCTATTAAAATGTTGTCACCTATTAGCATGTCCCATATGAAAGCTCCTTGTATGTAAATATATTTTCGTATAAACTCTTCCAATATGCTTGATATAAGGTTGCAAATAAGTTTATAAATTGTATTAAAATAAGAAATAGGAATGAATTTTTTTAAAGAGTAAGGAGAAGGAACCTTGGGAATGAGGCATATGTAGATTTTGTCAACTTCCTTTAACATTTTCTCATAATTGAGAAACTCCAATACAACATTTGTAACCAAAGTCTTAACACGGCTCCATGCTTTCCGAAAAAAGAAGCCATTACGAAAAGGGGGTTTTAAATTCACCATAATAAGATTCAAGGGCATTAATCATAGATGTTAAATCCCTCAATTTGTTCCATAAAGGGATTCTTTAAAACCTATGATTAAAAGGGTAAACAAAAGTAATCTTAAAGTTAAACTTCTCCAGTTTCATTTTAGAAAAAAGATGTATCAATTGATCCTTAATAATAGAGTGCATAATTTCAATCCTATTCGAATCATCAGCAACTAGAATCTTACCATTATAATGTCTCTGATAATTAGAGATTAATATTCCATTTTTTGTTTACAAAATATCAAGTTCATATAGTTATCCTCCTTCAACTTGATTTCCAAAAGCCCCACTAATATAGGATTAGTGGTTCCTAAGTATTCTTTCAGAGCTAGTTGTTTCTTAAAGCAGTTAAGCCCCCTAACATTCCATGAGAAAATAGTTGTAGATTAGGACCTACAATGGAGCCCTTCCTTTTTCTATTTGATTTTTTTCTACCAATAGGTTGAAACTCTTTACCTACTTCACAAATTGAGTGAATATTAGGGGTTTATCCTCTAATTTGTGCTCATTACTCTCCAGTTCATTAGTATTTAAAGTTGACCTCCCTTTTTGAAATGTGTTAGGATCCTCCTACAAGCCTAGAGACAACACGTCTCCTCTTATAGGGTGATTGGTAACTTTACTAGAAAATGAATATTGATGAATTTCCTCCTGATAGCTGCTTGAATTGTTAAATTAGTAACATAAATGTGTTCTTTAAGAGAAGGGTTCTAATTATCTAAATCTTCCTTACTTCCATTTATAATATCAATATTCCTTTTAAGGTGCAAAGACATGAATTCTTAGTGCTCACTTGTAATCACTTTTCTTCAATTATAAGAAACCTTCATAGAGTCCTCAAATAAGTCACCATTCTTATCAAATCTTAAGAGTGATATCAGCTTTGGAAGTGATTGTTGAATTTCCATAAGCACATAAATATGTGCATAAATAACTATCTTCTTATTGAAAATGGCATCATCATAGCATAAAGGCTTGCCAAGAGAGCTAGTTAAGTAGCTTAACCCTTAGTTGTCGAATACTCCAATGGCAAGTTATGAATTTTGATCTATGGGCGAACTTGTTTCACCTCTAAGTTTCCATCTTTGTTATAGTTCTAAGGACATAGTTCTATCACTTTTGTACTTGTATAAGGGACTCAAATTTGAAAATGAACAAATTTGAGTCACTAAACAAGACTTCTCTCAAGCCAGTTTTTCCAATGATGGATAACCCAGGTATTCAAAGCTGGGAAAGGTGGCCTTTTAGTTATATAAGAGTTCCATCCCAAACGGAAGCTTCTTCCTTCAATATTTCCACATGGTGAGTAATTATAACTAAGCCAACTTCTCCACTAAGAGGACAACAACGAAGTTTCTACAAAAGAGAGGAGTCTCCTAACACTTGCAACTAAGAGAACCAAAAAAATAAGGATAATGCTGAAAATGACCTAAGGGAAAGGCAGCAAAAGAATGAAGGATGAAAGGAAGATGAAGGAGACAAGTGTTGAAAGGGAAAGGGAGGAAGGAACTAATGGATATAGGAAAAGGTTCGAAAGAGAAGAGGAGGACATAACTAAGAGAGAGAGAACAATTTGAAATTGCACAAGTAGAAGCAGACAACAAAGAAATTAGAACAACAGAACAATAAGAAGCAGCTTAAGAAGAAGAGGCCACAACAAGAGAAGCAAAGATCTAGAAAAAGCCATACAGAAAAAGCCACACACACTATGTAGCGAAGAAAGACCGTAGTTAAAGGTTCTCTCTATGTGGTTGCAATCTATTTACTATGCAAAATAGTCCGTGAACAGAATCTAGAAGCAATTAGGGAGAGAATAGCTCATGTAAAGCATGTTCTTGGTAAGTAATGCAAATGACTACACATCCTGATTAATTGGACGATCTTTTTACAGCTACACAAAAAATGATGATGTACCTGATGACGCAAATAGGAGAGTTGAAGTATTGGAAGATATATTAACCCTCTTGCAAAGTAGTACTACCAAGGGGTAGTACAAATTGATCTTGATTGAAAGTTTCGAATCCTAAACATTTTGATAGAACGCATGATGAAAAAAATATTGAAATTTTTTTGGGACATGCAATAGTACTTTAGCTTGCATCGATTCTTTATTTTTCAAAGAACAAGAATTCGACATAAGTACGCTTGATTTGTTTAACAAAATCATGTTAGAGAATTTAATTGGCAGATAAAATACAAGTGCCTAATTGAATGGCTTAACACCATTTCACCGATGTATATTATTTTCTTTTTTCCTTAATTCCTATAACGTTTAATTTTTACGATAAATTTACTGCCCTACATTCAGTTTCAATATCGACCCTATTGCTAGGGGTATCATTAATAATTAATGTTGAAATTGATCAAAATTCAACCCTAAAAATTAGCCGAAAGGCCACTTTCTACCAATGTCATTTTCGTATCAAAATCTATTGACCAAAATAATGTTTTGATCAATTATACTAAAACATTAATGTGATGCTTGCTCAAACCGAGCTTGGGCCGCTAGCAATAGGCATCGCCCCGCCGATACTTAGTAATCAAAACAACTTGGTCAATTTACCATGAGAGGATCAAAGTCTATAGCCGCGAAGAGACCAAGGGACAAATAAATGGTCCTTGTTTGGTATGAAATGAAGAATGGACAGCGTGAAATGACATGATCAGCGAACGATATCAATAAAATATGGAAAACTTAAGAATATGCAAGAAAAGGAGTTATAGAATGTGTTCTTAAATCTTACAGGTCTAGAGAGAAAGAAAAAAAACAAGTAATAATTGCAGATTAGAAGTGGAATTATCTACCTTTCAGACAGAAATAAAAGGTAACAACTGCAGACAAGAAGTGGAATTATCTGCCTTTCCGACGATTTTTCAGAACAGCACACTCTGAACAATACCATTTTCCTTTCGGATGTTCTTTAACCCCAACACATCCAAAATGGAACCATTCAATTTTGCACTGATAAAGACCAGAAATTTCATCAAATTACAAACCCAACATAAAACGAGTATAAGATGCTTTGGCAAAATCAAAGAAAAAACGTAAAAGAGAGTTTGGTCACATACGTCAGGATTGTCACAGGCAACCATGTCCCCATAGCTGACTTGATTGCAGAAACAATATGTTGGTTCATTTGGGTCCACTGGCAAATCTAACTCCATACCAGTAAGATTTGCAGAAATTGCTGCCGTTGCCACTTCTGTTGCTGCAACACTAGCTGCTGTTGTTGAAGCCGTAGCCAGCCGTGTTCTGCAACAAATGTCTAGTTAATCAATTCTCCATTCTGCATAGTGGTAAATGTGTGAAATTGAAATTGGAGCTTTTCAATTACTGATCGAAATTCAAATGTCTAGAAAATTATCCCGCCCACAAGTTGGTAGACTCTCTCCCTTTAAACATACTTACAAATACAAGCATCTCCATGCAAATTGCACGTAGGCACAAACTCTAAGATATGTGAAAATGTGCCCACAAATGAGCTCACATATGTGCAAGTGTGAGAGTACATGTCCAAAACACAATTGTATGCATACTTAAATGCCACCTTATGTTGTACATTGGCAAAGTACTCTTTTCAAAATTTAGGGAAGTTATAGTTGGGTTCACAAAAGGAAGGACTCCAGTCAGACCCTGAATATTATGTCCTCTCTGTGCATCTTCCAACAGAATGTTTACAATTCCTACACCAGTTACCTCCCCCATGTCACAACTGAGGCTAGGAAGTTCCTGAAGTCCATCTTAATGAATTACTGTTCAAAAGCAATCGCATCCAGAGAATCCTACTTATTCAGGCAAACCAGAATCACACATCAACTTATTTAATTTCTGCACAATCCATTCGAGTGGATGAGTTACAGGTCTTATGAGAGAACCAACTTCAAAAGCTAGCTTGAAGGGTAGGAGAGCTCATAAGCCTATAAACCCCACATCAATTTCTTTTATTACCGATGTGGGACAATTAGACCGTAACAGGACGTTTCCATAAAAGCAATAACCGAGACATAAGGTGAACAAGCCAACACATCTAATGCAGAATAAGTAATCCATGAAGAGCCACAATCAAAGAAGGCAGTTACTTTTTACGTCCTCTACCACCACCCTCACCACTCCTTCCACATCTTGGAGTTCCACCAAGAATTGAAGCAGGTGTTGCAGTAGGTGCAGCATTTTCTGTCAAAAGCCATATTGTTAGGTAAAGTAAGAACATATATATGAAGGAGTATAATTGCTCAAGTGGCAGTGAATACACAAATTATAACCTGGGATAAGATAGTCAATTAAAGTTGAGTAAAAGCAAATTACCACGCCGAAGCTCTTCATCAAATTTCCTCAAATACTGATCAAGTTGTTGTATGTGTGCATCTACCTGAAAGTGTAATTGCAAAATACAAGCTAGTGAACTCAAGCCGTTAAGTAGGAACATGGGAGGACCATCAGAATTGAAGATGTAGCCACAGGATATGACACACAGGTGCCATCAGTGCTCTTTTTGGGGGAACATTGAGTCAACAATCATATTGAACTTTTATTGGCAGTAACAACCTTTTCGTAGTTATTATTTAGCATCAATTAATTTAAATGCTGACACTGTACAGATAAGACCAAATGTCTACAGAAACACTACTATCAAAACATTCATAAACAGCAAATTTACTAAAAAAATAACATATCTCTCAAACCTTTTAACCAAGTGATAAGGCCTCAAAGAGAATGTTCTTAGAGCCTAGAGGAGAAACATCGGTGGGTCCTAGGGTCTTAGGTTTGCGTAGTTAACAAATTGGTAGAACTTCCATCTTCTAGAAAGCCCATCATCATGAAATAAATAAGTAAAGAAGGAAGCAAGCAAGTTGGTTATATTTCACCAAAGAAAGAAAGGTCCTTGTAACAGTTCCTGTAACAGAATATCAAGCATAAGGCACAGATTTTGATCAACCCATAGCAGAAAACTTGGCCAACACAATCTATGAAAGTCTTTCTGTTGCTAGTCTGATGTTGTAAAGAAGTGCAAAAACGGCTACAATTGTTCGTTTTAGTTAAGGCCTCTACAAAGGCCTATTTGAGATGTGCCAATAATGAACGTATGACAGGAAGATTAAGCAATCAGGAATATACCAAAGAGTTTCAATATAAGGCATAGAACTTCTGGACAGACAACAGCTCATTATAAGCTAAATGTTCAGAAAGTCAGTGCCAATTTAGTCTCTGAACCACAATTTTTAAAGACTAGTAAATACTAATACTATGACTGTACAATTTCATTATAAAGACATATTTTGTTAGATAACAGTTCCCAGCAACCAACAAAATTACAGCAGTAGAAATGTTTGGGATCGAGACTGGCAGTGGACCAACATAACTTGGATTACAGCAGAATCGGCAGTCTATGCGCCAAATAAGTAGAAAATGGAAAATTATCCACGTCATTCATTCACTAAAAGCAAGCCCACATGCATAATACAAATCTGAGGGATTAGGCCTACCAAATCATAAGCTTGGACAGCCAATGCAACCTTTTCATCTGCAATTCTGATACTATGCTTTTGCTCGTCAAGTGCCTCATCTGAGAATCTAATGAGTGAAGTATGTGGTGTAATATTTCCAGCTTTAACTGCTCGCTTAATCTCCTCTATTTCTTGTTCACATCGTAGTTCATTTTGTCGTTGGATTTCTATTCATATACATAAAAATAGTTAAAGTTTGTTACAGAAACCTACTCAAGCAGAATAGGATAATTAAAGCTACATACAGGGCAGCAACAAGAACACAATGCGAAAAAATTACTAAAGTGTCACAAGACATGCATATTTAAATATTACTAAAGTATCACAAGACATGCATATTCAAAAATCTTATCCAGTTCCCCATGCTCCGTGGGTTTCTGTAGCAATGTTGTTCCAGTCAGCTGTTCCCATGGTTAACCCATACCTCTAGGTCTTGGATAGAAAACTTCAACCAGAAGGTAAGTCCAACTAGAGAGTTTTTTTCATGTTGATACAGACTTGAAACATAGTTTCAGCACTAAGCCAACAGCACAGAAATCCTCCAAAAAGATGAAATATCTTGCCTAAGAAATTCTACTGAAACTTAGAAAATAGGTCTACTGCATCAATTAGCCACCAGCTATAAGTAAATATTTATTCCATGCTGGAATCATCACCACCTACAATAGGAATATTGCAAGTCAACAACAACAACCAGTCCAGCTGGACAAAGGGAAATCTGTTAGTAGTCCCTTTTGACCAAGTATACAAGAGATTCACTCATGGAAAAAAGAGGAAGACAGTAAAATAGATAAGTTTATTTTGAATGAATAACAATTGCTTTTATTTCTATTTTTATGTTGAGATTTTATACCCTTTATTAGGAAGTTGTTAGGAAATGTTAGGGCTCTCAAGAAAAGCTGGAAATAAAGTAAACAAAATTTTAATATCATAGTTCCTTTCTTTAAGAGATTGAAGGGTTCTCTCTAATTAGCCCCTTCTTCCTAACCTATCCGAATAGGCCATAAAGGAAAAAAGACCCTTAAAAACAAGCCAACCTATATTTTTTAGCAGGGTCCCATCACCAGAAATCGGTCTATTTGGTAGTAGAGGCACTGGTTATGGGAGAATAATGTAACTCACAATAACAGTTAGAAGCCTTTATAGCTATACACCAAGAGGATCAAGTCAGGGACAAGGCAGAAAGAGAGCATGAAAGGGAAACTATAGAGGCCAAGCAAAATGCTATGACAGCTGAATTGGAAGAACTTTCTCTGGGAAGGAAAAGTCATCGCAATCACTGAGGTTCACAACCTAGAATGGTAAATCAAGAAAGGGGAAATCCAGTTCCTAAGTTCTCATAACTTGAATTTTCCCATTTTGATGGCTCTACTAATCCTTCGGGATGGCTGAGCTGGTGTGGACGCTTCTTCTGTCATCAACGAACTCTGGACGAATAAAAAGTAGGACTAACTTCCTTCCACCTTTCAAGGCAATGCCCAACTATGGTTTATCAAGCTAGAGAGGGACCGATCGACCGTCCTCTCATGAAATGGGAGAATTTCAAAACCAACTGTAATTAGCGATTTGGCCCTCCCATTTGCAGCAACAAACTAGAACTTTGTAAATTTTGACAAACTCATACTGTTGCTGAATACCAAAGGCAGTTTGAGCAACTAGCAGTCCAGGCTACTTTGTCTCGAGAACCGGAAGTCAAAATTTTCATCAGTGAGTTAAAGGAAGCCATTGATGTAGAAGTACGGCTGCAGAATTCTTAACACCATACTAGTGCAATGAGTTTGGACAAAATATATGAAAGGAGGGAAAATCCACAATAGGTTGAATTTGCATCGAAGGTTGTCATAGGGAGAAATTAGCGAATTTCTTTGTCAGAAGACTAAACCGAGCATATATGGAAGAGAGGCATGCGAAAAATTATGTGTCAATTGTGATGAGCAGTACAAATCAAGAAGTCTACAAAAAGTTGTTTCGGTTGGAAGGCATTGATGAAGAAGAGGAGATGGGAGAAGTCAAAGAACTAGCAATAACCATACAAATGGAGAGATTTTTCAATGGTAAGACTTTACCAATTTTAATCAACTTTGGGAGTACTCAAAGCCTTATGGACGCTGCATTGGATGAACAGCTGAAACTCCCCATGGGACATAAGGCCGAATTGCAGGTTACGATGGCTAACGGAGAAAAGTTATGCTGTCCAAGCATATGTTGTTGGCTACTCATACGGTTAGGAACTCAATTCTTTTGCTTGAATTTATATATGTTACTTGTTTGTGGATATGGTGCAGTTTTGGGAGTTAGTAGCCTTAGAATGCTCGACCTTATTTTTAGGATTTTGTTAACATGAAGATGAGATTTAAATGGCAGAATCAAGAAGTAGAGTTGAATGGCATTAAGGACTTTACCAACATAATTGCTTCCTTATCCACTTCTTTCCTAGAATCAGGTCAGGAGATATAGCTCCAAAGAGTCCTTAATGAGTTCCAACTCATATTTAAGACAGCACAAGGTTTGCCACAATCCAAAAATTGTGTCACATAGCTATCCACCCCTACTATTACTGACACATCCAAAAAAATGAAACAGAAAGGCAATACAATGAGATGCTCAAACAAGGAATTATTTGGCTTAGTCAATCCCCTTTATGTTCTGCTCTTTTGGTGAAGAAGGATGATCATTCTTGGAGATTTATGTTGACTACCGAGCACTATCCATATGGTGGTGGACAAATTCCCTATAACAGTGACTGATGAATTATTGAAAGAATTACATGGAGCTTGTTACTTCTCAAACTTGGACATCAATTATGGGTATAATCAAGTCAAAATGGGAGAAACGAATGTGGAGAAGACAACTTTTTGCACCCATCATGGGCACTTCAAATTTTTTATCATGCCCTTCAACCTCTCCAATGCCCCATCCACTCTTCAAGCCCTCATGAATTATATATTCAAATGGTACCTAAGGAAATTTGTATTGGTTTTTCTTTAACAACATTATAATCTATAGTCATATATGGATAGAACACATTCAAAACTTTCGATTTGTTTTCACATTGCTAAAATAGCCTCGTTAAAACAATCTAAATGCTCATTTAGGTAGCCCTAGAATTCCTATCTAGGGCATTCAATCTCCTCCTAAGGAGTTGCAATGCACCTACAAAAAATTGTAGTCATGATTCAATGGGGATTTATGGGGAGTTGCAATGGACCTACAAACTACGTGTTGTTCATACTTTATGGGGATTTTTGGGTCTCACTATAGAAAATTTGTTAGCAACTACTAAACCATTGCAGATCCTTTGATGGCCATTTTGAAAATCAATTATTTTTCCTAGAATTCGGAATCCTCAAAAGCTCTTCAAGCTTTATAACTTGCAGTTACATCAACCCAATATTAGCTCTTATTAATTCTTTACTGATTTACCAAAAAAAAAATATTAGCTCTTATTGACTTCATCGATGTTTTTATAGCCAAATGTGATGCTTCTGAATTGGGCATCAAGGTTGTTCTCCAACAAAAAGGATGTTTCAATCGCATTTTTCAGCCACCCCTTTCCCAAAAAACATCAACACTTGCCTACTTATGAAACAAGTTGGTTGGGTTAGGAAAAACAGTCAGCCATTGGAGGTATTACCTATGGGTTAGGATTTTTAATCAAAACAAATTATTGTAACCCTATTTTTTTTCGAGTAGATAATCATCACATCTCCTCAGCAACATTGGATTAGCAAGCTAATAGGGTTAATTTTTTCGTAGAATACATAGCAGTTTGAGAGAATGTTGTAGCAGATGCTCTCTCATAGTAGCAAGAGGATGTGGGTACATTATCTGCAATTTTCATGCCACAATTGACTTTCCTTGATGCTATTAGAATTTAGAACAAAGATTTTCAGCTCATTGACCAGATTGTTGCTAAGGAAGAAGGGCATGATTGGACTTATAAAACTATATTTATTTTCTTTAAAAATAGAATTTTTATTGTAAGCTCTTCTTTGCTTCCTCCAACTATTATTTCTGCTATTCATTCTCAGTGCCATGAAGGGTATCAAGAAACTTTCCATTGCATATTGATCAATTTCTATTGGTTTGGAATGAAAAGCCAAGTCCAGGATATGGTCAGAACTTTTGAGATTTGTCTGAATAAGTCATAACACCGACAAAATGCAGGTCTCTTACAACCTCTTTTGGTTCCTATCCAAATCTAGCAAAATATCTCCATAGACTAAATTGAAGGCCTCCACTTTCACATGGCAAAACAATGATACTAATGGTCGTGGACCATTTTTCCAAATATGCTCACTTCCTTCTACTATCTCATCCCTATATAGCAATGCTCACTTCCGCCTCTTTTTCCATAAGGTTTTCAAATTACATGGCATGTAAAAATCTATTGTTAGTGATTAGGATGTCACTTTCACTAGCTCACTCGAGATGGAACTATTTCAGTTGAGTAGCTCTAAACCCTCTTTCAGTTCAGCCTATCATCCCCAAATAGATGGTCAAACATAAGTTGTTAACCACATCTTGGAGCTGTATCTTCGATGTTTCATTAGCGACCATTCTTGTTGCCAGTTTAATTTGGTTGCATAGGTAGAATACTACTATAATACCAGCTTCAACACATCATTAAAAGCCACACCTTTTGAGATAGTGTATGGTCATCCTCTGCCAGGATTATTATCTTATTGTACCGGTCTTTCCAAAATTGTAGCATTTGACGCTGAATTGCAAACCAGATAGCTATTGGCAGATTTGAGAGATTGCCTATTGCAAGCAACATGTGATGCAGTCAAACTATGACTCCCATCATGGGACATTCAATTTGAAGTTGGCAATACAGTGCTTTTCATGTTGCAACCTTACTGAAAACTCTCACTAGCTTCTAAAACAACTAAAAAAACTACCTCCGTACTTTTATCGTCCACTTTCTGTTGTTGAGAAAATTGGACAGGTTGATTATCACCTCACCCTTCTTGAATCCAAATTTCATATGGTCTTCCATGTTTCTTGTTTGAAGAAATTTTTCAATTCAGGCAACACAACACAACCCTACCAACAGTTTATAAAGGTGTTGTCCAGCCTACACCTAAAGTGTATTGGATTTAGATTTTCAACTAGCACCCAACAAATTATGGTACATTGGGAAGGTCTCTCACCAACTAAAGCTCCTTGGAAACCAGTTTCAACTATTCTTCAATTCCATCGCTCCTTCGCACTTGAGATTAAGCACGTTCTTGAGGGGAGAGTAATGTTGCAAGTCAGCAATGACAAACAATCTAGCTGGACAAAGGGAAATCTTTGGATAATCCCCTTTGACCAAGTCTACAAGAGATTCACTAATGAAAAAAGCAGAAAAATAGAAAAGCCTGTCTTTGAATTTGAATTTGAATAAATAACAGCTGTTTTTATTTCTACTTTTTATAACCTTTATCAAGAAGTTGCTAGGAAATATTAGGCTGTCAAGAGGAGTCTTTTAAGCTTTTCAAAGCTAGAAATAAAGTCAGTAGAATTTTACTTTCACAATTCCTTTCTTTAAGAGATTGAAGGGTTCTCTCTAATGAGTCTATTCTTCCTAACCTACCAAAATAGGTCATAAAGCTAAAAACAGCTCACCTCATATTATTTTGTAAGGTCCAATAACTAGTAATTGGTCTAGGCCCTATACGAAGGGAACTATGTGCAATTCTATTGCCCTAGGATGTGAAATTAGGAAGGCAAACATAACAAAACTATATCAGAAAACGGATGCCAAATTTTTTTTTTTGTAATATTTTAAAAGCAATTGCCCACTCTCCATCTAAAATGAAACATAGAGAGAATCTCCACTAGCAACCAATAAAGGACAGTAAAACAGGCTCATCACAGAGACACAAACAGTAATAGCAATGAAGAAAGTGAGATTTTCATTTGACTGCAAGACCTACCTTGCAAACTTTGATCTAGATCACGCAGCAACGCATACTTCTTCTGTAGAATATTTGGCAACGATTCCAAATCTGTAATGGCCAAACAAAATTAAACTTATGAAGAGATCAGAAAACAAAAAAGAACAAGAGTAAACTTGTCTCTATTTTTATTTATTACATGTATAATGCCTCGATTGATTTATGATATTTGTATCTCCAAATAAAGATCTCAAATTCAATGAGATGGAAGTATGGGGCAAAAGATCACCAAAGAAAACAAATATTTGAAAAAAAATGTATCATCAATCACTTCAGGATGTGAACTTATTCTTTCCTCGAGAGGCCAATGTTGAAATCATAAAATTTTCTTCGCAGCCTTTTGACTAGTTTCAACCTAATGTATTTCTAGACCGAATAATAACCCGTACCAAAATTGAACACTAAGAATGAATGCTTATTTGATTACTATCACAAGTAAGTAAATAAAATCGCATGTCTTGCCCTAAGGAAAATGTTTATAATGCATTCTATACAAGTAAAGGGCATCAAGTCAAGCCACAAGAACAATAACAATTACATATTTCATTCAGAATCGTTCTAGTGATATGGAAACACATTGCCTTTGATCAACATAAAGATGAAATGAGTTCAATCACATCCTCTCACCAACCACCGTTCCAACGAAGGAAGAATAGAAACAGAAAGAGTAAACGATTGACCCACGTGAAATTATAATACTAAAAAATCTAGGGCTTAATTAGAAATAACTAAATTTTAAGGGCCTAAGACTAGAAAATCACAATGAAACTCCTCATCTAAGATAAATGTACAAGTGAAATTAACTGGAGTCAATCAGACTGCTATCTCTTCTGAATTAAAAACAGCGACGAAAATTGAACTTAACGAAAAAGAGGGGGAGATAGAGAGAGATTACTGGCTTTAAATTCATCAAGGACGGACATACTGGGGAAGAAGGAAGTTCCAGGCCCAGAATTCAACCCCCCAAAGTAATTAGGGTTTGGTTACTTGTTCGTCACTTTGGCGATTTTCTTTGTTTTTCATCGCCAGTGATTTCGCACCGTAGATGACGTGATCGACGTTCCGTTTCGGGTGATTCTCACGTGTTGTCCCCTCGGAGGCTACTGGCGTGGATTTATCTGACTGGGTTGTGTGCTGTTAAGATTTTGAGCCAATCATAGCCGACGCATAATTGATTCCAGATTAGTCGACAATAGATTCATATATTAAATATGTTTAGCAAAATTAACTATTTAATATTAAATATTTATGTCTAAAATACTTATAAGAGTATAATTTAAAAAAATTATAAAAATATGACTACTATATTTTAGCGTTTTCAAATATTTTATAAGAATGTATGCTTATGTTCCAACTGATTGAACCCAAGTTTGCTATATTATTTATTGACATTTCATAGTTTTTGTTATACTTTTCAGCTTCTTTTGTTGGATATTGTGCTTAATTTGACTCAATAGTACTTGTTTTGAATTAATGTGATTTAAGGGTCAAATTATCATAATTAATTAACAATTGCACTCTTTTAAATTGTAGGACAACTGATATTACAAATTGTTACTTTTCATTGTAGGTTTGAAGGAGAGTAGAGCCAACTCAAGAAGAGTATAACCAAAAGTGGAACAAAGAAATGGAAGTCATGAGATGACCTGTCAGGCAAAGCTCGCCGCGGCGATTATCCCGCCGCGACGCATCATGAAAGAAAAGCACGTCGCGGCACATAAAGAAGAAGGCACGTCGCGGCGTAAACCAATTACCTCGCAAGCTATCAAAATTGAACAATTCATATCATGCAATCACCAAAATTGATCTAAGTGAACTTAAACTCATACAATTCTCAAGCTATCAAAACTAAAATTCTTTCAAAATCTAACAAAGTAAAAATTGCCCTTACCTTTATCCTTCACCAAATTCGAAATTTCTTAGCTCACATGGGAGCTTTCATCTTCTTCCACCTTTTTCCTTCTTGAATTAACTTAAAATCATTCTTAAAATCTAACAAAAATCGTGACCTAGCTTCTTCTTTTCTTCTTCCTCCTTTCTCTCCACCGAACACACTCTTCTCTCCTTCCTTATTCTTTTGTTTCTTTTTTTTCCCTTTCAATGTCGCACATCACTCTTTTTATACTAAAGCCCACTCTTCTTATTTACCAACTTGCCATAATGAATGAGAAAAGACCCTTATGCTCTTACATATAAGCCTTATAACTTAAAACCTTAAGTGAACTTCCAACAATGCCCTTCCTTTTTCCCTTAAAAACTGACATCTTGACTCCTTATTTTGATCAGGTAAATGAAGTAATTTGACAATAGTTCCTTTTAGAAAAAATGTTCCTCTATGTCTCATGTTTTCATAGACACCAAAATCACTCAATTTGGTTCAGAAATGAAGAAGTTATGG
>JAOSBL010000211.1:23123438-23135426 GCA_027568915.1 Erythroxylum roraimae | reverse complement strand
AATTAGGAATCAATATAATTATTAATCTTAATCAAATTAAGAAAAATAATTATCTTAATTTTGGAATTGAATGAATAAATCAATTTAATTTAATAATCCAACCATTTCAAAAATTAAACTAAATTTCAAAGTATTCTTAATAAAACTAACCATTTGAAAACATTTTTCTAAATTAGAAAAACATTTTTCAATACCATTCTTCTAGTTCATAAGCTTGATTCCTGTATACTATTTATTGACAAGACAAATAAAGATGGACCACCATCTTTATTGTTCACGTCTCTGCCTCTTTACTAACTGCTTCCCTTACAGCCAAAGTTTCTAACCGCTGCCTCACGCTGTCTCCACGTCTCGGTCTCCACCGTGACTCCAGGACCAGATAACCCAAGCTTTCGCATGGGTCAACTCCCATCTTGCGGTATGCTTGCTCACGGTTGAACCAGCGGCGTTCAACGCAAGCACAAAATTCCAGAACACACATAAGAACAAAACCCAGAACCAGAACACTTTCTTTTTGCGGGTTCTAGCAACCCTCGCCGTTGCCGACCCATTTCATGGAATCGCACAACCGCAAGCAACACAAAAATCGCGACAACCAACAAATCATAGATCTGGGTTTTGGCTTTCCAAATCTGGGTTTTACACAACCATCTTGTTTTTCCAGAACCCACATCAACTTAAAATCAAAAAATTAAAAACGTGTGTTCTGGGCGTCGTGGTCAGAAGCATACAAATCTAAACGCATAGGCATACACATAGAGGCAAGGAGAAAAAATTGATTTCTAGAAGCCAAATCAAACACACATGAAAGGCAGAAAATGGAAAGGAAAAAGAGTAACTCCAACGCAAAATCACAGATTTAAAATATGGGAGTAATGTTTTTCGAAGACCGTAAAACCAAAGTAAAGGACTTTAAACAAATTTCCAGAATTCTAGAACAATTCTAGGTTTCATGAAGAATCAGATCAAATCTGATTCTCTTAACTCCAAATTTTATGATCAATAACAATCAAACAGTTTAATGAAATTATAGAAATAAAATCCTGCTCTGATGCCACTGTTGAGAAATCGGGTTGGGATCTGATCCAAATCGCAACAGAATAATCACGAAACTTTTTCGTGACTTTTGATTTCCTGAAAACCAAGATCTATTTAATTCTATAAAATGATTAACACGAATCAAAATAAAGCAGAAATTTAATTCATACCTTATTCGAAGCTTGATCTTTGTCTTGTCGTATCCCTCGAACCGTTTTCAAAACCGATCTGTCTCAATCACCGTAGCCGCAAAAGTGTCCGGCCTCGAACTATATCCACAGAATAAGTTGAGAGAATTATGTAACTTTTACAGAGAGGGTTAAGCATGAAGTACTAGCTACATAGAGTTTAAGCCTATTTATAATAAGCCTAGGATGTTTTGGTAATTTAATCGAAATTAAATACTAATTTCAATTAAATTTTAATTAGAATTATAAATAACTCTAATTAAATACCAATTATGCCCATATATCCTTATTTATTATGTACATGTCTTGTTTTTGGATATGTAGGATGAGTACAATTCATGTAATGGTATAGAGATATTTTGAGGTTGAATGATCATCAAAGTGGGTTTTAGATGAATGTATATGTTTGTGTTCTATGTTGGGTTTTTTTGAACAAATAGGGAATATGAATTGGGTATGGACGATTTTGACTAAACTCGTATATTTTGGAGTGGTATAAATTTAAGGTGAATGAGTTGATTGAAATGGAGTAGAAAAGCAAGAAAATAAAAATTTGAAGTGTTCGATTTTAGAGAATAAAGTTTGGAAATTTCTGGGAATGAATAGTAACAGTGTTGAATTTTCAAGCTGAAACTTTCATGAATTTTTCTGTGTTTATCTAGGCAGATTTTGAAAAATTGTCTTTATAAAAGTTGTAGATATTTCTCTCAAATTTCCATTGATATAAAGTATGAAATTTTTGGACGTTGGAGTTGAGAAATATGATATTTAGAAGTCTGTGATATCACATGGGATGGGCATTCAGGACAGCTGCATTGATTTGAAATTTTGACCCTTATAGAGGCAATATATTTTTTTTGAGGTCTTCATAAAAGTTGTAGGTCTAGAAGTCTTCTTCAAAATAGTTTTTGAATCACCTTAATCCGATATTTGTAGCAAAATTTATGTCTATTTTAGAAAACAGGTCTGGAGAAGGGAAAAGGGAGGAAGAGGGCGAAAGTCGTGATCGTGAGTCAGCCGAAGATGCACGCAGGTCGCGATCCGCAGGTCCACCTCCCAGCCTGAACATGTTTTACTATTTTAGCTATAACTTTTTCTTCCCGCCTCTAAATGATCTGATTTTTGAAGCATTGGATTCATAACACATTCCTCTATCTTTACATAAAAATTTATAGCTTTTGGTTTTAAATTGAAAAAGACTGATTGAATCAAAGTAAGGGTATCGGTTGGAAGAGCATGAACTGGATATTTTACTGAACATGTTTCAATATTTTGATGATATCTTGAGCTGTAGGATTCCAAATAAGATGAATTTTAATTTGGAGTAAACTAGAGATATAGGCCTACAAATTGTCTTAAAGAGTCGAATTTTTATTCTTTCTCTAAGATTTTGAATTTTTGGATGGAAGTTGTATATAGTACACTATTTTTGGATATGGATAACCCAATAATGTTTGAGGCATATCTTCCAAATTACTGAACCAAATTGAGTGATTTTGGTGTCAATGGAAAGATAAGACATAGGGGAACACGTTTCTAGAGGAGAGTTTGATCAAATTACCTCATTTTTACCTTCTGATTATACGTGAACAGTAGACTCGAAAGGGGTGTCTTGGAAAAATCTGAAGTGATTCAATGAGAAATGAATTGTGAATTTAATGATTTTAGTGAGGCATAAACCTAAGTATAAGTTGTACTTAGATGAGTTTTGATATGAGAATGATTTTGTGATGGAATTGATGGAATGATACTCGAGATTATCATGAACATGCATTGTACATAATTCATTTCATACATTTGCATTATTGAATACTTATAATTGTACAAATTGTGATATTGTGTATATTCTTTGTTATAGAGGAGCAACTGGAACGTCAACCTCCAGACATTGCCGGATCTTCCAGACATTGTCGGATCTTCCAGGCATTAGCTTTGGGAGCAACTTGTGAGTAACCCAGATGGTTTCTCTCAATTATTGTTTGCCTATAATTATGTTTTGAATAATGAATGAATGTGATTTGATTGTGGATTCCGGAAAGAAGGTCCGATGATTGTGTAATACGGATTGAGATATTGAAGTGCTGCTTGAATGTGAATACGAAGACCTATGTGCTTTATAATGTGATTAATTGTGGTACATGCATTCCATTCATCAATGTATAATCAGATAATGACAGTTTTGACCAGAGTAGCCACCGATCAGAGCTTAAAGCTCAACGAGTGAAACTGAGCCTCGAGCTCAAAAGTGATTCAGAGCCTTAGGCTCAATGTTTAATGAGCCCTATATGGGACAGTTTAGGCACTCGGTCACAATAACATAATAATTGGAAAAGTGTCTCATGAGCATTTGATATGTATCTTGTTAAGTATGTTTGATTGAGTGAAATGCAAAATTGCTTATGCTTAAATGAAAATGTGTTACTCATGTAAAATGCAGAGTTGTGTCATAATTTTTATATGAATTGATGTGTTGCATGAATTTAATGAACCATCGATGATGGTTACCTCATTAAGTTTGCAAAACTCACCAAAATTGCATCGTTGTCTTTTCAGGACCGAGAGATGACTCTAGCTATTGAGAGGCTCTACTGCCGTGTAGACTATGATTTGGCAAGAGAAGTCATGGCTCAAAGGTTGGTCAGCTGGGATTTTTTTTGGATGGCTTAGATAGATTTGATATATTTTCCTCTTTCATGTAGTATATATGTACCAGGTTTTGTTGATGTACATGTAGTATAGTTGAAAGACACATTGTAGACTTTCGGTTTCGTGAAGTGAAATGAGGAAAAAGTTGGTTTAAAAAATATTGTGGTTTTTCTATTGATGTTTTATAAGTGAATTTTGATATGATGCCATGTGAAGTGATTGTAATGATCGAACGTAGCTCATCCTTATCGTAGGTTATGTACCGAAATGACCTCTGGGTGTCCGGTGTGTACCCTGCGGTAAGGGGTTGTTACATCCTTGCCAATTTAGAATGATATTTTGTAACTAGTTTATAGATGTCATTAATTGAATCAATAGCTAATGATGTAGAACTAAAATGATTGGACTCAAAATACAATAGACATTAATTTCATGCTTTAGGCCTAATTGGAATATTGTATGATGAAATGAATGAATTATACAAAAAAATCGTGTACATAAAGGTTAGTCAAAACCACTTTGATATTACTAAATATTTAGGTGGTCATGATGAGTATTGATTCAGGAAATCCTTACACAAGGTGGAATGACATTTTAAAAATAGTTTGCAAATGTCGTTAATTAAATCAATTACTATTGGTGGAGAACTAATATGATTGGAATCAATAGAGTAGACATTAATTTCATACTCTATATTTAATTTAATCATTGTATGATGAAAGGATTGAGTCATACAAAAAAATCATGTACAAAAAGGTTGGTCAAAACTACTTTGACATTCCTAAATATTTTGGCGGTCAATATATGGATATAAATTGTTTAATTATAGAATTAAAGATAAATTAAAGGAGTTTAGTTTATTAAATCCTAAATATGATTTAGGTTATAATTTTTATCCATTAACAACATATTTGGGAACCTAATGAGTCACACACAAAGAACGAGTTAAAGAGAAAAGATATTTTAATTAAGTTGGCCTTGATCGTAAAGTTTGAGAAACTTTATAATTAAATATAAGATATTTAATAATTAAAGATCAATATGAGATATAGGATCATATCTAGTCAAAACTGGAATTTAATTAGAATGAAATTAAATAATAATTATAATTTAATTATAATTAATATTAATTTACTAAAATGCCCAAAACCTATTATGAATATACTTAAGCTCTAAGGGGGCTAACACATCTTTCTGAATCCTCACAACAATAGTTGCGGATTTCTCTCATCATGTTCTATAGCTAGCATTATAAGCTAGATTCTTGTACAACTATAGTGGTTAAGATGAGTCAGTTTCAAAAATGGTTTAAGGGAAATGATAAGAAAAATGATCAATCTTTAAAAGAAAGTGTGAATTAGGATTCATGTTTTATTAAATTTTATATGTTAATTATTTTATAAAATTTAAGTGATCTTAGCTTAAGGAAATCAAAGAAATTTTTTTTCATGTTTATTTGGCCATGTGTGGGATCAGATCTTATCCTAATTTCTCAAAACACTACATCTTCATCTATAGTTATGATATCTTCCGAGGATTTTTTAGGAGTATCTTTGCTTGTTACAACTCTATCCATCCATGCTAGGTTTTAACTAACTTTCATTGCTACTTTCACTTCAGGTAATACTTTACATGGTCCTAACGTTTTTAAGTGGGAAATGGTTATAACCAGTTATTAGGTGTTAGTTGATATTTAAGGCCACCTATATCAATTAAGAAAATTGAGGAATGTAAAATTTGTAAGAGTAAATATGTCAATTATGATATAAAGAAAGAAATTGTTCCTTTAAACGAGGATATAGCAACTAAGTCAAAAGAATACCATGCCCCAATACAAACTATACCAACCCTAAATACATTCAATAACATAGTCATAAACAAAAGTTACTGGGACACATTTAAAATAAGTAACAACTTTAGTGTAAAATAATAGTACCATCACTAAGTAGAAATAATACCAAGCATCAGTGTGATAGATAAGGATTGATATACATCCTTCTAACAAACTGTGTCTTTTAAAGATTTTACCTAATAAGGTTAAATACATTTGTATGGTCAACCTTGCAACAAACTATATCTATTAAAGTTTTTGGTGAACATGGATAAATACACAACTATGTGGTGAACGTGTTCTTGTTAGAAATTTTAATGAGGAATTGTGAAGAACTCAAATTGGTACATGACCAAACATAAAGTTGTGTTTGTTAAAGGTTTTGTTTAACATAATTAGTGCACAATTATATGGTCAACCATATTCTTATTTTGAAAATTGAATTGGAAATGTAAAGTACACATATCCGTATACAATTATGCATGAAAATGTGTCTATCAAAGGTTTTATAAACATAATTAAGAACAAAAATTTGTGGTTAGTATGCTCTACTTTTAATTTTACTAGACACTCTTACATGAGGCATGTTATAATGTGTAACATGCCACACCCATAGGGCATATACTGACATTCCAGAGAATATCCGAGCACATATCCCATGGAAGCAGCATTTTAGAGTAGCCACATCAACTTATCATGGCATCATATAGAACATAAGCATTTCAATGAACTAGATTTCCTTATTTCATTCATTGTCATAAGCTTACATTGTCATTACATTCTATAACCCATGTATCTACATTACCAAACATATGAGATTCTTTGCATTTGATTAACAAACATAAACATTCATTACACTTAAAATTCATATTTATAATATATATAACATGTGAAAGTTCACAACTTTATACAACGTGTACAATATAAAACTGGGTACTAGACCAAAATAATTTGACTAAATGCTTCAGAATCAGCTAACCAGACCTTTGAGCCATTCTTGGTGCCAAAATGGACAATACTAGGCTGCTACTAGATTGCCTTAAAAGCTAAGTTACCCTAATACCTGAAAATCAACGTTGTAATTTTGATGAGCTTGTGAACTCAGTGAGTGAACCATCAAGGATGTGCTCACTCATGTCAAAACACAAATATCACGAGTATAGAAATAATTTCATGAATATATCACATTATTCAAAATCAATTCTCATTTATCATATCACTCATCTTAATGATTCATAATGTCGACAGATACACAAGTATTTCATATCGCTATTCAACACAAATCAATGGTTCTTTCCAATCATTTTCAGAATATATGTAAGGATATGTATATGCAAATGCACAAGAGACTCCACCTCCGTTTTTATTTTTGTTGTGACCAAGCGACTATTTAACTATCCCGTATCTGTTGCATATACCAGGCTCATTTTAGACATTGTCCTGTACCTATTGTGGATACCGGGCTTATTTATCGTTGAGCTTGTGGCTCTATGTGCACATTTCTAAGCTTAAAGCTCTTTTCACGTTGGCTACTCCGACCACAACTCCTTTATGTGAACGTGCATATTCATGTAATAAAGTACAACATTTTAACATAATATATCATCAATCACTTTCAATCAAGAAACACATTCAATTACCACAATTCATCAGATTTATGTCCGGCATTCAACATATAATTGAGAATTCATTTTCCTTGTTCACATTCAAATCACAAACACTCCTAATATCATCTTGAATATCAAACTCCTTAGATAATCAATTTTTCGAAATCATCAATATCATAATCAAATCCAAATCATTTCAATATGTATAGATATAAGGATTAAACAAAAACAAGTCAAATAAAAGCATATATCTAATTGAGATCACACATCTAGGTTACTCACAGTACGCTCTAATAAGCTATTACCTTGACGATCCGACAATATCTGGATGTTGATGATCTACTTGAGCGTCTATATCATGCAATACACACATATTTACACATCATTAACTTATTTAATCAAATGAATACTCAATCATGTCCATGTAGATGTGCCATGTTTAATGCATGCTCAATTGACTATCTCAGGTATGTAACCTTATTCACAAGACATAACTTGTATATATCTTGTTTTTGCAATTAGGTTATGCCTTAAGTAATTTTAGTTACTCTCAATTCATAAGTCATACATTCACCAATCCTTTTCGAGCATTATATTTGCAAAATTTCCAAATTCTCATTCACTCATGCCTAATACATTACCTATATCCTTTGAATCACATTTGCATTCATAATGACATCTTTATATGATTAACAAGTCATACTTCTCAATTTCATATACATTGATATCAAACAATCCAATCCTTAAGTTATAACATCAATTATCAACCTAAATTCATCAAACACTTAACCAATTGATTCAACATCAACTAAGTTCATTTTAAGCCCCAATCAAGTCTAAAAGCACCAATGTATAGTGATTATCCTTATATGATTCAACAAGAACACAAAACACAATTTTTCCTCTCTACCAAGCATTTCCACGATTGTGAAAAGAAACCTTACAATTCCCACGATCGTGGGATATGTGAACCGATAATTTCGCCTTCATCTCTTTAACTTTTCTTCTAAATTTTGAAACCTTTATGATAGTTCATCAATTTCACCTCAATTTATACCTTAAAAGCACTTCAATTCCTCATCAATTAATCCCTAAAACAATCTAAAACTTAGGGTTTCCAAACATCAAGAACAAAACCAATTCACTCATTAAGTTTCAAGCACATCTCATCATCAACCCTATATGCAATTCATCTCAATTCAGCCCTAATCAACTCCATGTATGTTATGCTCATATATAACATAATAAGGCAATCAATTACTTACTTGGTCAACCTAAAGTCTCTTCAATTAACAAGCGAAGCAAGCCTTTCTAACATTCAAACATACTCCAAGAATAAGTACAAGATGAAGGCTACAAAATTTGAGAAAACTTAAGATTTTTGGGAGGTTGAGTGGGGATGTCTTGGTGAGGAGATGAAGGAGAGGATATAAGACCAAAAACATAAAGAAAGATGGTCTTTCAAGTGTGAAATTCGTGGGTTACAAATGCGTGGTGGAGAGGTGGGACACATGTCTTGCCACTTTTCAAATGGAAAGTCAAGTCATATGTCTTCCTCTTACATTACCCATTTTTCAATCCATAACTAGTCCATTTGTCACTTAATCACTAAGCCATATGTCATGCAATTATACCAAAATTTGTCACTCATTTATTCAAGCCATTTGTCACTTTATTAGCAATGCCTCATGTCACCATTTCATAGGCTTATTCAACCTATATTCCCATGTATCATTTTGTCTTATCCTTTAACATTTTTATTAGACTAGATGCACATATCACCTTATCCATTACTCAATTGTGACAATAAATTCCAATTCACTAATTATAATTTCTTTAAAATTCAAGACATAATTAACACACTATTACATCATAATCATTTAAGATTTTTCATACCGCGGGATATGTCAAATGAGTGCATATACTATTTTTACAATGTCTCTGAATCATGGTTCATGTATGTATGCAAATATAATGCATGCAAATGTAATGCACTTCATGTATTCTCATAGAATATGACTTATGTAGCTAGCCTAATCCCTGTGTGTAGAAACAGGCTATTATATGATGTCATTCATGGGTCATGTTATAATGTCAAGTGGTTAAGGTAATGCAAGGGACTTGTTATAATGTATGATCATTTTTTCTTGGAAAGAGAAGGGAGTTCATAATAACTACCTATAAACCATGTTTATAAATGAAACATAAGACTGAAAAATTTGCAAAATCTGTGTTGGCTTTATTGAGGCCCACCAAAGATATGACATTCATTTTTAACCCTCGATTGTTATTCCCTACTTTGGAAATAGAAGTGATATCCAAGTTTTTCTTTCATGAAAAAATGTTATATAATTTCTTATTCCATTCACACAAGTGAAGAAAAAACTTATTGAGTCCATCTAAAGCTCTTTTAACTTTTACTTTAGTTTTGTGTCTATCCTATGTAAAATGTATAAGACTTATCCCAGTTCATCCTTTATGTTTTTCCCTGAAAATTTTCCACCTATTTCTCATACAAAACTCATAATTTACTAGTATATAGCATAGAGCAAAAGGAAAACAGAGAAACGTTGAGGTAATGGAAAAGGGAATTTTCACTGTGTAAATTCTTGGTTTAAACTATGATTATGATAAATAATATATATTACCAAAATTCAATTCCTCATTTTTCAATATTTTTGTCAATCCATGGTGTGTCCATTAAAGATTAAGATTATTATATATGAATATATTTGTATAAAAGTGAAATCAAAGGCAAATAGTTTGTTCCCTAGTAAGTTAACATTTTTATCTGTCGATGTTGTCCCTTTCTCAAATAGAGAAATATTTTGATAACAAAGAGAAACTTTGGAGTTGTAAATTTTTGATCAAAATTATGATATAGCAAAGGGAATATATACCCACCAAAGTTCTTTCTTTTATTACTGAATTTTTTTATGTCCAGGATCTATCCTCTAAAGAATGATATATATGATTATATTTGTACCATTGTTATTGTGGAAATATTCTTGATTTTATAAGACATAACTACTTAAGAATGCTTATTTGTTAACATTTTTTTCTTTATAATGAGGTGGTGATTGTCAGTTCTACTGGTGAAAGTGAGTGCCACAATGTTTTAGATGATTCTATATTTTCATTCTTGATGGTCAATGTATGTCATTATAAAAAGAAACCATCACTTAATTTATTATTTAAGGTTTATTCATGATTGATATCCATTCAAAAAATTGGCTAATTGATGTTAATTTCAGCAATGATAATACTGATTTTACTCAAACAAGCCCTAAATACTGAAGTCTTAGGAAGTTTCCTTGTGTATGAAATATATATCAATGTTATAATATATTGCTATTTATTGAAATAAAAAATAGATTTTACATATTTCTTATTGGATAAAATCTTATTGTCTTCATTTCAAGAAAATTTCAATTTTAAATTATATTCTAATATGAATTATGATGCAATGATTAAAGATAAATTAAAATTGTACATAACCATAAAAATTATAAATAAAATTAAATTTAGAATATTAATTTATGATGGGTGTAGTTGTAATACTCCAAGCCCCTATATAGTTTTCATTTCCCAGCCATAGTGAACATGATATAGAAAATCAATCTATAATGATAAGTATAAGTCCGTGTTGTCATGTCACTTAATTTATGAATCTTGCTATTCCACCTTCTATCAACAAACGGAAACATTAGTAGTTAGAGAATTATAATTAATTACATATAAGGGGAAAAATGATAATTAGATATACAAAGCACAAAGGAAAAGGGAATGATGGCAACTGGAGATTTTTGTAACATACCCTTTAAATAAGGAAAGCCAGAAATTTGTAAGGATCAGAGATGTATTTGTGTAAACCTTGAATTTTGAATTGTTGCTTGGTTTTAATGTTTATTATTCGCTATAATTTCATATATCAAAACATGAAAACTTTGTTTGTTTCATCTTTTCAATTGATTTATGACAACAACCCTTGAAAATGAGGAAGGAAAAAGTAAGAAATCTACATCTATTAGAGGTAATGCCAACTTGAGTAACTATAGGAGAATGAAGTGAAAGGTTTTGTTATTATAATATTTGAAAGGACAAACTAAAGGACATGGATTACTAGATAACAATGTAAAAAATAATGTTGTATAATTAAATAGGTTTAGTAAGATACTGTTAATTATATTACAATATAGAAAATTATGTTTGTTAGATGTGGTTTAGGACAAACTTAACTACTTAATTGTTTATTGATAGGTGTTTTAATTTTTAAAAGAGATAAGAATAATTTAAAAATAAGAAACACTAAGTTCTAACAAAATTTTTATCTTCCAATCATAACCTAACAACAAATATAATATAAAACATTATGTTCTAATTGATTTTTTATTTTCCAAATATAGTTAATATGATAGAGAGACTCAGTCTATAATGGTAGGCTTAAGCCTGATTGGTTATATCACTTTATTTTAAATTCTCATATGAACATACTCACGTATTACCTATTGGTCCTTCTCTCTAATGTAATTCTAGCCTCAACCAACTCTAATTAGCTATATTGGGGGAAAACAAAGTGATCGCGGCTCTGTCGTTCGATTCTAAAATCGACCTTGGAAACCGGTCAAATAAAATTCCAAGATTGCAGTATAAGCTGAACCTCGGGTCGTCTCACTTT
>JAOSBL010000211.1:23108903-23123338 GCA_027568915.1 Erythroxylum roraimae | reverse complement strand
AGTACCCAAGTTCATGCAGAAATTTCCAGCACAATCAATCATTAACATCATTCACAATTCATCCTAATTCATCATCAATTCTCTATTATAGCATGCCATAAACACTAATCTTGTACTTACTTGTTTAGTTCTAATCCCAGCTTAAAAGTCACTCTAAATCAGTACTCCAAACATGCAGAATCATCACACATTTAAGGTGGAACTTGGATGGTTTTCAGCTAGGTTCAATGAACAACAAAAATATGATCTTTTACTTAACTTTATGAAGGTAAAACATGGATTATTTAGCAATTGGACATAATCATAAACAAAAATAGGGAGGTGAAAGAGAAGCATGTTTTGGTGGTGTATGAGAGGAAGGAAGAATAAGAATGAGCTTAGTTAGGGTTGATCCTACTGAAGCTTAAACCTAAGGTGTTAGGTGTCATGTTACTACAATGGCATGTGTAACCAAATTAAATTGCCATATGTCTAAAGGCATGTACAACATTTATCAAGTAAATATGCTGCCATATGTCACCAATAATACTAAGTCATATGTCACGTAATCACAGCTGCCAATTGTCATCAACTTACTAATCCATTTGTCACGCAATGATCAATGCCAAATGTCACTTAATTATAGGCTTAATCATCCTATTTTTCATGTATCAATTTTTCTTAGCACTTGGCATTTTTCCTAGACCAAATGTACATTTAATTCCTTAATTTGCTAGTTATATCAATTAATTCCACGTTCACTACTTGTAATCAATTAAACCAAAATTCAAGGTATAAATGTTTCACAATTCACATCATGAACGTTTTAATCTTTTCATATCCTGAAATGAGTCAATTGAGTGCATATGCATTTCCTGCAATGTGTACAAAATCATAATTCATAATTCATAATTCATGTGTGTATGCTAATGGTATGCATGTGAATGAAATGCAATTCATGAATTCCCAATGACAACTAAAGCTCTAACCCTCAATATGAAGAACGGGTTATTACAATCAAGGTCAAAAAAAGGAGAGAAATATTGGGGCAGAAAGAGAGCTGAAAAGGGAGAATCAATGGAGTTTTGTTATCAACATTGATTGAGAGCTAGAGAATGTTTTGATGACAAAACTCATCAATTCTCTATTCTTTTTGGTTTATAGATTTTTATTGTTTTAATTTTTTCTTAATATAACGGAATTTACTAGTTTGAATTCAATCGATATGAGTATACTTTTCACTTTGATGATGAGCTAATTTATTCTTACTAAGGGTTTGCATCTAGATTTAATTGAATGTCTTGATTTAATAATTCCCATTAATATATATCTTGCATGGATTGATTGTGTTACGTTGAATGCTAGGTCAATAGATTGGCCACCTATCAGTCTTAAAATATTGGGTGAAGAATCAAAAGATGAAACTTGATATTGGAGCTAAATAATCAATTACCCTAAAAATGAATTAGAAATATAAGTTCTAGGGATTGCTTAATTTGTAACTTCGAACGGTTAGTCATTGTTAGTATATGGATGTGAGAACTATTAAGTTGATAGTTGCTAATTTGATTAAAGAGAGAGTAAAGTTGTAGATTATATTAATGGGAAATTTAAGAATTTAGGCATGAAATTATATCGAAGTGTAAACCTTAGGTTATCTTGGAAAGGTTTATATCAATTCCATGTAATTCATTCTTTTTGTTTAATTTCATAATTTCATAACCTTTATACCTTCTTGAATTTGATTCTTTAATTTCTTTCTTTAATTGAGTTATTACAGTTAACAATTTCGTTGTGAGACGACCTAGGGGCATCCACCATATACTAAATTAACCTCATATACTTATAGGTGATGCGTTTAGGTAGTGTTAAATAAAACGCAACAAGTTTTTGGAACCACTACCGGCCACAGTTGTTACTAGTAATAAATTAATTTTTATTTAATTTGTTTGCTTGTTTCTTCTTGAATTGCTTTTAGGTGTTTTATGTAAGGTTGTAGGTCCCTAGGAAATAAACCTATTCCTCACATCAATAACATTCACAGACTATCAAGAGTAGAGGAAAGAAATCAAGGAGTGGAAGAGAACCTGAACTTAGAATTAAAAGAAGAGCAATTTGAAGAAGAAATAGAAGGAGCAGTCATAGTCAATGAAGCAACACAGCTTATGGAGAAATATGCTCGGCAGATCATGGAGACAACCACTTTTTGCATACAATTGAGTAATGCAGTAAGAAACTATGAGCTGAAGAGTACTCACTACAACATGTTGCCATCTTTTCATGGAGTACGGAATGAATATCCTCTTACATTCATTAATGATTTCTACTCTACGCTCCACATATTTCCATTGGAAGGGTTATGAGAAGATGAGTAGAAGATGAGGTGTTTCTCTTATACTTTAAAGGATAAGGCCAAAGGATGGTTGATGACCCTACTAGAGAATTCTTTGACAACATGGATAGAGGTCTACAATAAGTTCATAAGCAAGTTCTACTCATACTAGAAAACTAAGGAGCTCTAGGGAAACATTGCAACCTTTATTCGAATGGATGGTAAACCATTCCTTGAGTCATATGATCGTTTCAAATCCCTGTTATTCCAATGCCCTTAGCATCATTATCCCAATAGCTTCTCAATTATTTCTTTTATGATGGGTTCACTTAGCAGAGCCAGAATGCAGTGGATAATGTAGCTAGAGGAGCTATAGGAAAAAAGACAGTTGAGGAGACTATCAATTATTTAATATTTTGGGTGCAAACTCTCAATGAAAGAGTGTTAGGGGAAGATGCCAAGGAGTTTATGAGTTAAGCTCTAGTTTTGAGATGGCTATGCAGATAGCTGAGCTGACTAATCAGGTGAAGATGTTAAATGCTAGAGGGAGCACACCTATGCCAAACCAAGATTTATGTGTTGTATATGACATGATGGGCCATGGTGCTAATATGTGCCCATCGAGTTTTGATCTATACCAAAAAGGGCAAGAGAAAATGAATGCCCTTGGTGACTTTCAACAAAGGGGGAGGAATGATCCTTTTTCCAACACTTACAACTTTAGTTGGAGGAATCATCCCAATTTCTCGTGGAGGAATCAATAACCTAATCACCCCCAATAAAAATTTTAACCTTACAAAAAGGGGACTCAATTCCAAGGACAATATTCTAACCAAGAACACCCAAAAAAGTCATCATTAGAGGATAGTTTAAATGCATTTACTCAAATCAGCACTCAAAATCAAAAGGTCAACAACAAGAGGTTTAATTCATTGGAGGCATCATTGAAGAAGGTTGAAACCCAAGTGGGATAATTGGCCAATCAACTTCAAACTAACCAAAAGAGAAAGTTTCCAAGCTAACTAAAGCAAGCTAAAGCAATTACAGTCTTGTGAAGTGGTAAGGTAATAGATAACGAGGTTGATAATGTTGTGAATATAGGAACAGAGCAAGAAGGGGATGGTCAGAAGGAACAAATTATCACAACACCATTAGAGGAGGAGAATCTAGAAGCTTCAACTTCACTAAAGTTGCACAAGTCCTCTAACCCATACAACCCACCAATTCCTTTCTCAAGTAGAATGAAGGGTGAGAAGCATGACAAGCAATTTTTTGAAATCTACAATATGCTCTCCAAGGTAAGTATAAATCTTCCCTTACTTTAGCGATTAAAAACATGCCGGCCTATGCCAAGGTTTTCAAAGAGTTGAACACTAAAAAGAAAAGGTATGCACTAAATGAGATGGTGATGGTTTCAGATGTAGCAAGTGTTGTTTCGCAACATAAGTTACCTGTGAGACCCTCTTTTCAGTGTTCGATAAATACCAACATTGTACAACTTG
This sequence comes from Erythroxylum roraimae, assembly GCA_027568915.1. NCBI lineage: Eukaryota > Viridiplantae > Streptophyta > Magnoliopsida > Malpighiales > Erythroxylaceae > Erythroxylum > Erythroxylum roraimae. Next base: position 23,119,525 of record JAOSBL010000211.1, on the reverse strand, counting down.
ACCAATATTATACAACTTGTACAACATGATGGTGGCATGTTTTTGCAAGTTGTATGGTTCTTTTAATAGTGTAGCCACAAAACCGAAGCTAGAATTATTTATGGGTGCTAGAAAAATGAAGGAGCTTTGTTTGGTGGGCTACATGAGCATATTGACGTTGGAAGGTGCTTCAACATAAATGCATTGTTTGAATGGAGTTTTACATGGCTTCAACAACTAATGATTGCATGGCTTGACCATTTTAACATTATTTTAACATTGTTCATTTAATTAAATTGGACAGTCTAGGTGCATTGGTGGATGGTTTTGGCTTTGGTTGATCAAATGGAATGTTATATGGATTAACATTACAAGGGTTACATCTCATGAATGCATGGTTTACATGTAAGGAGGATGTTATTCTTCAGTTAATTGTGACAAAACCACTTGTAGTAACCATTGCATTTATCTTTTAATTAGTTAACACGCCTAAAGGTTATAAAAGGTTGTAAAACCTCCAAACTGTGAGTGGGTTGTACTCCAATTATTCTACAATAAAAGTCTACTACTCTTTTATTACTTGTTGGTTCTTTTTTGTGTCATAACTTCCAAGTGTGACTATAATTATGTTTCAAGTTTACACTTGTCATAAAATTGATATCATTTCTCTTTGAGAGAAATAATTATGTTCCTAATCAACAGCTGTACAACGGTGATTTTTGTTTTTCCTTGGAGAAGGATTGTTGTTAAATCAAGTAGGGATACTTGATAACATTACAGGGAAGGAAAGTTGGATGATGTCTAGCCTTAAAATCAACCCTATAGCATTACCTCTCAAACTAAAGGATCTTGGGAGTTTTTTTAATTAACATCTCTATGGGGAATGGAAAGAAAACAACTGGCATGTATGATTTAGGGCTAGTATTAATTTGATGCCCTATTCTATTTATTTGCAATTAGAGCTTAGGGAACTTAAACCCACCAAGATGGTCTTGTAATTGGCATATCGAACTATTAGATTCCCTTGGGGGACAATAGAAGATGTGTTAGTATAGGTTGCGGGGTTAATAGTTCTTGTCGATTTTATAGTCCTTGATATGGAGAAAGAAATTCCTAGGGATGCTAAACATACTATTTCATTAGGAAGACCTTTCATGGCCACCACTGACACTTTGATAGATGTTAAAAATAAGAAATTAACCATGAATGTTTTAGGACAAGTAGTGGAGTTTTAAATTTTAATACTTCCCCTATTACCACTATTACTGTGTATGAAAACTGCTCCATTATTAATTGTATTGGTCTTGCTATTAGAGATGTTTTCTTGCAGAAAAGTAATGATGAAAAGCTTAAGTTAAGGGGGAAGCTAATCAATCAAAATCAAAAAAACTAAAAGGGCTCCTAACACACTTGAAATATGTTTTCCTTGGGAAGAACAACACACACCCAGTGATTATTTCTACTTCTTTAAGTTGTGAGGCAACAGAAAAGGCTTAAGAAAGCCATTTTTTAGGGGTTGAGAGATATAAAGGGCATTAGTCCCTCCATGTGCATGCATGGAATAATCTTAAAAGAGGGGCCTAAGCTAGTAAAAGAGCCCAAAGGAGGCTCAACCCAAACATGAGTGAGGTAGTTGAGAAGGAGGTTCTTAAGCTCCTTGATGAGGGGGTGATCTACCCTATAGTAGATAGTGAGTAGGTTAGCCCTGCGCATATGGTACCTAACAAAACAGGCATAAATTTAGTTCAAAATGAGAAAGGTGAGTTGGTATCGACACGTACTCAAATAGGGTGGAGAATCTGTATAGACTATAGGAGGTTGAATAATGTGACCAAGAAAGATCAATTTCCTTTACCGTTTATTGACCAAATGCTAGATAGTTGGCCATGCTTTCTATTAGTTTCTTGATAGTCTTTCAGGTTATTATTAAGATCTTATAGCATTAAAGGATTAACCCAAAATGACCTTTACATGTCTATTTACGACATTTGCTTTCTGGAGGATGTCATTTAGGCTTTGCAATGCACATGGTACATTCAAAAGGTGCATGTTGTCCATTCTTTCAGACATGGTTAACAAATTCATTGAGGTATTTACGAACGATTTCTCTATTTTTGGTAATTCCTTTGGTGACTGTTTATATAAATTGACTCTTGTGTTTGAGGGATGTATTGAATGCAATTTCACATTAAGTTTGGGAAAGAGTCATTTTATGGTAGATCATGGCATTGTTTCGGGACATGTAGTATCATATAAGGGCATAGAGGTGGATAAAGCCAAAATTGATTTAATTGTTAGTTGCCACCTCCAACATCGGTTAAGGGTATTAGAAGTTTTTTTGGGCATGCTAGATTCTATTGAAGCTTTATAAAAGATTTTTCAAAAATCTCCCATATTTTGTATAATTTGCTTGGTAAAGATGTCCCATTCGTGTTTAATGATGAGTGCTTTAAACCATTCAATATTTTAAAAGAAAAGTTAACTTCTGCCCCAATAATTGTTACACCCGATTAGACTTTACCCTTTGATATTATATGTGATGCTTCGAACTATGCCATTGGAGTCGTTCTTGGCTAGAGAATTAACAAACTCTTGTGTTCGATTTAATATATGAGTTTGTCTTTGAATGATGCACAAGTGAATTACACAACCACTGAGAAAGAAATGTTACCTTTGGTTTTTACATTTGATAGATTCTAAGGTCATTGTTTTTTCAGTTCATACTACTTTAAAATATCTCTTGAATAAACCACAAGCTAAACCTAGACTCATTAGGTGGGTTTTAATGTTGCAAGAGTTTGATGTGGAAATTAGGGAAAAGAAAGGTAGTGAAAATTTAATAGCTAATCACCTTTATACGTTACACCCTAATGATGAGAATGCACACATTGCACCTCATAATGCTTCTAAATGACTTCCTGATGAAGATTTATTTATGATTTCACAAGTCCTATAGTATGATGATATTGCTAACTTTCTTGCTTGTGGTATCTTAAGAACTGACACGAAATTTCAGGAAAAGAAAAGATTTCTACATTCTTGTAAGTACTATTTTTGGAACATGCCTAATTTTTTTAGGATTTGCAAGGATGAAATCATTTGTAGATGTGTGTTGGAGGAGAAGCACTTGCAAGTGTTTCAATTTTGCCACACAATATGTTTCAATTTTGCCACAACATGTATTGTGGCAGGCATTTAGGAGGAAAGAAAACTGCCAAGAAGGTTCTTCAAAGTGGTTTGTATTGACCTTCCCCTTGTAGAGATGCTCACAATTATTGCATTAAATGTGATAGATTCCAAAGAGTGGGCAATATAAGTAAAAGAAAGGAAATGCCTTTTACTAACTTTATTGTGGTAGAGATTTTTGATGTTTGGGGCATGATCAAGTTGAGGAAAATGTAATTTTAAACTACGGGGTACAAGTTTTGTTTTTAGCTTGTTTTGTTTAATGTTTACAAGGTTTTGTTTTCATGTTTTGTTTTCTTATTTTTCAAACTATTTAACGTTTAGATCATTTAATGCTTTAGTTCTTTTAATCAGATATTTGATAGATGGCCTTAAAAGTTTTTGAAGCAAAAGTTTGAGAATTGAATGGAATGAGAACTAATTATCAATTTAAATGGTCATTCTTTTACATTACCTTAAACAATTGGTAAGAATTTGAGCCTTTAAGATTGAATTTCAAATGGTTATTCCTCTTAATGAACATTCTTGATTGTTATATGCTAGAACTTGCTTAGGTATGCATTTCAAGATCACATGAAAATCACGATTGAGCATCAAAATGATTATGGCAAGTAGGTTTAACCACTTAACTTAGAAGGCTGACCTTTTACAAATATTTAGTGAGCTAATTTTGAGCCTTTGCAAATGTTCTTTCTTTCACAAAATATTATGAGCCATAAACCGTTTTATCATTTTTCTCTCAATTTTTTTGACCTTCCATTAGGAACAAAAGCATTTAAGGAATTTAGTGATTATTTCATTACGTAAATTAAAGTGTAGGGTTAATTTGGTTATCCATGTTAATTGAGGTTTAAATTTCTTTAAATAGAGTACCTTTGTTACAATTATGAGTCCTTTCTTGTTAAAAAAAGTATCAAAGAAAAGAAAGTTGTTGTTCCACATGGCCAGGTGACAATGAGCTTAACTGTGGTTTTTGCAATAATGTTTCAAAAAAAGATAAATGAATAAATAAAAACAAGAAAGAAAATAATACTAGAGTAAAATGGTGGAGATGTTTGAAAAAATTGTGTTTGGGATTTATAAAGTAGTAGTTATAATTACTGGATTCTTAGAATTGTTATTGTACTTAATAACTCACTTTTCCAAATGACATATCTTTACCCTAGCCCCATTACAACCAAATGAAATGACCTTCTGATTGGGAGGTGGAAATATAACTTATTTAAAGAAATCATAACCTAAAGAGGATGACATTGAGGCCACAAGGAGGAGAGAAGTATCGAGACAGAAAGAGAACTACAAAGGGAGAATCCATGGAGTTTTGTCATCAACATAGATTGAGAGCTGGAGAAAGTGAACGAGAGTTTCACTCCCAGACATCATTCAATGGTTCTTTTTTCTCTATTCTTTTGGGTCTGCAAATTTTTCTTGTTTCAATTTCTTCTTGATATGATGAAATTTACTGGTTTAAACTCAAATGATATGAGTATTATTTTCACTTTGATGATGAGCTAAATTATTCTTACCAAGGGTTTACATCTAGATTTAATTGAATGTCTTGATTTGATAGTTCCCATTAATATATATCTTGCATGGATAGATTTTAATGTGTTAAATGCTAGATTAATGGATTGGCCACTTATTAGTATTAAGATATTGAGTGAAGAATCGAAATATAAGTTCTAAAGATTGCTTAATTCATAACTTCGAATAGTTAGTAATTATTAGTTTAAGAATGTGAGAACTATTAAATTGATAGTTGCTAATTTGATTAAACAGAGAATAAAGTTGCAGATTATATTAATGGGAAGTTTAAGAATTTAGACCTGAAATTGGATTGAAGAGTAAACCCTAGGTTCGGTTTATATTAATTTTATGTGATTCATTCCTTTTGTTTATTTTCATAATTTCACAAACTCTGTACCTTTTTAAATTTGATTCTTTAATTTCTTGTTTTTAATCAAGTTATCACAGTTACTAACTTCCTTATAAGATGAAGTTGGGTGGTCCACCATATACTACAGCAACCTTGTATACTTGCAAGTGACGCGTTTAGGTAACGTTAAGTAGGACACGACACTATCACTTCCTCTGCGCCAAAATTCTAGGATTATCTTCCTCTTATTGAGAGGATAAAATCATGTGTAAATGCTTGGTAGAACAGGTTTCTCTCATATGCAGCCAAAATTACACTTATTATTTTAATCCCTGACAGTCTGCATCTATACTGGACAACTCACATTGCATTACCCAGGAAGGTTATAAAAGAAATTGACATAATAAAGAAGGCATTCCTATGGACAAGAAGAATTGATAAGTTTAAGAATGCAAAAATTAAATGGAGTGAGGTGACTGTACCTAGGAAACAGGGAGAGCTTGGGATTATTTCTATTACAACTATGAAAAAATTCCCGATGAGTAAAAGGCTTTGGAGACTCTACACTGATCAGAAAGCACTTTGGATCAAATAGATCCATGAGTATCATCTCCAAAATATTGACTTCTGGCAAGATACATGCATAAGAGAGGCCTATTAGATCTTTATCTAGATGATGAAGTTGAGAGACACTATCTATCCATGGATCAAGTATAAGATAGGTAATGGACAAAAAACATGGTTTTGGTTTAATAACTGGTTAGATTTAAGTCCTATTATTCACAACCCTATGATGCTTCATTTGAGGAATAGAATACCTCTGAACTTTAAAGTCTCATCTCTGATCTAGAATGGTGAATGGAATGGATAATTTAGAGGTTTTGATAATCTTTTGCAATACCTTCCTCAATTGAATATCAACTACTTACTAGTGGACTATCTGAAGTTCCTTGGTTTAATCTTTTATGGAGAAACCCTTTGAATCCTAAAGCCTCTTAATCACTTGGCTAGCGATTAGAAATAGGCTTAAGACCAAAAGTCTATGGCATGGCAATGTGGACTCTATTTGTGTATTATGTAAGATGGCAGTGGAAGACAAAGACCATCTTTTTTTTCTATGCAGGTTTTCTAAAGCAGGATTCTACATTTAATTATAAGTGACAACATGTACAACTGGGAACAAACATTGAATTAGGTTATTAGCCATTCAAAGTAGAATATGTATAATGGATTAATTATTAAAGTGGTTTTCACTACCACCATTTATACACTTTGTGTTGGGCCTCGTTTCTGAAGCCCAACTATTGATCCGGAGTCAAAAAGCGTGAGCTGGTTTCCTTGTAGGGTTATCTCAATGAACCCTCCCTCCCTTTAGATCAATCTTTTCTAATTCAACACCAAAGGCTATAAATTTATGTGGGAAGGTATAAAAACGTGTTAGGAATCCAATGCTTCAAGAATCGCCTCAATCGGAGGTCGGACGAAGAAGTTATGGTCAAACAAATCCAACATGTTCATGTCTTTACTCATATTGTACATGCCTTGGCGCAATTGCCATAACTCTCACTAAAGATGTTAGATTGACTTTTTCTTGGACGGTTTGAAAGAAGACTTCTAGATCTACAACTTTCGTGCAGACCTTGAAGACAAATTCTATCTTTTGAAGGATCAAAAATGGAGTAGAAGATATAAGATGAACAGTGCATACGAAGATGCACAAAACTAAGAAGATAAACAGTGCATAAGAAGATGCAGAAACTAAGAAGATGAACAGTGCATAAGAAGCTGCACAAAACTAAGAAGATGAACAGTGCATAAGAAGATGCACAAAACTAAGAAAATGAACCGTGCATAAGAAGATGCACAAAACTAAGAAGATGAGCAATGCATAAGAAGAAAGGTTTCTACAGGGTCTTCCTCACATCACCAAAATTTTTTAATCACTAACTACATTCTCTAGAGCATCACCACTTATAAAGATCATAACTTTAATTACATATTAACATTATAAATAGAAGCTTACACAAAATACAACGCATATAAGATGCTCATGTTTGATACGCCTATAAAGCTAGCCAAATGTTACTAACTTAATACAAAAGACTCCTAGTTATCTTGGAGTATCCAAATGCCTTGCAAGGATCACTGATCTTCTCGATCTGCACCTGCGGAGTGGGAAAACTATTGGGTTGAGCTACACAGCTCAGTGGCTAATATATTTATAGCAATTGGTGATGAGCCAAACAATCAAACATATATATATATATAAACATTCATATAGGCATACACTTCGCAATGAAAGTTCAACATTTACAATTTCAATTCACATTTCATAATTCAAAATATCATCACATAGGACATATTGGATGTAAATCACATCAAAGCATAATACTCAAAATGTCATCATAACTTAGCACATCAAAATGCAAATGCACACACAATTGGCTTGAGGGTTCCGTGGAACAAAATGGAGAAATCGAAGTTTACACAGTTAACAAAACGAGTCCACTTTTCGAATCTCGTGGGTCACAAGCGGGCAGCCGGGAGAAGGCTTTATGTTAACGTGCATGTGACTACGAAACAGTTCCTCTCTTGCCCAAACACAATCAAATCTCATGCTTCATTCAATCATTCACAATCTCATTTTCTCATGCTTTTTCTTATACAAAATGCCATGACTCAATTCAATGGCATAACATGATCATACACATCATTCAATTTCCACATCACAACATTTCAAGAAAGTCATTTTAACACATAATACACACACAAGGCATTTTACCCATTACACAATAACTATAAATAAATTACCCACCTTATAATCTTGAAAATCCAAATTCAATTGTGCCCTTCCTCTTGCTCTTGGGTAGGTTGTTCTTGATTTCCTAAAACAACCAAAATTCTCATTTAATTCCAATTCAAATGGAAATCCCCCAAATTTCCATAATCATAAAAAAAAGGAATTAACACAAATCAAGCTCAAACTTAACCTACCCATAGTCCATATAGGTTAGAAAACCCAACACCTAACTTAGAAACCAATCTACTTCCTCCAATCATTCCCAACACAAAAACCCCTTTCTCTCTCTAAACTTCTTCATTCACAACACAACCCATTTCCTCAATAAACAAGAAGAAAAGAAGAAGAACTTACCTTAAGAAGCTTGATTCTTCTCTTCTTTCCACGATTTTTCCCTCCTTCTTCCTTAGCTTTTTTGGTTTTTTTCTTCTCCTCCTCTTCTCTCTCTCACGTTTTCTCTCTTTTCTTCTCCTCTTTGGCTACTAACGACACTCTCCCTTCTTCTTCATTAATTCAAGCCTTTTTGTTTATTCATTCTCCCCATTTTGCCCTTCACTTACTTAGACTTTCCCATTTTACCCTTGTTTGTCTTTTATGGCTCTACTAACTACTTAAGCTAACTTAATCTCTAACACTTCCTCCTAATTTCAATTTCTAATCCTTCCCTCAAATTTCTAATTAATGACACAATAAAAATAATAATAATTAAACCAACAATCAAACATAAATAAATAAATAAATAAAAGAATAAGTAAAATTTAAAACGAATCAGGATCCAACAACTCTCCTCCCCTAAAAGAATTTTGCCCTCGAAATTCTTACCTGAGTCATTGAAGAGGTGTGGATACTTCTCCTTCATTGCTTCCAAAGGCTCCCATGTTGCCTCCTCTGTCGAATGGTTCCTCCGTAAGACTTTAACAAGTTTCATAACCTTATTTCTCAAAACCTTTTCCTTCGAATCCAAAATCTCCACTGGTTGCTCTTTATAAGTCAAATCCTCCCTTAATTGGACCTCTGAAGGTTGAACTATATGTGAAGGATCTAATCAATACTTTCTCAACATTGATACATGGAAGACATTGTGAATTTTAGACAATTCTGCTGGCAAAGCTAGCTTGTAGGTTAAAGGCCCAATCTTCTCTATGATCTCATAAGGGCCTATGTATCTTGGACTAAGCTTGCCCTTCTTACCAAATCTCAAAACTCCTTTCCATCGAGAAGCTCTAAGAAACACTTTATCTCCAACTTCAAATTCCATCTCCCTTCTATGTGCATCTGTGTAGCTCTTCATCCTATCTTGAACTACTTTAAGTCTCTGTTTTACCAAGTTAATCTTATCGACTGTAACCTGTACCAACTCAGGTCCTACAAGTCTCCTACTAGACAAAGCTTTATAAGGTGCCATCTGAATTCTCGAGTGGTACGAATTATTATAAGCAAATTCAATTAAAGGCAAATGATCTTCCCATGAGCCTTTGAAATCCATAACATAAGCTCTTAACATCGCCTCTAGGGTCCGTATTGTTCTCTTCGATTGTCCATCAGTCTGTAGATGGAAAGCTGTACTAAAATCTAACTTTGTTCTCAAAGCTTCTTGTAAACTTTCCCAGAACCTGGAGGTGAACCTAAGATCTCTATCTGAGACTATCGAACTTGGAATCTCATGAAGTCTGATTATCTCATCTTTGTATTTCTTGGCTAAAACATTCAAAGAATCTATTTAATTGGCAAGAAATGAGTAGACTTGGTTACCCTATCCACAATCACCCATATTGCATCATGCTTCCTGTTGGTTCTTGGCAACCCCATCAAGAAATCCATTGTAATCTTTTCCCATTTCCATTCAGGAATTGATAAAGGTTTAAGCTTGCCTGAAGGTGCCTGGTGCTCAACCTTGACTTGCTGGCACACTAAGCATCTTTTAGCATATTATGCGACTTCTTTCTTCATCCCTTTCCACCAGAAATGTTCCTTCAAATCTGTATACATTCTTGTACTTCCTGGGTGCATCGCATAAGGCGCATTATGTGTCTCATCAAGGATTTCGCCTTTCAACTCTTGCATATCAGGAATACATAGTCCGTTTCCTACCACCATCAAGCCATCTTCCCGTACCTCTATTTCAGAAGGTTTACCATTTTTTATCTCTTCTCTGAGCCTGCTCAAATACTCATCTTGCTCTTGCAACTCAATCTTTTCATTCAATACTAGCCTTACTCTAAAGTTTGCCAATATACAATCAGATTCAGTTTGTCTCAATGTCACTCTGAGTTTAGATAATTTCTTCAACAAAGGAAGATACACTGTCTCCACATGTGCCATAGTCGATTTTCTACTCAGTGCATCCGCTACTACATTAGCTTTCCCCGAGTGATAATCAATCATTAAATCATAATCTTTTAGTAGCTCTAACCATCTTCTCTGTCTCAAGCTCAACTCCTTTTCACTCATCAGATACTTAAGACTCTTATGGTCTGTAAACATCCTAGTAGCAGCTAACTCAAAGTCATGTGTCAGATAATTCATCTTATAAGGTTTCAATTGCCTAGAAGCATAAGCAATCACCTTATCTCCTTTGATCGCGGCACGTCGTTCGATCTAGGATCGATCCTTGGGAACCGGTCAAAAATAATTTATACCAAGAATTGCAGTATAGTGTGCACCCTCAGGTCGTCTCACTTCTCGGAACCGATAAAAAAGGTTAAAAGCTAGCCTAGGTCAAAAATGCATGCAATTTGAACTGACAAAAGAACTGGGGGTTTGTAAATTGGTCGAAATTGA
>JAOSBL010000211.1:23096071-23108803 GCA_027568915.1 Erythroxylum roraimae | reverse complement strand
CCCTTGCATGAGCATGAAATGTGTTGTCCCAATTCTCTGATAACTCACATGTACCAAATTCCTAGGGTTCTACCCCTCTGGAAACGGGATGTTACAATTATATGAGTTTTTATATTCATCAAGAGACATTGAAGCTTTTTTTTAATATAAAAGCCTTTTAATCTTTCAAATAATCTTTGGGGAACATTTTGGAACTGATTTAATCATATTTGGATTACAAATTAGTTTTGAGAATTTGAAATTGTAAATCATGTTTTTTTGCAGTGATTGGTTGACCAGTATGGATTAGTGGTCAAACAATATTGGTTAAAGATGTTAAATTTGATGTATCATGAGTTTTTAGCAATATTGGTTAATGTATTGGTCAACAAATGTCCAACAGCTAGTGAATTTGGTAATGTAAATGCATACTAGTCAACCACTGTCAACTAGTGGATTATATTTACTATTGTAACAACTAGTTCTTAGCTCCAATAGCTAGATGAGATCCTAAAATACTATAAATAGATATTTTCTTATTGTTTTTAGTATCAAGAAGTTTTTTAGTGTTGGACACACACATTTCAAAGAGTTTTTCAATCATTTGAATATCATTGTCTCATATTTGTGTGAGTGAGTCATTTTAAGTTATCAAGTAAATAAGTGAGATAGTTTTGAGTTTTAATCTTTGTATAGGTTTCAGATATTGTACTTAGCAGTGTTCCATGTGGGATTAAGATTCCTCTTCACCTCAGAATAAGATTGTAAGAAAGGTTCCTCTTTATAGAGAAAGATTGTACAAAAGTTACTCTTCACCTTGAAAAAATAATTATAGTGGAATTCTAAGAAGTGTCTCTGTAGTATCTCACTCTCATAAGACACATACCCGACATTCTGAAGGATATCCGAGTACGTACCCCATAAGGGTAGCATGCTAGAGCAGTCACGTCACTAACTTAATCATGACATCATTATTAAAACATAAATATCACAATCTTTAAAAACTCAATTCCACTTTTTCATTTCATAAAATCAAATATATATTGTAGCATTACATACTTCATCCTTATATACAATATCAAAGAACTATCAGAGTCTACAGCTCTATTACAAAATATGTCACATGCTACATGAATGAGGAATTATACAAAATTCTATCTAAATCCTTCAGTCTCAACTAACCGACCTTTGAGCGATTTCTTCTATCCCAAAGCAGTACTAGATCTCTTCTAAGTTATCTTAGAAGCTAAGTTTGCTCTCACGAACCTGCAAGGTCAACGTTGCAATTTTGATGAGTTTTGTGAACTCAATGAGCTACCCATCATTGATGGCTCACTCATAACATATAAAACATATAGTTCATCAAGTTCACAACAATTCATGTCATCATAAAATTCATATCTTTCACCTTTTACATTTATAACGGTTAATACAATTCAATTCAAGCATTCATATAATGCATATTAAAATGTATGTGCAATGTTCATGAGACTCATTTTTGTTTATTAATTTGTTATGACTGAGTTCTCTTTTCACTCTCCCGTGTCCATTGTGGATACCTGGCTCATTAGTAATTGTCCCTTATTCGTTGGGGATATAGGGCTCATTACATATAGTGAGCCAGAGGCTCTTATCATATTCTGAGCTTTAAGCTCTTTTTCACTGACGACTCCGGTCACAACTACCTTTATGTTATCATGCATTCATGTAGTGAAATGCATCACATGTATTCAATCATTCACTTATGCTCAATTTTCTTTTGCATTCATATTCACCATCAAACCTTAGTCTGGCATTCAACAATTAAGTTGAGTATCACATATTCTGTCAAATTCACATATAATGAGCGCTTTCAATTTATTATTTATGCATCAAACGCCTCGAACATTCAATGTATGGAATCAACTTATTCACATCACATAATAATTCAATTAAGAATTTAAACAAAACAATAAATCAATGTGAGACCATCTAGGTTACTCCCAGTATGCTCCAGATAGCTATTGCCTCGACATCCTAGCAATGTCTGGATGTTGTCGCTCTAATTGTTCTTCTATACCATGCAATACATACACATTTACACATTACTAATTTGCACATTTTCATGAATACTCAATCATATACATATGTATATGTGATATGTATAATGCATGCTCAATGTCAATCCTGAGTATATTTCCTTAATTTACATCTTGTGATCATCCATAAATCATATCTTATGAAACTTGATTTTCCTCAGTTTATCAATCATCTATTCATCAAGCATACATTTACTAATCATTTCCTAGCATTATACATCCACATAATTTCTCAATTCTCATTCATTCATTTATACCTAATTCATATTATTCATAAGAACACTTTTACATCATTAACAACTTATAACTTCCAAATTGGATACATTCATATAAACTCGATCCATTCTTCAATTCTAATGTCAATCAACATCCTAAACTTAACCACTTACTTTAGCAGCCATCTAGGTTCATTTCAAACCTCAATTAAATCCAAAACACCAAGATAAGTAAGAACACAGTAGTGCATGATCGTGCTTTTGCACGATCGTGCAACTACCTGAGGATTCCTCTCTGTCACGATCATGCTTGTGTAGATCGTGCAACTACCATATGACCATTTTGAACAAGAAAATGAGGCACAAAATTGAGGTATTTAGGCAATACATTCTTCTAAAAAAATGTTCCCGTATTTCTTAAGTTTCTAATGAGATCAATACTACAAACTATTCTCACACCGCAGCAGCACACAGTACTCAATTTCAAACCAAGTTTATAAACCCTTAGAGATAGAATTAAAATTCAATTCCTTCATAAAAATTGTATCCATCTGTCTATAATTTAATCTAAAGTTAAAATCATCCCATTTGGATATGTACAGATCAAGATATGTCTAAAATAGAGATGCATATTTTGTGAAAACATTCCATCTAATGTATTCCGGCACACTTCATCACCATTTTCATCCTAGTTCATCTCTTTTGCTTAGTCTATCATTTCTAGCTTATGTCCTCATTATTTCCTCTTCACTCCTACATCCATTTCAGCTCAATTTTAATCACAAACAAATCATGTTCTATGTTTGATCATAACGCCAAAAACATATACACATTTATCTCCAACTTTCTACACATGCTCAACTATAATCTCACATTCATTTCCCTTCTAAATATCACCTTAATTCTTCCCATTTTAAGAAACCACATTACTTCCTTTCTTTAGCTCTAGACTCATTTTAGTTCATCTCCAAAATACCCAAAGAGAACCACGTTAATATACATTGAAAATAGAACATGAAACATCCATTTATCTATCAAACTTTTCTGCACTTTTTTCTATACCATTTTTAATTATCTTTCTATATCAAACTCATCTCTACAACAACTTATGAAATGTTGATCATCATAAACACAAAAACAAGACACCAATGTGTTCATTTCTTTACCCACATTCCAACATATATAAAACACCATTTTATGATCATTTAACCTCTAACTATCATCATATATGTTTCATTTAACAAATCATGAAGAACAATATGATACTTACTTGTATAACTTTGAGATCTTCAAAATATCACTTAACCCTAGCTTTCCTTGAACCACAAGATCATTATCATAAAAGGTGGAGTAGGTTAGATTCTTCTTTAAGAAGAAGACATATGATCTTGAAGAAACATGTGAAAAATTATGGCAAAGTTCACAATGGTGAGAGTTGAAGGTATCGTGGAAATAAAGAAGAAGAAATGTAGAAGATGAAGATTGAAAATGAAGAGAGAAGAAGAAAGCATCAAATGAAAATAAAAGACAAAGGGTGGTCTTTCAAATGAAAGGAAATATCGTGGATGGGTGTGTGGCATGGCAAGTGACACTTGTCACTTGCCACATGTCACCACCTTTTGGTTTCTAATAGGTCTTCTTTCTCAACCAGTCCATTTGTCTCCAATTTCTAATCAAATTTTATATAATATTCGTCATTAAATCCTAATCTCATTTATCAACAATTTCTACTATCATTTGACATTTAATTCTACCACCATTTATCAATTTTCTTGTTATTTGACATTTTTTTCTAGTCCAAAAATTACTCAAATTTTCACCAAAAATTCTAAATCAATAATTATACTCACCAATCAATTTTCAAGACAAAATATTCGTTATTCACATCATAATCACATTTATAAATCAAGTAAAATCAACTATACTCGGTAAATGTCAAATGAGTGAATGTATAGTCATTATAATGTGTGCAATTATCAAATTCGTGTGTATGTATGCTAATATTATGCATGAGCATGAAATGCATTTCCTAATTTTTCAATAATATCACTCATATTCAGTATTCTAGGGTTCTAGCCCTTAACATGGGGAAAACAAGATGTTACAGTCTCTCCTCCCTATGCACTTTACATAATTGTTCAATTGTTTGATTAATTTATATTAAGCAATTTTCTCATATTTATATTGTGTTTTGTTAATTAAGTACATTGTTTAAAAGAATTGTCAAACTTTATAAATGCCCAATTTAAACCCCTCCCCCTCTTGGGTGCCATTAAAGACTAACAATCATCAATATATTTAATAAAAATTCTTGAACTTATAAATTTTATTCAAAATGTGAGGAATGTATAACCTAATCAAGTCACATTGATGGACTGGTTGTACGCTGTTTATTATTTTTCTATAATATTGCACTATTTAAATCATTTTCTCTCAATACGACAATACTTATATTATATATCCACCATTAATTCTTGCATCTTATAAGGAAAATGAGGATCAAGCTTTACATGATCAAGAATCTGCATTCCAAATGATTCAATTGTCTTGGATTAGAGTTCAACGAAATAATAATAATAATAATAAAGACAAGGCAACAAAAAGAGAAGGATCAAACAATGTTTATTCACTTCTCCCACCTTAAGAAGCATATTGTATATTTTGTTTATGATATTCCAATTATCTAGAATATTGTGGATAATTACCTTGTAATTATCTTAGACAGGCATCTAATCAAATGCAAGATCAAATTGTTGAGAAATCATGGCAGGATCTAATCCTAAGCGCAACGGAATAATTATGAAACTATTTTGTACCATTTTTTAAAAGTCAAGGTCACTTTAAATCTATAACATGATTAGCACATAAAATATAATAAAGTATGAATCTTAGTTCATACCATGGTAAAGCTTGATCCTTTTATTATCATTGACCTTGAATCATTTTTTAGACTAGCTCTTCTTAATCATTGTAGCTATATAAGTGTACGGTTTATAACAATATCCATAAAACATGATGAGAGAACTATACAATTATTGTAGAGATAGTTAGGTAAAGAGTGCTAGCTCCTATGAAGCCTAAGTTTATTTATAATGGGTGGTAAGTTTATTTATAATGGGTTCTGGATATTTTAATAATTCAATTGAGATTAGAATACTTTAATTTAGAATTACAATTAATTCTAATTAAATAAAAGTTATACTCAAATAAGATATAATATCTTATATTGGTCCTTATTTATTAAATATCTCATGTTTAATTAGAAAGGAAACTTTATAATCAAGTGTAATTTTATTAAAACACCTTTTTTTCTCTTCAACTCACTCTTTGGGTGTAACCCATTAGGTTTGTAAATATGTTAACAATGGATATAACTTACAACCCTAAATTATATTTAGAACTAGATAAGTTGAACTACTTTAATTTATCTTTAATTATATAATTAAAGAATTTATATCCATAGATCAAGATTGGTATTTAGCAATGCATCATGATCACCTAAATATTCAAAGTAGTTTTTACTAACCTTTCCATGCAAAATTTTGTTGAAACCTTTTATTATATAATATTTCAATTAGACATAGAACATGGAATTAATATATACTCTATTTGAATCTTGTTAGTTGTCTATCATTAGCATTTAATTCAATTAATGGCATTTGGAAAGCTATTTTCTAAATGTAGCTCCACCTTACCAAGGATTTTGTCAATCAATAATAATTGAGAATAATAAAACATTTTTCCTAATTATTTTAGGATAATGAAACCTATTTATTGATCACTCATCAATTCCATATAGTTCATATTATATCCACTAACTACCGATTGCACTAACCTTAACTAAATATATCATAAATAGTATCAAAACATAGAAATCCATTATGAAATACTTTAGTGATCTCAAGTCAAATGATTACTTATACAATTATCACAATAAGAATTTCAATGAATGTGTAAGTAAAGTTTTAAATGAAATTCTTATATGTGATTAATTCAGTGAACTTGTTCTCTAGCAAATATTCACACATTTGTTTAAGTATCTTCATAATTTAATATATGAGATTGATTATTTCCTTTATAAGGAAGAACTATAACATCTTCTTAGTATACTAATCACTAAAAACAATTTAAGAAAAATATATAAATACAATAGAAATCTCAGAGTGATAATCTTATCATAATGTAATTATTTCATAGACTTTAAATTATTTTTCCCTAAACTACATTCAATCGATTGGTAGGACATAAAACATCGCAAACCACTACTCAACTACTTGTTCCGTCATTTTATGCACCTCCCAATAAACCTATGCTTTTTTCCATTTTTATTTGTCCTAAAGAGAGTATTGCTGCTGATATATAAAGATAAAACAACTTAATAGTAACAAGCCCTATCTGAATCTACAATACGAGTTTGCTTGGTGGGCCTTAAATAGGATACACCTAGGACGTATGAAGCCTCCGTGATTTCTCACTTCGGCAACTAACAAGTAATGGCCTATACAAGGGAATTTATACAAATTACTCCAAAGTTTCATATCGGCAATATAAAGATTGACGTTAGATTGGCAGCTAAAACTAAACATTACAACTAACCCAGCATAGTCAAAAAAGGGGATTCCTCTCCTTTTTCGTACATCTATATTTTTCCTGTACTGTTTGCTTTCAGAAGATAAAAGAAATGCCGGTAAGGGTATTGCCTGAATGAAATTTCAATCTGCACCACCATGGTTTATGGATCGTCCTTCAATTCATATGTACACACTAGTGATACAGGTCTGCGCTTGTAGCTAAGTTTGTCATAATTTGGAGGAATCTTGCAATCTTTTATGAATCTCCAAAAGCATAACTCCAACAAGAATAAACCATTGTGAATTCTTCAAGGAAGCTTCATATCAGTCATCAAGGCTTGTGGATCTTAAACCCGAATACTCTTGGAACATAACTCTGCCATGTTTTCTGCGGCTTGAGATGGCCATAAGTCATCAAGAATAAGTGAGCAAATGTTGTCCCAAAGTAGGCGCCATCAATGTCTAAATTGATTCAAGGAAACCAGGAACATTCTTTCAAAAAGAAATGCCAAATAAAGAATGTCTATAAACATTGAACACGTCAATTTCTGACCATACATACATTCATCTGACTAACAAAACAACAGAAAATGAATATTTCATACTCCAATCTTCCTACAATTAATGGAATCGTCATTCAGGAACAAAAGAGAGCTACCAGTTTAAAATGAGATAAACAAATAGAACATCATGATGTGTCAACTGACTGAATGAGATCAAAGCGGACTCAAAGTGAAGATAGCAGTTGACTTTAAGCCCAACTAATATCATAAATGAGAACACATATCATGCACATATGTGTTCAAACATATTAAATGAATGATGCCAGTGAGTTTTTATGAGGTTGATATCTAGATTGTCCAGAAACTGATAACAATACCTTGCTCTTCAGTTACAGATTTCAAAATTAGCAAGTATGCTTACTTCATCAAAAGTCAGATAAAGGCCATGCTTACTTCATTACAAGATGGATAAAGGCCAGTCACGTGCCTAAGTAAAACTGTAAAGGATATCTTATGTTACACCCTACTTATGTTAAAATTTTATTTACACTTCTATAGATAGGGAGTTAGCTTAATCGAAAGGCAAATTTTTGCCGATTGATTAATTGATGCTGAACTCTTCTCTAAATTCTTCTTCTTTATTGTTCATCCTCTTCTCTTATTTTGAAATTCTATCTTTTCTTCCCTATTTCTTTAGCTGATCTTGTATTCGTGTCCAATATTCCAAGATCAAGTTCTTTGCCATTGCAAACATATATACTTACATATAAGTCAGGAATTTCAACAATACTCAAACAAACATAACAAGAAACATAGATCAGATAATAGTATTAAATAAGTAAACTTGAAAACAGGAGAAGAACCTCCAGATAGCTCTTAAATGGTAGAATTGAAAATAGAAAGAAATAAAACTAATCCTAAACCAAGCAAAAAAACTTAAGTTGCATTAGAAGCAATAGAATTTACAAGGCTATTAATGAGACTGGATAAAAGATAGTCCAATACAACAAAGGATACTGCCTTGATATTTTGATCGGGGATAATATATATCATCACATCTGGGGCAGTATATTTTTACAGTGCTTGAACGTGGGATGTCTGATTGACCAATAGGAAGACATGGCTGCCCGCAGCAATAAACCCTAGGGCATCGGCCAAAGTCAAAGTTTTTGTACTTGTCAAGCTGTAGAAATCACAATAAAATCAGTATAAACAGCAGCTAAACATTAAGATCATAAAAAATGAAAGGGAAATCTCACCATAGTAGCCATTCCTTTGCTAGTCAACAAGTAGCGTGCATGAATCAGACCATAAAGCATCTCTGCAGCTGATTCAACTAATTCATTCTGTTCCTCTGTAAACATATCGCCTATCAATTACAATCAGTTCCAATAAACAATCATCAAGGCACAAGTTCCTTTGGTAATTAAATGTCAGATTCCTTGGCATGGTAAAAATAACCAGTAAAAACTTCTTAAAAAATGGACATATATACATGTATGTACGTATGTATGTGTGTATGTATAGCTTACCATGAGATGATTCAACGTCCAAAATCAAGTCCAGTGCATAATCGTAATAAGGGACTTGACTGCTTAACCCGCAGAGGTTAAAATCATCTTGAATATAATCATCATCAACTTCGCAGAAGAATTCATTTCCTCTTAGATTGCAGAACCAAGAAATCCAGGATGTGTCATCCCCCTCAGAACCACTAACATCTGACTCTTCACTGTCCGTTTCAGATTCGTCTGCAAGCACAGTTAACATTTACATTATTAAAAGAAAATAGTGAGAGGACACCAATATTAACATCATATTCAAATAAATAAAATTACCTAAATCTCCATACTAAAAAAAAATCTGCCTAAAAATATTTCTTCAGAAGGAAAATTTCTATGACAAGTTCATGGATAAGGAAAATTAAAAGATAATTACCATCGGACGCGTTGTTGTTCTTGGAGATAGGGTGTTCTTTGTGATCGAGTTGTTGCTGTTTCCCGGTGTGTGCTGACAAAGCCTTGCTGTTGACAACTCGCGAAGTGGAAGGTGAGGATCGGACGAGGTGTTTGTCGAGAGCGTCGTTGATTCGCTTACGATCGAAGGATCCCACCTCCGTTTTCGAAGCCCCAAGTCCTCTTTCGCTGTACATCTCCAGCGACCGCGACGGAGAGTTTTTGGGTCAACATCAAAAGATCATGGCCAGAAATTACTGATATGCCCCTTACTGAAAAAAATCTAGGTTTTCGCCTGCCGCAAAGAGTGTGAATAACGTGGGTGGACTGAGAGAGAGAAAGCGAGCGAGAGGGAGACGAGTGAGCACTGAGCCAAGTTTTGGATAAATGTTATTTGTTTTATCGTTTATTTTGTATTTTTACTTTGTTTAATTGGTATCTCAGAACTTGTTTTAAGTACTTGAATCAATCATCAAAAGCAATAACGGGGTAACTGAAGACGTAGTTTGATAGGGGTTCCAGATATTTACGTGCATTTTAAAGTGTTTTTTAAGGGATTGTTTGCTTTTTTTTAGTTGTAGTTTTTAATTTTTTGTTTTTATTTTTTATTTTTTTGTTGTAGCTTTTAATTTTTAGTTTTTAATTTTTAATTTTAATTTTTATTAAAAAATAAAAACTTCCTTATTGAGATTTGTAATATAAAAATTAAAAATAAAATTTTATTTGGTTAAGATTTTTAATAAAAATAAAAACAAAACATGTTTGATTTTATTATCTTGTTTCTACTTTTATAATTATACTCTTATGTTAATAATTTTAATATAATATAATATATTTTTAAATTAATTAATTATAATTATAGCTAAAATTAAAATATATGCAAATTAAATATAATTTAAAAATACAGATTAATTGTATATAATAAAATTTTATAAATTAAATTATTCTAATCAATAAAAATGCCCATCATATTACAATTTTTGAAAACATAATAATACTATCATTTACAAAAAGAAGCATAAATCAATTAGAAATAATATAATCACTTTACATTTGTCTAGGAATTTTATCTCACTTCCAAGACATACTTCGAAATTATACTAGAGTAATATTATACTCTACTTGAGAACTTGCATCTTCATTTTTAATTTTCCTAATTTGTTCTTCATTTTCAGTACAACTGTCAAATAATCCACGCTTTGTCCATACATTCTATTTTAATTGTTTATAACACAACAAGCAATAATGATGTATTTTTCTTTCTTCATATCATAACTTGATATGTTTTTAAGTATAGAGAATCTTACTTTTAGAACGTTAAAACATCTTTCAATAATATTTCTTAATGAAGAATGTGTCACGATCCGGAACCACATCGAGCACATGACAACTGCCGCATACCCAGGCTAAGGTACTCACGGTACCCTTAACTCGACTATGCAAGGCTAACTGAATATTCTTTGAAAACATTTGGACAGCACAACGGCTATATTTTGAAAATCCTAAAACTCAATTAAAATACCTATAAATCAGTTTTAAACGCACTTCTATATTCACATTTAAAACTTTACCACAACTTCTGGACTTTTAAGTCCACTCAAGAGCGATCTCAACAACAGTACAAAAGGTTCATACATAAGGTCATTTACAAAGCACAAGATAGTCAAGATTTAATTTACAAAATCATAAAGCATATCAACATAACAAACTTAAGAAGAAAAAAAAACAGTTCATAAGCTACTATACAACAAAAGTATAAACAGAGACTACCCACGTGCGGTAATATCACGAAAATATCAAAAGACTGCACGTTACACTTAGAGCTTCAAGCTCACCAAATTAACCTGCATGGTTGGAAAGCGGAGAGGGTGGGCAGGAAAAACATATATCGCAAACAGAACCCGATGCACCTCAAGACGGTCTAGATAACCTACGGAAGGGTTTTTCTCACATCTAGCATGCACATAAGTACCAATGAAGTGAACATACATGACACAGAAACACATAGGCCTAACTTATGACTCAACATATACTAGTTAGGAACCATATAGGCCTAGCCTATTAATCACTCATCCAGTGAACATAGGTTCCAATTCTAATACACAAAAGCAGAAAAGCATTAAATGTATAAATCAAATCTCATCAGGAAAAAAAATCTCAGAATAGGTCAAAACAATCATGTGTGTCACCACTAGTCAGCCAAACTAGTATGCACACCCACCAATTTTCGATGTTGGCTCGACTTTCATCTGTGGTGAGTCTGGACTATGGTTGATAAGAGCGTCATGACCTCATTGGTGACAAGACCTCTAGGTGTGCAATCAGCCGCAAGTCTTGTAGAAAACTGTCAATATGGGGACTCAATTTTATGCACCAGTGTCAAGGATACAGGGGTCGCTTAATCTGTTTTGTCTAGCACACAATTGGCAAATCATTACCGCACCAATCACAAAAATCACATACAAATATTAGATATTAAAATCAAGTAAGGCACCATGCCTTTATTTATCAATCCAACTGGAACCTTGTCATGGCTCTAAGCTAAAAGAGAATACATAAATGCAGTATACATGACTCGGTTATGCATATGTAAATTCCAAAACATTATTTCATGCAATAAAAGTCATCTTTTGCACTCCAAGTGTAAAGTTGTTCAAAAATGTAGTTTCAAAAAATAAAACGTTGTCCTTTGCACTTCAAGTGCAGGTTTGTTGAAAACAATATCATTTATCAAAATATGTAATAAAAATATTAGTTGCACTTCAAGTACAAAGAGTTATTTAAAACAATGCTGCTTATTAAATACACAAATATACTAGCATCCGTTTGAGATTCAATTTTACTCTGGATTACCTATGTTGAAAATTGGCATACAAGTCATCATGTATGTCTTGGGATGTCCTAATCCCATTTGAGAGATATGGTTTCCCCATCTTACCTCAAAAGAAGGTGTACACTTGTAACATCCCGTTACCCATATTAAGGCGAGAATAGTGAATTATAAGAAATTAGAAAATACATATTATGCTTTGTAGAAAAATCCCAATGCGTGCATCATATACACGCGGTGCAGAAAAAAATTATTCTGGGACTTTCCCGAAGTATAGGATCTATGTTTTTATACAAAGAAATACCATAATTCCCAAACCACAATGATCAAAGAAGACTGTCTCTAACGGTATCCACGTAAAGATCGAAGAATCTAACCGAATCAAACTCTTTGATCCAGAAATAGCTGGAGCAAAGAAGAGAGTGCTAGCTCTTACCTTGATTCTTGGGGAGCACGTGAAAAGAAGGAAGAAGATGAAACTTCAAAGAAGATGATGGAGAGCTTCGGATGAACATAAAAATGTCCCTTATATTTCATGCTTCTCACGATTCTTCTACTTATTCACCTTCCTTCTTTTGTCTTTTATGGATTTTGTCTCTTA
>JAOSBL010000211.1:23076917-23087853 GCA_027568915.1 Erythroxylum roraimae | reverse complement strand
GGTCTTTACGTAGATCATTGTGTTTGCATGGGAGACTAACTCCTGTGAATGGGCCGTGGGTGCATGGATTGAACGCCTTGGGCCTGGGCCTAGCACAGCCGACCCGACCATCTTCCATTACCTACCTTATATTTGATGTCTTTATGGATAAATTCTCTTAATTTTAGTAGTTAAGTCATATTAAGAAGTAGAGGCTTTGATTTTCATCTCTTAGAAAATTCTACCATTTAAGAAATATAAATGGATCCATTTAAGTCATAGAAACTCTTTGTTAATTAGAATCCTTTATATTCTTTTTACCATAAGGTTTTATTGATAATTTTTATAGATTGTATACCTAGATCTCCCTTTATCTTGGGCAAGCGAACCTCATCCTACTTAATCTTGAATCTAAATAGTTTGTTAGATTCCCTTGACCAAAAGAATCTTCTAAAAAAGCTTCTTTTGGAGAGAAATATACTCAGGCCAAAGAAACAATATGAAGCGAGACAATCAAGCCATTAGAGAGAAATATACAGGAAGATCAATGAATATGAAGTGAGTTAATAACTCAATTGATTAATTTCAATCTTCCAGTAAAGGAAAGAGCCTTGTTACACTAGTTATAGATTCTCTTCTAAATATTATCATGCAAAGGAATGCATTCCTTATAGTTAAGTTTCTTAATGGAAATAGGCAGCCTAAGATAGGTAAAGAGAGGGCCCTTAGCCTGGAGCCTTGAGATTTTAGATAACCAATTAGTAAGGTGGCGAGCAATAGCTAGCACAATTATTTAACTTTTGTTTTTGTTGCTGGACATGCTTAGAATTGCTTAAAGGTATGAAGTGATGACATCATGATACAAAAGGACAAATAAGAGACTCTATGGAATTTGAAGTTAATATCATGTGTGATGTTATGAGCCATCAATGTTAAAAAGAGTTTTCATGCTCAAAATAAATAAATAGGGACATAAAAGATCTCCTTGTCTTAAGCCTTTTCCACCCTATATAAGATTAGTTAGTTCTTCATTGATCAAAATGCAATAGATAATAATAGAGATGTACTAATCAATCCATTCAATAAAACATTTAAGAAATTTGAAAGTTTTAGCATGTGTAAAATAAAATTCTGGCTTATAAAATTAAAATCCTTATGAAAGTTCACCTTGATAACACATTTCTTAGAGAATTTTTTTCCTCCTATAGTTCTTGAACATTTCTTGATCCAATAAGATGTTATCTCCAATCAATCTTGCTTACATAAAAGCACCTTGTGACTCATTGATTAGAGGATTGAGAGCAATCCTTAATTTGGAAACAAGCCACCTAGTAATGATCTTGAGGAAGATGTTACAGCTGCCCATAATCTTAAAGGGAATAAGGATTAGAGATTTTGTTTTGAAAATGAGACTTATACAAGTTTTATTGATTTTTCTAAGTATTTTTGTTAACAAAAAGATTTGGAAGTGCATCTGTCACCACTCTTCTAATCAGAGGTCAAAACTTTTGAAAAAAAATCCTTTAAGTCGACTAGACTTGTAGAATTTCTTGAGTTACGGTCAAAGATTTCCTTCTTTACTTCTTTATCAGCAAAAAGTTCACAAAAATTTTCAGATTCCTGGTCAATAAAATGATTTGTAATAAAGATAGGAAGATATGCACAAAAAATTCACAATCTGCTTAAGTACCAAGAGCGTTTTTCAAGTAATCATCTAGATAGTAGCCTTTAGAGTAGTTGGCCAAGAAATGCCGCGCTTATTTATGTTTAGCTCTCCATCTTGCAAATGGATTTAGCACCTAGGGAAAGAATTTCAACTGGCATAAAGTTACATGTTCAAGGCATGCTTATAATTTTTTACTCAAGAAAGTTTGTCATGGCATAGGTCACCACGACAAAATTGCATGGTCGTAAATTTTAAACAAAATCACGCATATAGTGAGCGATCTCTTGCTAAATTTCATAAGCCTCATTGACTCTTTTATGCCCTCCACATTGTTTTCTTTCTAAAGGCACTAAGTGTGTGAGCATGCACTCTATAAGAAAGAGTCTCTTATTATTGTTAGCTGTCTTGCAAATTCATCTTTCTTTCCTTAGTCATCTAGATCAACCATTCATTTGTTTGGCTATGATGTCCGAATTGGATCCAATTGGAGGCAGAAAAAGGAAGAGAGAACAGAGGATCTATAGATTCAAGGCATTTTGTGAACGTGGTAACCCAGCCGAATTTGATGAGTCGTTTAGACATAATGTAAGAGCACTTCTTGAATTCGGGCATTTCGAGGGCACTATATACAATGGCTTGATGAGCTGGTCATTTCAGCTTGAAGTGAACCGCCACCCTCCATTCCATATATTCTTGTATGTCGTGGAAGAGCCCATTGAAGCTTCTATTGAACAACACTGCATGAACTGCCAATATGTTGGTGAGTCCTTTACTCCAAAATTTCGCAATTTCTCCTGAACATCATCATCTCTAAATTATATTATTAATTCTCATCGGGGAGGGAGTACTTACATTTTTGGAGTCACCACATAGCACATATTGTGTGTCTGTACAGCATACACATATGGCAACATCTCATTATTATTAATGAAATTTATTTACGACTCAGGCTGGGGTCACCATTTGATTTGTAACAAGAAGTATCACTTTTTACTGCGCTCCAATGGCACAGTGAAAGCACTGGTGAGTAGTGAAGCCAAATTCGATAATCACATTGCAATTTCACCCATGGGTAAGTTGAATTTAGTTGAACCCCAAAGCCATATTTTGCACGGTGTCTTTCACTCTAATGGGTTCGGGCATTTGGTATATATCAACGGGTTGGAAGCTGGTTCCCCATTGGCAGGATGGCAGATCATGGAATTTTGGGATCGGTTGTGCACTGGATTGCGAGCAAGGTCAGACTCGACTGTTAAATGGAACTTTCATCTTTGTTATAAATCAGCTATCTTACTTTTCCAAATCACTTACCAATACACAAATCGTAATCTAACTGAAACGCCAATGTTATTCAAGTCCGTCAAACAATATGATTTTAATTGAATAAAAAGTACATACATATTTTTTAATCTCTATTGTAGGAATGTTTCTTTGCATGATATATCACAGAAGAGAGGATTGGATATGAGGTTATTGTATGGTGTAGCATACGGCGAGCCATGGTTTGGTCGATGGGGTTACAAATTCGGGCGAGGAAGCTATGGGGTCACTCAGCATATGTACCAAAAAGCCATAGAAACTATACAATGCATGCCTTTATGTATAGTTGCCCATTGCATCGGTAATTTTAACCATGATATTCCAGTCATTTTCTCAAGATACCAAACATTGTCTGAGAATCGTTTGGTGTCACTTGGCGACCTTCTTCATTTTATCTTGGAGCTTAAAGCTCGACTTCCTGAAGATAACTGTAGCCCGGCCATCTTCTTGGAACCTACCTGTCGATGGTCTCCAAAGCGCATCCAGATGGCTACAAGAGTGATAGTTGAAGCCTTGAAGAGGGCCGAGTATAGATGGGTTTCAAGGCAAGAAGTAAGAGATGCTGCTCGGGTCTATATTGGTGACACTGGGTTGCTAGATTTTGTTCTGAAGTCACTTGGAAATCATGTGGTTGGCAATTATTTGGTTCGGCGAAGCTTGAATCCAGTCACTAAGGTTTTAGAGTATTGTTTGGAAGATGTATCAAACGGAATTCCTGACCATGGTGGCGTGGTCATTGGCAATACGAATTTGAAGTCCTGTTACAAGATTAGTAAGTCCCAATTAACTAGGGATATATTTTGTTTGTATACAAATATTCTTAAGGAACAAAAGTCAACATCGAACATTGGGATGCTCCGCGCAATAACAACAGCTGCCCGAACAATTCTCGACACCAAATATTTCGTTAAAGAATATATTGAAGAAGTGCCTTCCAAGATTGAACTTGGTCTAGAAGGAAAGTTGAAATTCTATTGCACTATTGTCTTAAGGAACAATGAAGATGGTCACGTGGTTATGGACGAGGGGATGCTGCCATTTGAGTGTATCACATTAAAAAATGATGACACCATTAACAAGCTTAAACAAGAAGTTGAAAGTAACTTCAGGGAACTATATTGGGGATTGAGAAACATCAGAGTAGGGTACATAATGAACTTCAACGCCAAGGACACAGATTTGGTTTTTCGACTAGTTGAAGTAGGCCGAAAATTTTTGTTTCAAGCTTCAAAAAGTGGAGGAGTAATGATCAATGAGTTAATATACGAAGGTAGCGTTGATAACAAGGTTGTTAACTGTGCTTGTGGAACCGTAAAGGATGATGGTGAACGAATGGTATCATGTGATATTTGCGAGGTTTGGCAACACACAAGATGCGTTAGGATTCCAAATAATCAAGAAGTTCCTCGTATATTTCTTTGCAACCGTTGTGAGCACGAGATTGTAATCTTACCTGCTATAGCCTAGTAGTCTGCTCTATTTGAAATGTAATTAATATCGTCAAAATTGTTGGTGCAGTCAATGGACACGGTTATCTCATGTAATGGACAAACTTACTAGTGTATCAAGTCTTAACATATAATGGACAAAGTTGGTGTCATTTATTCTCTCATGTGCAAGATTAGTAAGTGATTTGAACTTTTACGTTGTTTACTTTTTAGCTTCTTAGAGTGACTTCAGTATTGTTTAAACATTTCAAATCTACAGGTAATGTGTATTCATTTTTCTTCTTATA
The DNA here is from genome assembly GCA_027568915.1 of Erythroxylum roraimae. Classification (NCBI taxonomy): domain Eukaryota; kingdom Viridiplantae; phylum Streptophyta; class Magnoliopsida; order Malpighiales; family Erythroxylaceae; genus Erythroxylum; species Erythroxylum roraimae. The sequence continues at coordinate 23,083,153 of JAOSBL010000211.1, read as the reverse complement.
TTCCATTGCAAATTCCTCTCTCTCTCTCTCTCTCTCTTCCGTTCACTTTGTTTTCACGTTTGCCCGCATGGATTAAGATCCCATACAGCTACTACCAACATTAATTCCCTTATTTTCTTTGTGCACAATTGATAGGTTTGACACGATCAGTTCATTCTATTCCTTTTTTCTCCTTAACAGTCTGTTATTTGAAATCTTATTCCTACTATTCAGAAAGGATCATCCCATTACATAAAATGAATCCTTGAAGATACTTTACCATCAATTGACCTATCACATTATGTGATTATAAACTAAAATTCGAGAAAATAAGATAATTTGTCTTTTATATAGACTACCTATATAACTTGATTTGAAAACTTAAGTTGTTTTTGCAAATTCTATTAAAAAAATGGAAATAATATATTTTCTTTAGTAATGTTTTTTTTCTTCAGAAAATGGTAATGTATTAAGCCATTGAAGGCAATCAAGATACAAACTGAGCTATTCAAGTGTTTACAAGATAAAAAAATCCTTAGTAAATGTCCAAGCTTAACTTTCCTAGAAGTTGGAAGAAGTACAACCTTCACATTCCATGATCTATTACAATAATCCACATTGAGAAATTTGGATTTATACAAGCTGATATAACATCTAATCTGTAGGAGGATCTTGTTGTTCAATTGCTCCTTTATCAGGCTTCTATCTTGAAAAATGTTAGCATTTCTCCCATCCTATGTAGCTTTGACAAGAAATGATAAAACCAAACAGTAGCAATGAGCTACAGAGAGCCATTCAAATGTTTCCAGGATGAGAACATCCTTAGTAAATGCCCAAGTTCAACCTTCCTAGAAGTTGGGAGAATTACAAACTACACATTCTACGATCTATTACAATAATCCACACTGAGAAATTTGGATTTATACAAACTAATATAGCATCGGATATGTATGAGGATCTTATTGGTGAATTGATCCTTGGTTAGGTTTCTATCCTTAAAAATATGAACATTCCTCTCATCTCATATGGCTTTCATAAGAAATGATAAAACCAAACAATAACACCACTTGACTATGATATCAAGATGTTTAATAGTGATACACCACGCTTTAATAGAATTCCAATCATTTTGAGTATTGTAAATGTAGCATTTATGCAATCGTGATTTCCAAATGGTTGTGACAAAATTGCATTGTAAAAAGAGATGATTATTGTTTTCATTAGCTCTTTTATAGAGAATACATATGTTAAGCTACTTTCCCAGCTTGTCAAGTGTTAGCAATTTTATCCTTCATAGCTTACCACAATATGAAAGAAGTTCAAGGAAGTAGGTGCTTAAACCAAACAATTTGGATCCAAGGAATCCTACTAAGATGATTTTGAAGAACCATTTTATAGGATTGATTAGTAAACTTTCCATTCTTGATATGCTTCAAAATGATGTTATCCTCTTTATTGTTGAAGTATGGTTTAGTAATTTCTAAACAAAAGGAATTTGGGATAGAACTTTTCTAAAAATGCACTTCTTAGGCAAAGCTTCAACAACTGTCATATCCTTCCTGATAAAAGGTTTGAGAGTCTCGTTTTCTTGTAAGTTGTGTAAAGTTCCAATAGGAAGCCAATTATCAAACCAAAAACTGGTTTTCCCACTTCCAATAAAAGAAGCGAAGTCATTCCTAAACAAGTCTCTTATTCTCAGAATTGCTCTCAAGGTTGAAGTTGAAGATGGTTTAACCTTTAAGCCAAATGCTTCTATTCAACAAGAATAAAGTTCAACAAAATAATTCAAGAATAATATCTAATATGGATTTAGAACCATAATGATGATAAACATCATAACAATCCAAATAAACATTCAATATAATGAAAGAAATAAAGGGAACAGAAACAAAAACTAGTTAGAGTCTTGATGTGGAAATCTGGAATTCTCTAAATCTCTCTTGATGTCTCCTCTTGATCTTCTTTTGATCTAGTGATTGCTCCTTTTTTGATGTTTTTCTTGTTCTTGTATAAAGTATGAGGCTTCTATTCCCCCTAATTAATTCAGTTCCAAAAATAGTCCCAAAATGTTAGAAGTTGAAAAATCTCGCTAATTGGTTGTGACCTAAAGAGTTTCCCAACCTTTGTCACAATTGTGCATAGGTCACTACCATGACAAGAGCTCCATATATAAAGATTGTTCTTGGATTTCCAAACACTTGGAACATATACAAACACTAACAATAACACAATTTTAAGCCTATACAAATGATAATTATCTAAGAAACATTTAAACACCTAGAAAAACATATGATAATCGACACCTATCATGATCCTCACTCTTAAAGCTTTGCTTATCGTCTAGCAAAACTAAAATCACAAACAAACGAAATACATAAATACATAAACACACAATCATGAAACAATACAATAATGGTATAATGGCATCAAATCTCATGGAATGAACTTAACCTTAAGCATCATTCACTTAAAAGTGTCAACATACAAACTTATTCATTTCAAGTTTAAGTTCTTTGATTTGAATATACATATCAATCAAAATTTTAACACCCTATTCATTCACCTATAGCATGTAAGCAAGGATTTATTCTTATTGATCAATTAAATAGGCAAACTATCACTAAGTAACCTTTTATAAAAATTCTTACTATTTTTAAAAGATCGCTATGTTTAATTTATTGCGAGCATCACTTTTTTAGATTTTCTTTAATGATAACCTAGCCTTTTGACTCAGAGGCAAACACTTTGTTATGAATGGCTTCCAGTTACTCAACTAGGTTATGCTTTTTATTTAGCTTGGTTGGAGTATCATTCTAACCTTTCGACGTGAAGACAAACATTTTTTCATGAATACCCCCAAGTACTCAACTATATCACGACTCTCAACTAGCTACCAACTCTACTCTTAACCTAATTTTCTTAAAAAGGATTAACATAATAGGGATTTTATTTAATAATATTTTTAAAAAAAATCTTAGCCCTCCTCATTTCTTTTTAGTCATCCCTCTCATGAAAGGGTACTAATAATGCTAACCAATTCAATTGATTCTAATTACAAATGTATACCAAAAAATTCCTAAAGTGAAAGAATAGGTGTCATATCCTAATTAACATGCATATTCATCCCAAAGATACTTAAAAGCCAAATTTCATGAAGTTACTACACCTTTACAATTTAAATGAACGTGTTCAAAGTCAAAAACTAATTCCATTCAATTCTTGCCATTAAGGCGTTCACATAATGCACACTTCATCCAAAAAATCCAAAGTTAACATAATATAAATGCAAAATTCACACACAATTGATACAAATGTAAATTCATACACAATTAATGTGCAATTGCATATAAATCCCACAATTAATCAACACATTATCCTCAATGTGAGAAACAAAATAATACAAAGAAAATTAAAGAACAGTAAAGACAAAGTTTGAGCAAGAGTACTTATGGTGATTGGGGGCGGTGATGGGGTTGGTGATGATTAGGAGACACTGTAAACCATAAAGATCCATCAATTCACTCCCTATAAAATAATCATTAAAAATAAAAATAACAAAGTATCAACAAAATAAATTGAAAATAAAAAATAAAATATGCTAATTTTTTGGTTTCCTCACAAGTATCGCTTGTTTAACATCATTGGCTTAACTTACTCTCCCTGCTCATATAAAATGCTTGGACTAGGAGCTTGTGCATGAATTTCATCTGGGGGAATCGGAACCCAGATGCCTTAGATTTTATAGGGTGATATGGATATACAATCTACATTTACTACTAGTAGCTCCTCACATCTGTAGCTAGAAACTCCTAATGGATATAAATCTTACTTAGTGTCAATAACCTCGCATGCTCCTAAATGTAAAATATGACATGGATCGTAAATTAGTTATAGCTCAAACTATGGTCTAAGCCTCTCAATTTAAACCTGAATGTTGATGAGTCTGCCAAAGACATTTTTGTGTCGTCTACCTTTAGTGTGCATAAAAGTTGTATTGTAAGCTCACAATATACTAGTTTATGATAATTGAAATGTTAGAACATCCACTAGATGAAATTATCTTAAACATCCTGTTAGCAAGATTAACCTATCTAAGGATGTCCTAATCAATTTTACCCAGAGTGAATTTGTCCCTATAGAACCCCCAAAAGGGCTACTATTTGATGGGTACACAAAAATGATGAAGTTGCTTTGACTATAGAACCATGTCTGCCTATAAGAGCAAATTGGATGATCGGCCTGAGGACTGCCCCCTTTCCCTAACACTACTTGATCAAACTAAAAAACAAAGAGATTGGTCCGGTGGCACATTAAACTATCTTGTGCGAAAAGTTTTGTATCTCTTTGTTGTGACTTTATAGCAAAATGTAGTAATGAGTGATATGGCTACTATTACTCATCCATAGAAACTTGTCTCTAATGGAGGCGATGGTAGCATTGAGAGTGTCTACTCTAGCCTCCACTGCCTCCTTGAAGCTTGCATCCTCATGGTAGTGGTGTGTGGCAAAGTGGTAGTGGAGTGTGATGAAGAGACAGAGTTATCCTTATTGTCCCTCTTGCATGATGGTTGATATGTAAGACTCTTAGGTGGTCTAAGTAGTCCTCGAGTCCTTACCATAGTTTGATATTTAAAAAAAAAATAAGGTCATAAAAATGATAAAAATAACATAAGAATGAAAAAGTGAGGAATAAAGTGTAAAAGTATATAAAAGGAAATATTGAGCCACTAAGCAAAATGTAATTGACCTATAACATGTCCATAACATGTTTTCTTTCTGCATGCATATTGTAATAGTTTCTTACATCCTAAAATGCTAAAATATCAATCCCCATGTGTTTTAGTCCATTATAGAGCTTAAATCAACCAGACCATAAAATTAAGGCACTAAAGCTTCTTATATGTTTCACTTTAAGAATCTCTGACCATATAAAGTACATATAAGTTCCAATTCACCAAAATCATTTTTCTAACATACTAGAAAAAAAGATTAATGGATATCTAATAATGAAATAAGCATAAGACATAATTCATAGAATTAAATATTCCAAAGCTCATCTAAATAATGAAAATAGGTGTGTTATAGAAAAATACATGAATGAAGTCAAAAGATTTGGTAAGGAAAAATCTAAATATGCATAAGGTTACTCTATGTATGATTTTGGAGGTTTAAGTTTTTTTTTTAAAATTCTCTTTAAGAGCTAAAAGAGGAACTAAAATCCTATAAACATTTAGGGAAGAAATAGTTAATAATGAGAAAACATAGGGGGTTTACCTCTTATATAAGGCCCTACATGACACATACATGAAACTGTGTAGGCACAGTATAGTGCTAATTCATAGGGCCATATACATAACAAAGGGGAATGTTCTTTGAATTAATGATTTTCAAAAGAAAGAAAAATGGGGGGGATACATAGGGCCTACACAAAATCGTGGACGTGTCACATATAAAAATGGTACTCTCTATTTATTAGGTCTCCTATACATGGGCTTAAACATAGGAGCATTTATACTTACCTTAGGTTATGTTCATAACATGGTCATGGACACCCTACCATATCCTTGATTATGTTAAAATGTGACATATTTTGTTATTTTTTATCCTCTTTTAAGAGTGAATATAGATTTGCCTTTGGAGAAACACGAGTTTGTACACAGCCTCTTGTATGATACCATCTAGTTGCTATGTATAAAAGTGACACATTCTATTTCTCTAGGTGGATCTATATGGGTTGAATGCAATTGCATGTTACAGCTTATATAGACCCTAAAATAAATAAAAATAAAAAATACACTAACTCTATATACATGGTAAGGAAAATTCAACAAGTCAAATCCAAGAAAATGAGATGAAACTAAGAAAATAAATCATTGATAACGTAAACAACTTGAAACATTTAAATATAAGGACATTAAAGGTAAAGAATGTTAGGTTGGCCTCTAATAGGTGTTTGTTTTAGGTCACAAGCTTGATCTATTTTCATCAATGTTAACCCTATAAGCTCCTACTAATGGTTTTTACCTTGACATCTATTCCATCTTTATTCTTCTTTTTCTTAATAGAATGATTAACTTTTGGGCGTATTCTATGTTCTTTTATAATGTATCCCCCGTTCCACTTGCATTCTTTTATAATGTGTTGGTTGTTAGAGTAGTGTCTTAAAGACAATCGCTTTTATTGCGTTTTGTACAAAGTTATGTACAGTCTTTATCAGGAAATAAAGAAAGGCATATTTCATTAATTTGGTGTTCATTA
>JAOSBL010000211.1:23062988-23074559 GCA_027568915.1 Erythroxylum roraimae | reverse complement strand
ACCCGAGGTTCAGCTTGCTGCAATCTTGGAATTAATTTATTTTGACCGGTTTCCAAGGTCGATTTTCCTAATCGAACGACAGAGCCGCGATTAACTGGTAAGCAAGCCTTAGTTACGCATATTGGTACTGTGAAAATCAATGACAATTTGCTTTTGACCAACTGTCTACGTGTGCTTGATTTCGAGTTCAACCTGATTTCTTTTCACAAGTTATGTGTTCAGTATCATACTAGCATGATATTTACACATTCGCATTGCTTTGTTCAAGACCAAGCAATGAGGCCTCTGGTGCTTGGTAGAGAGAGAGGGGTCTTTACTTTGTGCTTGAGGACACTGAGTTTAATAGTCTTTCTTCTTTAGCCATCATTTCTTGTAACCGACCTCCTATTCTTCATTCGGTCAATCATGCGAATTATAATTCTTGTACTCCATTGAATACACAGCTTTGGCATTGTAGACTTGGCCATTTGCCTTTTGATCTTTTGAAGTTGATTCTTGAACTTCATTGTAAAAGAATCGTTTCAGCTCTTTTAATAGAGCCCCTGTTTTCGGTTAACCATCAAAGAAAAAGAAGAAAACCTCTCTAACACAAGCTGAGCTGGCCAGCTAAATAATGAGAACCGAAAAAGCGAAAAAGAAAAATATAAAGTATAAACAGACAAAAGGCAGGAAACCAAAAATAAGCGCCAACAGAATCTTAATTGAACTGAATTAACTAGATCACCTTTATCCTTATCAAATTACATCACACTAACTAATTGGATGACACCGCCATCGTATATGACTTTATATGACAAGATTTAGCTACATTATAACTAACAAGATAAGCGATTACATTCAATTAGGAAAGCTACAGCCAAATCCGTAAAGAATTCTACTATCTTTAAATGATCCTCCCATATGGTCTTTATGCTTTAGAGCTATGTCTATCTAATGTGATTTTATCAGTCACATTGCATTTGTGATTACATTTTCGTGCAAGGCGATCTGTGTTTTAAGTATGTAGTTGTTAATTTCTCTTTACTTCAAGTTTTCTTTATGGTTTGATTCTTGTGGTTTCCATTGCCATCGTAGTTTGTGGTTGGATGCCATGTCCATTTGAGTTTTGATTTCCCAGTCTCCTGGTTACTTTGGCCATTGTCCATAAAACTTTGGTAACATGGTTGGGATCTCTTACTCTACGGAACAGAGTGCCTAATGAGACTTAGCTATTGACCAAGATCACTCTGGGTCGTAGCAGTTAGGCATGCAGCTCATAGGCGTAGGCAAGGGCGATAACGCAGGGCTACATGTACTGCAGTCATTAAATGTACTTGCACTTGCGTCGGGTTTCTGACACAGCACACATTGTCTCTGTTTTCTCGAGTATCCTGACAAGCTCTGCTTTTGTCCAAAGAACTTTCCTTTCGAATAACTCTGGTATGGAACTTCTACCACTTTCACTAGCTGGCTTATATAGTAAATTCTCCTTGACGAGAGGCGGTTCAAGCCACTCCTGCTTTCAATTGATTGGCGAATTATTATTGGCATTTTCTTCTTTCTGTATCAGTCATTTTTATACTTATTTATGTCTTAAGCTTTCCTATTATTATTTCCCTTTTTTTATTATTAATATTTTTAGTAGATTAATATTAGTAATATTTTATTATTTTTCAGTATTTCTTATCGTTACGTATTGGTATTTTTATTTATATATGTTAGATTTTGGTATTTTTATTCTTATTTCTATTAGTTTTGGTGTTTCCTATTAGTTTTAATTTTGTCACTATTGATTATTATTATTTATTATTATTTGTGTTTAGTATTCTTAGGGTTATTTGCATTTATTTTAGCTTTATCTTGAGTTTTGGGTATTTTATTATTATTTCTATTTCGCGCTTTTTTTCCCATTACTTGTCTTTTCATTTATTTCCTGTTTTCTGAATTGTTTTTGTTACCTGCATCATTCGTATATTGTCTCATTTGCACGTGGGTCCACCGGAAACAGTCTCTCTACTATTTAGGGGTAAGGCTGTGTACTATCGGACCTCCCCAGACCCTGCTTCATTGCGAGATTTCGGATTGGGTGATGATGATGATGATGATCATCTAAGTTCTCTTCTTGATCTCTATCAATTGATGATGAGTCATCCAAGCTCAAAGTCTTTCACAACATACTGGTTTGATCCAATGCTTACCTATGTCAAGTCTATTAGTTATAATTCATCTATTTGAGCATATATTAAGTCCTTGAAGCTCTCATATGTCTCTCTCATGCATGTGATCAAGCTAACCTTCAACCTAAGGTCCATCTCAAGCTATCTTTTGGTCTCACATCTAAATCTTGCATCTTGTCAAAGATTTGTGCCAATGTGGACCAATGCATGCCAACTCATCAATAATGCTTGTTTTCCTTCCCTACTTATAATTCTTTGCTCTATTCCGTACCCTAAGTATTAAACATTGGTCAAGGCTCTACAATGCTCGCACAATTCTACAATTAGGACATAAGGGTCTAAAAAAAAGCCATATAGCTAGCTTTAAAATGTTTGCAAGTTTCTTTAATAGAAAATGATGAGGTATAATGTGATTTTATAACAAAAGAGGAAGACATCCACGACTTTGGTTAGGTTACAAAGAGAATAAGGTGGCTTTGATAAAAAAATTAGGATTATCCAATTAGGTTTCTTTATTTTAATTTTCAATAACTTAGTTGAAGTGTAAATTTTTATATTTTGTCACTGTCTGCATTTCAAAGAATCTTCTCTTTTGTAGTTATATTTTTAATAACATGTCACATCAGCACCATTATTTGTAACAGCAAGTCATATATGTAACAAATTAAAAGTTCAAGAATTTTATTCTTATTTTTTATAGTTCTAATATTGTAAATTAAAAAATGTTTAGGACTTCAATTATAATTTACGTTCAACTCTTTTTCTTTTAACCCTCTTGCTTAAATTAAATGTATCCTGATATTTACCAAGTATCATTAGATTAAATTTAGATTCGATTAAATTATTAATTCTTGTTCAAGGAAGGAATTACATTGGAATTTAAAGTTTTCAAGAACTTAAATATTAAATTAAAATTATTTATCAAATCAACAATAACTCGGTGATAGTTCCACTAATACATGGGGTCTGGGAAGGTTCATTAATATGCAACTTTACCCCTAACTGGTAGAGAGGTTATTTCTAATAGACTCATATGGACCAAAATAAAAATGCATATACATATTATAAAAATAAAAATAAAAATAGACATAAAAGATAATAATACTAATAAAAATAAAAATGAATAAATAAAAAATAAAATAAGTAAAAATAAATAGAGAACAATGTGAAGAATAAAAATAAAAGATAAAATAAGTAAACAATGCATAAACAAGAAAGAAAATTAGTAAATAAATAAATCAAATAGGTCATTACAAAAAAATATTTAGACTAAATAAGGAAATGTTTAGGCTAAATAACTAAGAGAGAAGTATTAAATATTAAATGTTTAGGCTAAAAAAAAACATAAGACTTGAAGAGAAATATTTAAAAGACCTATGAAAAAGAGAAGGACCTCTCTATGCAAGATCCTTTATCTGTATCCTAGTACGTCAAAGTTTTCTATTGAGGTTCATGTCCTCAGTAAGTTCCAACAGAGTCATATCATTCTTGGTCACCTCTTCTCAATTCTTCTTAGGCCTTCTTTTTTTCCTCTTACAGTCGCTAAGTACAATCTTCTTACATCTTCTCACTAGAGTATTAAGGTATCTACTTTGAATATGTCCAAACCACCTAAGCCTTGTCTCTCTTGCTTTTTCATTAATATTAGTCACCTAATTCAATTTGTCTCTTGCCATTATATTCCTAACCTTACCTCTTCTAGTAAAACGAATTTTAAATAATTACGTAATTATGATTGATATAATTAATTTAATAAAATTATAATAATTTAAATAAGACCTAAAGTTTTAAAATTTCTTAATTAAATATTAAGTACATGCTAATAACATGATTGTTATCTTCCATTATTTAATTATAAAATCATAATTATGTTTATTTTAAAGCTTTTTTAGAAAATTCAAGGTCCTAGTAAATTGAATATGTTTTTTCTTAAATTAATAGATCATACTTTTCTAAACTTATGTGATTTGGATGAACAAAATAATGATCACATAAAATTATTTACATGATTAAGGACAATATACATGATATGTTTTAACATTAAGTTGTTACCTAATTGATCTATGATCTATATAAGATGTGATTGGTAAGTATGTATCTACCTAATTTATTTTGGTTGCTTCGTTGTTTAAAATCAAGGTAAATTAGATCAAATAGGATCCTACTTACAAGGAAATTATTTGTTAATTTCTATAATTAAAGAGAGGTCCATTAACTTGTCTAAAATAGGAGGAGTAATCATGAAAGAAAAGTTATATGTTCTTGACACTATAATTTTACACGAGTCTCCTACTCGAACATGAAGACCTAGGCTTTCACTAACTGAAAATAGTTTGGCATCACCGAAGTTCTTATCAATGAAGAAGATAACTTTCTCTTTAGGTTTTCTAGTAAAAATAGTATATTCAAAGTTGTTGAAGCAGGCCTATAGCATGTTATGAACAAGCCAATATTACTTTAATATTGGAGACTTGGAATAGTAGTAGAAGATGTTTGATCAATAAACATACCAATGTGGATGTATATGTATGTCCTCTCAAATATTGGACAAATTAGGCCCTCAACTATATTGTAAGTTATGTTAGTAAACCTTTGTACATGGATCAAGTAATTACTACAATTAAAAGAATTAATTATGCAAGAATTTATGTATTAGTTAAGGCTTTAAGGAATCTACCAAATGAAATACCAATAATGGGGTTAAATGATGAAAAGTAATATGAAGAATATGTAGTGAAAATAACATATGGCTGGAAACTAGAGACTACACCTAAGAAAATCTAGAAATCTACTAGTAAAATATTCAAAAACAGTGGTTACTAGGAATTAGTTAGTTGTAATGAAGGTTAAATAAAAACAAATGTAGAAGAGAAGAAGATAGAAGGGGAAAGTCAGAGTCATGATAATATAGACCAGGGAAACAAGAACATAAATGGGCCTCAAATGAAGAAATTGAGAGACTTAGCTACCACAATTCATGATCCTTTGTTGATTCTAGGGGATTTTAACTCAATTTTATACCTTAATGAGGTAGAGGGTAATTATAGTTTGAGGAACTATAGTAGTGACTTTAAACGTATGATGGACATTCAAATGGAAGGTCTCCCTATTGGTGGCCATTTTTATAGCTAGAGTAACAAACAGAAAGGATCCTAGTTTATGGTTTCAGAAATTATACAAAAGCATGGTTAACTTATAATGGTTTCAGAAATTTCTAGATCTTGTATCTGTGATTTCAAAAACTCTATGCTCCAATCACTTCTTATTATCGTACAACTAATAAGTGGAAATAAGACCAAGAAAGTTCCTTTCAAGTTTAACAACTTCCTTTGTCATGTATGGGGGTTTGAGGAGGTAGTAGCAAGAGGTACCAGTAAGTACTTAGAAGTCTCAAATTAATCTAAATACACCATACTGATTCATGGCATCAACTAAGAACTTAAATGCTTAAATAAGGAACTAATTGGTAACACTCATCAAGTTGTAAGGTCTTCCAAGCACAAAATAGTTGAGGTACAATCTTAACTATACTTAAATCCTACTAATCATATTCTTCAAGTCCTTAAAAAGTAGGAATTAAGCAAGGGCTCCCAAGCATTAGAATCAAAATACTCCTTACTGAGGCAAAGATTAAGAGAGCAGTGGATATCTAAAGGGCACATAAATACCTCATATTTTCTTAGGAAAGTTTCTACAAGGATGGATAGAAACAAAAGTGTCTCCATCATCATAGGAGATACAATCATCACAAAGCTGGAAGAGTTGCTAAAGGAAGCTAAAAGTTACTTTTCTAGTATTATTGGAACCAGGAAAGGATCCATAAATTTTTTTGAGTGGAGGCAAAATTTTAATAAGAATAAAGTTTTATTTTTAATGGAGGCAAAATTTTAATGAGAGTAAAATTTTATTTTTTTTATGAACTTAAAATAATATTTTTTTATAAAAAAATTGTTGGAGGCAATGGGGGCAAGTGCCCCCACTTGCCCCCAATGTAGATCCGTCCCTGATCGGAAATCCTATAAAAGCTACTTCCTTGAATCATCTTATTAAGAATATTATCTAGGACCAATGGTTCAGTTCAAAAATAAAAGTTCATTACATACCAGTAACCAAGATGGAAATTAAGAATTTTCTTAAGTAGTTAAGGCCTAATAAGGCTCTAGGACCAGAGTATATGAGCATCATATTTTTTTTCCAAAAAACCTGGGATACAACTAGGGACTTAGTGGCAGCTTTAATTCAAAACTTGGACCTTATGATAGACATTTTCTAGGCATGACATTTTTCATCTGTTGTAGGGTTTGGGTATTTTTGGAACCAATCAAAGTGGAAAAACCCTAGTTACACTGGCAAAACCCTAATAAAGTGAAGGACACAAAAAAGACAATAGCCAACGCACAAAAGTGGATCAAACAAGGGAGATCAATAAGAATGTCCAGGAATTTCAGCTTTCCAGATCAAGACCTAAGTAGATTTTTTCTTCTTTTCCTTTAGTTATTTCATCAATCTTGATGTGTAATCTACATTCCAAGATGTTTAACATGTTTTATGGGTTTCTAAATTTCATATTAGGGTTTATTCTAAATTTATTTTGTGACTTTGATTATTATTAATTCCATACATATTATGGTGTTATGATAATTGTGCATACTTATACTTGATAATAAATTGAGATAGTGAGTTAAAGTAATCAGATTAGATTATGCAACGAGAGTTGATAATTTAATAAGTCCCATAATTATCAAATTGGCAGCCATTCAAAGAGAGATCTTGTGTGAGAAATTAATTATCCAATAGATAACTTAAGATCTACCTGAAAATGTTAGGGAAAGTTTTATGAATCGAGAGGTTGCAATTTTGGAATTTGCATATTCAATTAAGGTTATTTGATTAGGTCTTAAGAGAGATTAATCAATACATTAGGAAATCTAGGATCAACACATAATTGAATCAATAATAGTTAAGGAAATAAAATAATGAAAGAATAAGTCCTAAGCATTCATTCTTGATCAAACTCTAATATTAATTTAGTAGCTCACTTCTTATTTGATTTAATTGGTTTGTTTTATTATTCTATTTCAATTTCTGTTATTTATTTCTACTAAAAGCAATTTCTTTTGTTCTTAGACAAAGATAGGTTTGAATCGGTTCTTGCATAATCCTCGTGGGAACGATACCTTTTGTACTATAATATACGATCTGTAGACTTACCAATATTGAGAGTTTTATTAAATATCAAACTTACCCAACAGCTAAAAGTTGTAGACAAAAGAAATATATTCAATTTTGATGAAACCTTTTTGCCAATAACAATGCTTAAATATATAAGGATTTTATTGAAAATGATATACCGATACTCTAATATGAAAAGAGATTAGAGAAGTTGCTTGGTTTATCTTAATTTACATATATAGATAAAGTTATGAAAAGGATTAGCATGAAAACTTCTAAGAGAGGATTTTTGTCTATGTCTCAAGACTGAGATTTCTCTCTTGAAGAATAAGTGTCCAAAGACTTATAACGAGAGAGATAAAAAAATGGATTTTGGTCCATAAACATTAATTATTAGATCAATCATGAATGTGATAATACATATAAGATTAGATATTTCTTATACTTTAAGCATAATAAGCAGATATCACGTCAATATTAGTGATAATTAATTGACAATTATGTATTTTTTAAAAAAGCATTTGAGAAAAGTTAAAGCTTCTTTTAATTTATGAAAGAGTTAAACTAAAAGTTCAAGATTATTCAAATGCTAGTGATACAATCCATATTGAGCTTGATTAGGATGACATATATTATCAATTAAGATGCATCCTTACTCTAAATGGAAATGTACAAAGATAGAAGAATTCAAAATAATTAATTGTTGTTATTTCCACGGTCGATGTCAAATATATTTCAATTTCAATATTTGAGGCAACTATAAATTATTTGGATAAAGGAATTTATCGTTAAATTTAAAATAGTACTTAATATTAATGAGCTAATAATAATATTTTTAACAATAATAAAGTCATTAAACTAAGGTCTCATTAAATGATAGTGTCAAAAAGTATGGTGAAAGAACCTCTAATCATTTGAATACTACTCTCTAAAACCTCATTGAAAAATTTAGAAATTAGTATGAAAAATTTGTTGTTCTTCTTGGTCCAATTGTTATAACGAAAAAAATTTTAAAACTAGTTTTCCCAAAGGCATCAACAACTTTGTATTTGGGTCTAAATAACTAATCCAATAGAAGAAGCTTTAGACAAGTAAAAAGAATTTAAAAAGTAGTCTCCCCGTTAAAAAAAAATAGAAAAAAAGGATGTGGAGGATGGTTTAGGGCTTTTTTTTGAGTTTCTCACGAGGTGTTTTAGGAGAGTCCCAACTATAGGAAGATACTTTTAAGCCATCTATTATCAGACTGATCCCCGCTTGAACAGAGTAGATCTCTTGCAGGAGGCAAAGCTCTTGCTTCTAAATTTTAAACGACTGTATACATAAGAGCAGTTCGAACCCGCGATCTCACTTATGCCAATGGAACCTTTTATCCACTCACTTGCATTCTGGAATTGGTTTTGGGCTTTTCTAACTACAAAGATTGGGACCGAAATAAAACCAAGAAGTACCTAATAGAAAAATCAGATAAACGGAGGGAAAAACAAATGGGAATATAGCAGAGAAGCAAAGACGTGACATAAAGGTTACGGATGCTTTTCTGAGGTTGATAGTTTGGAAAGAATCGTATCCTCTTCAGCCTCTGCCCATTTTTCATCTACATATGGAAGGTTCTTCTGCGAACCCATATTTCTACTTCTTTTTTAAAATTAGCCCATCAAACTGACATACAATGGAAAGGCGACAAATACTAGTAAATCATCCAATCGGATTCTAACTTCATCTTTGAATCTGTCCAATAATATCTGATCCCACTCAACTGTAAAACTGGGTTGGATGCTTCGATATGGTTTGGGTCCCACCGTATTTTTGAGGTTGAGATATGGTTTTGTTGTCCATTTGAGGACGGTCTTTCCTCCCTCACCGCTAGATGTATGGCTTTGATGGCGTCACGCGTTCGGGCACAGGTTATCTTGTACTAATAGGTTCCTTATCTTTCTATGCTACTGCTACCTGTTCTCACCCGCTAACATAATGTTGCTTGACTAGAATATTCTGAAATGTATTGATATAATTAAAACCACACACAAATAAAGAAAGTTCTGCTTTACCTCTTCCAATGACTTTGATTTACTATCGTTATCTCCGGAATTATTAAAAGAAGTATATAAAAGGAAAAGTTAGCTATCGAGTACAAACGAAAAGCAGCGGCTGAAATTCTTTGGTGATAGAACAAAAGGATGATTGTTATAAAGAATTTGGAAAAGAAACAAAAGAGATATTTGGTCCCCCGGGTCACGTGACGACGGAAGTCGTCTCGATCACCCAACACAGATAGCTACGAAAAGAGGATTCACGGAGAAATGGAGATACAACTATGCACGCAGTACACGTGATCACTACACAAGGATCTGGGTCCATGTCACAGCGCAAAGTAAGTGCTGCCAAGTACATATAGATGATATAATTATAGTTGCCCATTTCCTTCAACCGTTAATTTAAGTGTTTTAAAAGTAAATATGAGACACTGACGGTTTCTCTTTGGGTTTTTTCTTCTGCTTTATGTACATACCCTATCCGCTATACATATCTCAACCTTAGAATGATCAAATCTCGTTTCTCTTCTTCTTTTTTTTTTCTCTTTATTCTCTTTCTTTTCTTTTCTGATTTCTGTTGGTGGTGTTATGGAAGATCATTTTTCATCTTTAGCTTTATCTAATGAAGAAGACGACTACATTAAAATTGTTGGTCCTAGCCAATCTCAGGTTGCCGCTTTTCAATTCTGTATGGTGGGCATGTTTATGACATATAGTAAGATTTACTTCGAGTCTATGCGGAACACGTTAGTGGATATTTGACATCCCTTGGGAAGGGTGGA
This sequence comes from Erythroxylum roraimae, assembly GCA_027568915.1. Classification (NCBI taxonomy): domain Eukaryota; kingdom Viridiplantae; phylum Streptophyta; class Magnoliopsida; order Malpighiales; family Erythroxylaceae; genus Erythroxylum; species Erythroxylum roraimae. The sequence continues at coordinate 23,064,416 of JAOSBL010000211.1, read as the reverse complement.
TATTAGCGATCTGGGAGCCAAGCATTATCTGTTTTGTTTTTTCAATCAAGTCGATTTGGATCGGGTTCAGGAGGGTTCTCCTTGGGTTTTTAATAACCACTTGCTGGTGTGGAAGGAGATAGGTGAAAAGGATGATTCGTTGTTAATCCCATTGACCCATTCTCCTTATTGGGTTCAAGTGCATGATTTTCAACTAGGTTTTATGTCCCAGGAGATGGCGAAGCTATTGGGTAATTTTGTTGGGGAATTTATGGAATATGATGGAAAAGTTTTTCAAGATTATGATAAGGAGTCATACATGAGACTATAGGTGTTGATAGATATCAAGAAGCCCTTGAAAAGAAGAAAACGGTTAGCGAAAGATAATGGTGATATGTTCTATGTGAAGTTCCGATATGAAAAGCTCAAAATGTTTTGTTATTTGTGTGGTATTATCGGACACACCGATAAGTTTTGTGAATGCGATTGTACAAAAAGCCAGAGGAACTAATTCCAGAATGGGATGAATCTCTTCTGCCTTACCGGAGGAGACAACCGACCAGCAGTTGGATCCGTAATATGGAAAGCACAGAATCTGGCAGTAATGACGGAATTTCAAACAAGGCAATAAATGAGAATCAACCGGCTTTTATGGCAAGGGATTTCCGTAATAATTTGTTTAGTAGTCAACCAGGGAGCATCCCACCTAGTCAAAGAAATAGTATCGACTGCGAGGGAGGATTAAGTGAAAATGACCCTCTAAACAAACCCAAAGACATCAAGAAACGACAACGTATTACTAAAATCTTAGCTCATGCAGTTTCCATACACAATAAGGATTCTACATCGAGCTCTACCCAGTTCTTTCCTCGACTGGGCATAATGAAACGGTTAACCCCGCGAGACGAGATAGCCGACGACAATAAGTATCCTGTTGGACCCCGAACTTTTTTGTAAGCTAGGACTATTAAATAAGAAATTATTGGCAATTAGCTATGTGTAAAGCAAAGAAGAAGTTATGGAATTGAGAAGAAATGCAAAGAGATTGATTGAATCAAAAGTCAGAGGATTGGTTAAGGGTCATGAGTTGGATAATTTTCTGAACATGGTTCAGTATTTTACGAAATTCGGGAGCTGTAGAGATCCGATTGAGTTGATTCTTGAGGCAAAATAAAATTAAGACATGGGGCTACAAATCATGTGAAGGGATCAAAGTTCAATTTAGCCCCTAAGATGTTCAATTTTTGGAGTGAAGTTTGACATAATGTTCAGTCATGGTTAAGTGCAGGTCTGAAAGTGTTTTGGCCATAACTTCCTCAATTCTGAACCGAATTGAGTGATTTTGGTGTCATTTTAAAGATGAGACATAGAAGAACATTTCTCTAGAAGGAAGTTTTGGCAAATTCCTTCAATTTGATGATTAGAAAGTGTCCTAAAGTAGCATGAAGT
>JAOSBL010000211.1:23032189-23042631 GCA_027568915.1 Erythroxylum roraimae | reverse complement strand
TACCAAAAAAATAATATAACATTGAAAGATGACCATTGATCCTATACAAGATATTAACAACATAAATAAAGCAATATATAGAGAACTTCACAATATAGAATATGTCTAACATATTGACAAAGATGCTCAAATTATGAAAACATTTGAACATAACCCGAATGACTACCAAGTGTTGTCCAGGTCCATAAATCAGTAACAAATAACAAGGTTGCTTAAAATTGACTAAAATTATTGTGAGACTATTTGATACACTAATTATTTGATTCTAATTAAAGCAAACACCACAAAAATTTATCCTTCATAACATGGTCACTTATTAGTTGCATCTTTATCCATTTTGTAATCCAAGAAAAAAGTATTTAAATTAAATTATAGTACATATGGGAAGTGATAGAAAAAGGCCTTCTTATGTTCTACAAATTTTAACCTCTCAATTGATTAATCAAGTTGGACATAGACATTCTTGCATTCTATACTTTTAATAGCAACACCTTCTTCTCTATTTTTACTACCAAGTGTTATTATATTGGATATCTATAACCAAAAAAATAGGTAAATGTTATAAACATTACAATAAGATAATAGAAAGAGAACTTTAAATCCACACGAGAGCATTATGAGCTTAAACATTACATAAGTCTCATTTATCTTATGGCTAGTAATACTGTAAAGACTATCAACATTAGATAGAATTAGAGATGATACCAATATCTCAACTCTTTTTCGGTTGTATATGGGCTATGATGAATCCTTTATCCATCTTTTATGGATAATAATTTCTCTAAATGGATATGGAATGACATTTTAGCTTAGTGCAATTTAAATTACAAGTCATAATTAGATCTAGGTTCTTCAATAGATCTCAGGTGTAACTAGTATGTATAAAATATGACCTAATGTTGTCCTAATTAAGTCTTAGATGCTCTATATACTCCTTGTGGAAGGAAAGAAATTTGAGGTTGTTAAACTGCAATGTAACTCACATGAAGATGTTAGAGTAAACACCATTAATTGGATAAGATTGGTGTTAATAGTTAAGGGCTCCAAACTTTTACTATCTTAAGATTTAACATCATTTAATTTGTTTACCTAAAAATGAAAAGAATGTAATCAAAAGAAATACTAACACTTTTAGGAGTCCCAAAGAAGCGAGGATATGGTCAAAATGAACAGAAATGTTAGCTTTACCAATCTAAAGTATACAAGTTTTATAGATCAATTTGAATCAACTAAAATATTTGCATATTTGATATCCTTTAAATTTAAAGAAAGTTTAGTAAGGAAAAGTGTACTAAGCATAATGTTGCTACAATTCACTTAACTTTTAGATGTTTACTTAGAACATGAGGCATAAGAGATAGTGAAAGCAAGTAAATCATGCAAAGTTTGAAAAGTCATTAAATAAATAATCAAAAAAGCAAATAAATTTCAACCACAAACTAAATGTAGAAGATTGTTAAGACCATTTGAACAATAAATTATAGTGAATCACCCATTACCTGTGAACAACATCATGACCATGAAGACACTTCTAGTTGTGGAATATCTGTCTTATGCATGCTCAAACAAGGGAATCCGGGAAGTGATATTTATGATAGAGATTAAGAAGGGAACCTTGAGTTACAAGGTCAAGGAACATATATATTTGATTCATCTTGCACAAACCAATTCAAGAAAAATGTTAAAGATCATACTTTTATATGTTATGAATTCATGAAGTCATTTCCAATAACAATTAGGAAACAATGTAATTTCTAAGGCATTATAAGAAAAACAATTAATACAAGTAGATACAAATATGAAACTGAATTAAGGATGCAAAATTAATACATCATAAAAAAGGAAATAGTACCTTATTTTTGCTATAATATTGAACTATATTTTCATATACAATATGAATTAGTAGAGAAATTTCTTAAAAAACACAGACAAAAGGAGAAGTCGGCCATGAGAGAACAAAAAATTGTAGAATAATTAGGTTATGACAATAACAATGAAACCTTACCTACTCTAGCTGGAAAATACTTTGCCTTCCTTGAGTCCTTTGATCAAGTAAAGAAACTTATTTGATAGTAAAAAAAATTCCATCACTATATGAACCAGTAAATAATTAATATGATACAAAAGGAAAGTCCATAACATTATTGAAAGAGAAAGTTACATAGATTAAAATTTATTTCTTTAAAAGAGAAAGAATAAATGTTGACTAAAAACAATGTTGATTTCATGATTTCTTCTCTCTCAACCTTGTTTAAGCACTTTTCGCCGTTCTGACTCCTCATCTGATTCAATGGCTTCTTCTCCCTTAGTTATTACATTCCTTGGTACTGTCAATCTACACATCATTTCATAACTCCATCATATTTTTCCAACTCTTTTCATTTCTGCCACCATTTCTAAACTCATCTTTCCCTTCATCTGCTTCATAATCATTGCTCCATCAACCTCTTCTCTTGAACTATTCTACCTTATTTCACTAATTACTCTCCTAAACACCCTCTATCATGCTTTTTGATTTTTATACAATAGTCTCTATCTTTATCCTGTGGACACTTCATATTTCCCACTCTGAACTTAAATTGTTCCAAGGCACCTTCTAAAGAACTACTGATTCTACTTCAATTAACACTCAATCTTTAGATTAGAACATTGTTCCTATCCCTAAAACATGGACTTAGGTGGTTAACGATGTAAGACTTGAGCTGAAACTAACCTATTGCCCTCCCAGTGAGACCTTTGAGTTAAGAATTGTGTCACCTCCAATGGAAATTCTGAAGACTAGAGCATAAAGCTACATTGCTTAGTTTTTTCCTGGATAAAAGGATTACATTTCCAGTCATGAAATACTAGGCATTCAAAAATTGGAAACAACATAGTTTAATTGATGTTATGCTAGAAAATGATGATGTATTCCTATTCAGATTTGCGAGCTTAAAGGAAACAAAATTGTAGTATAAGTTGGGCCTTGGTATGTCCACAATAAGCCTCTATTATTGCAATTATGGAGGTATGGTCTTAAGTTGGAGTAACTTAAGCAATAAAACATCCCCATTTGGATATGTCTCTGCGAGGTTACTCTTGAATATTGGACTACTAGTGGCCTTATTCATCTTGCAAGCTATATTGGTAGGCTAATGTCTCTGGATCAGTCAATAGCTGAGACCAAGCGAATCAACTATGCAAGAATTTGTATCCTAGTTACTTCACTATCTAATTTACCACAGGCAATACCTTTCAGAAGACTAAATGCAGACTTGGATCCTATCGATGATCAATTAAAAGTCTCATATGCTTGGAGAACTCAACTTGATAAGAAGCAAATATCGAGATCAACAAGAAGAATTTTTAAGACAAGAGATCACTAGGAGCTTATAGAGATCAATGCTAATCATCATAAAGATGTTGAAGCAATCCTTCCTGATGTAGATATAACTATAAACAACGTATCTTTTAATATCCACTAAGTAACTGAAGATATGGAAAATTCCATCAATGATACAGAAGAGACTCCAGCTCTTACAAATATTAACCCAAATAAAACTCTTAGTAAGCAAGAACAAATGGAAGGAAAAAAATGACTAGGAGTTTGAGAATGTTATTTGAAGAAGGTCCAATAGGAAAAAGAAACCCTACCTAGGGGAGGTTACCACATGAATATGTTAACTTGGAATGTTAGAGGAGCAAATGCTCCTAGCAAGAAGTTGATAATCAGGAATACAAATTTGCAGAATAAAGTTTCTATAGGTGAAATTTTGGAAACTAAAATTAGAAAGGATCATTGTAACTTACTGAGCTATTTTCTAGCACACTGGCAAATTATCTCTAATCACAATTGTCTTTCCAATAAGAAAGTGATTGTTACCTATGAAACTAATGCTCTAATAGTATGTTTATAGTTTATTTTAGATAAGATAATCCATCTTTAAGTCTCCATAGGGGCCCTTACGCAACCTGCTTGCATTCTAATGATTTATTGATATGTTCTTAACTATTAATACATTTAATCCATGACACTTAGTGATTAATGCTTTAGAATGCTTAAGACACTCACTTTAGTTCATATTTGATTTTGGGTACAATTTAAAGGCATAATAGCTAAAATGATTTGAAAGCATACTCATTGAGCCATCTTCTCGAGATTCATACCCTATTGTCTTCATAGAGCAAAAAGGAGAAGCATTAGAATGAAGATCAAATAAGAAAATGCCAAAATAATGAAGATGACAAAAATCATGGCCATAAGATGTGTCTCACAACTATGAAATTTTTTTCATGGCTGTGAGAACTAAGTCATGCCTATGAAAATTATGTCATGGGTGTGACACTAGGTTTCATGGGCGTGACAAACCAAGTCATGTCCATGACTTGCCACCTGTCCCATTTTTGACGTATTTTTCACTATAAAGGGACTGTTGTGTGACGGTAGAAACATATGTGAACATATTAGGTTTTTCTTCATTTTCTCTTCGATTTTCAACAAGAATGGAGGCAACAGAAGCTACTTCTTGGAGACTCATGGAGAAGATGGGAGGCTAACTTCCCGACACTAGTTCAAAGGTGAAATTGATGCCTAGAGTGCACAGTTAAGCTTATCATATCTTTGTTTAATATTGAATCTCTCTCTTGGAATTATTTAGGTTATCCTTTGCTTAATCGATTTGGGTATTTATGTATGGATAATTGTACTCTCATTATCATTAGATTGTTTATATTGTGAACCTATTTCTAGAATTGTTAATACAATCCATAATCATTGTATTTGGATTCATTGTTAGAATAGTCAATATAATCCGTAATTGACATGTTGCGATTCATTTATGGAAACTAATGGTTTCGAATCATTAGGGATAAATTAACCTAGGTTAAATGATCCGAGATTATGTGGTTGTTGCTTAGATTGACATGTTTTTCCATAATATAATGTGGCTGTCCAATTAAATCTAGAGAGTGTATTCTAGGTTATTCGATAGTTAGGTTTAATTAACATTCGTATCTTAATTAAACATGACCTAAGGGAAAATTGGGATTAATAGAGCTTCTTGTTAATCTACGACCAAGAGTTGTAAGAGAGATGTGAAAGAATTATTACCAATGAAAGATGTTTAATCATTGATCCGAGATTCAAGTCACATATATTCATAATTTTTATCATTTTTGACTATTTTCTATAATTTGTTCTTGTTTGTTTAAGTTTACTTTATTTTCTCAATTGCTTCAACCTCAAAACCCCCTTTTTTTTTTCCTTGCATCAATTATTTTCATTACAAGAATTAACCTAAACCTTAAAACCCCCTTTTTATTTTCCTTGTATTGATTATTTTCATTACAAGAATTAACCTAACATTCCCTATGGATATGATCTCGACTCACCACAACTAAAAATTTTTGGCGTGCAAAGTTAGGTAAATTTTGCATTGCACTCGATATGCACTGTCAACTTCTGGCACCGTTATCAGACAGTGTGGTGATTTAATTTTTAATTACGATTATAGGTTGTATTTTGTGTACATATTGTTTATAATAGTTTTTTTAGTTATTTGTTAATCTTTTCAAGTTTGTTAGTGTTGGTGTATGGTAGTGAATAGATCTCCTCATAGAGAACTTGTATAATTTGATTTGAAGATCTAGAGGACATTGCAGAGATTGCAAAGGGAGGCAAGAACAACTCCGAAAGTAGAACCAAAACTTGAATTCGAAGAAATAATGGAAAATTCGTGAAAGCTAAGGGAGTTAGCTATACTAGATAACGCAAAGACTTTTATGTATTACATTTTTTTAATTTTGCTGAGCATGTCACTTTTGAACATAAGTCTGGATTAATACATTTGTTGCCCAATATTTATGGTCTTGTAGGTGAGGATGTGCAAAAGCATCTCAAGGAACTCGATGTGGTTTGTCTAAGCATAAAGCAAGGTCACTGATGAGCAATTCATGTTGAGAGCTTTTCCATTCTCACTGAAAGATGCAGCAAAAAATTAGTTGTTTGATCTACTTGTTAGGAGTGTGAACACTTGGATATAAAAGAAGTGGCTATTTTTTGAAAAATGCTTTTCTGCATGAAAGACATTAAGTATATTGAAGGAAATCTATGGAATAAAACAACATAACGGGAGTCCCGTTACGAGTATTGGGAGTGCTTTAAGAAGTTGTTTTCTAGCTGTACCTATCACAACGTACCAGAGCAGCTCCTTATCCAGTATTTCTATAAGGGATTTTTACATATGGAGATGAGTTTGTTTAATGCTGTGAGTGATGGAGCATTATATGAAAAGACTCCTATAGAGGCTTGTATTTTAATTAATTGAATGGTCACTAATACTTAACAATTCAGCACTTGCAATGATGTTTCTTGTGTAAACGAGGTAAGTACTTCATCCATCGAACATCGTTTACATGCGCTAACACCTTTTGTTAGAAAACTTGTAGTCGAATAGGAATAGGTAAAGGCATATGGAATAAGGTCAAATACAACCCATCCATATGAGGCCCCAAACTATACCCTAGTAGGAATGTTTCTTGTCCATCAAAGTATATGTAACGGGTGCTAACGAATAGGAAAGTGAGTTTTTAGTTTGAGACATAATCGGTATTAATGGAATTGTAGGGGTATTTTAGTAATTTGTGTTAATTGTGTTATACATGCATAAAGATACATTAATCATGGACTAAATTGCTAAACATATTCAAATGGAATGCAATTTCATATAATAATACAAAGGTGTGGTCAATTTTGTTATTAATGAGAGGTGAAAAGTAGAAACTAATAGGACGGAGCCATTTGTCATATGTCCCACACCATAACACTTAGCCATGTGGCAAATGGTATGTCATCCATCTGTAACTTTTTCTAAAATTGCAAGTGAAGAAGGGGAGGGTCAACAAACATAAAAACTTGCAGAAGTTGAGATTCTCTCTCTCCATGCACCATCTTGTTAAATCCTTTTGTGGTTTTGAAGTTAAGGTATGTTAATTGCATGTTTTGGTGTAAATTTTAGCTCTGTTTCTCATCTACTCTTCAACTAAGGTTCTGTTATACATCTGTGATTTTTGGAAATGAGTAGTGACTGGGTGTGTTATGTGTAGAAGAGAAGAAGACCAAAGATGGCAAGCAATTGAAGTAAAGAATAAGGGTTTTGAAACACTCCTTTCAAAGGTATGGAAACTTTGATATCTTGCTAGTTTTCTGAGTGTAACATAAAGGGTTTTGTTAAGAGAAGTATCCTAGATGAAAATGGGATGTTGCTGGTTCATTTACACGTGTCTTTGGCGTTACTTTTGCATAATATGACTGAAGTGAGTTAATTGGAGTGTGTACCTCGTTAGATGGAGTGGTTCCATTGAACAAGCATCATTATTTTATCCATTTCTTTACCTGAAGATATCCAAATGGGATGATTTTAATTTTCGATTAAACTAAATGCATATTTCTACAATTTTTATGAAGGAATTGAATTTTATTTCTATCTCTAAGAATTTTGAAATTTGGCTTGAAGTTGAGTTCTGGTTGTTGTCCCTGTTTGAGAATAGTCTGTAGTATTTTAGGTATAACTCTCAAACTAATCAACCAAATTTCATGAAATTTATGTCATTAGAAACTTAAGACATATATTAACATTTTTTTAGAATAATATATTGCCTAAAAACCTAATTTTCTATGTCATAATGGTTATGCAAAATTTACTAGAAAACCTGTCCTGAGAAAAGATGGAAATTAGGTACAGCCGTCCATCACTCCCATTTTTAGCCCAAACATGAAATTTTCCTTACCCCAAATGCTACTGAATCTCCTCCAAAACTCTTTTGGATATCACTACAATTTAGCAAACTAAGTTGTTATTGTAAATGAGACTCATGTTTATAATGTGTAATTACTTAAATGCTTTCATTGATGCATTATTGCAAAGACTGATATTCATAAGGCATATTAAGTTTGATTAGGCATGAATGAACACTTTCAATTTGAGCATAAGGGAATAACTTCATATGTTATGCATTATTTCTCTTACATGTGGCTTTGAAATGTAATATGATTTGCTTTAATCTACCAAGTCCTAGTTGTGTGTAATTAAGCATGCCTAGAAGGGTCTGCAGCTGCTTCTGTTCTTAGAAACTACGGTGTTTTTTATTTTAGAGACTTAAGTCTCTTTTGTTTCTGTAGATACCAATCATAGGTATCTTCTGTTCTATTCTAGTTACCCACTTCTGAAAAAATTAGCAGGCAATTCTATATGTGTTTTGATATTTGTTCTGTTCTGATGCAATTAATAGCCAGATTACTATCTAATTTGAATAATCGAAGATTGCTTTGTGATATTTCATCATTCATTTGCATGTAAATGTTAGACGACTATTGGAAGTAGTCGCCATCTTGTATCTTGCTTTATTTATTTTCCCACTAAGCTGTATGCTTAGCACGATGGTTTTTCCTCCGTATGGGTTTTGATAAAAAAAGTTTAAAGCTGGGACAACCACAATGGCCAAAGAAGGACGTGTTATGCTTTGGGAGATTTTATGCTTAAGCTTTGAGTTGTATTCAATATTATGAGGCATTTTTTTGTAATTTTTGTAAATGGCCTGTAATAACCATAAGAATGGATGGGTTTAAATTTAAGGAATGGATTTGATAAATACAATGTTCATATTATATCCTATTTATAACTCATTGACATATGAAATGCGATTTATGTTTGCCTTCTTTTCTAGGGATTGTTGAATGTCTTGGTTTATTTTAGGTTTATTTTATGTGGCATCCATATATCCTCCTAGGGGAATTAAGGTGTTACATTTTGGTATCAGAGCATGGTTTAGGCGATTCTGGTTTAGTCAATGCTTAAACATTGCTTTTACACAAATATAAGAGTTATGTTTGGCCGAATGTTGTTTGTCCTATAATTTGGTTCTAAATTTAAGTATGGAAAGATCTCATGAGGCTATTGATGAAAAGTGAGACTTAAACTCTATTTTGAAAAGTGAGGAAGAAGAAGGCTATAAAGTTGTATGCATTCTTTGTTTTGAACTTGGTAGATGCTTTGATGAAGCTCAACTCACTAACATTCCCCCTATTGGATTCTTTCTCACATAGAGCAACAAGCAATCTAGTTCACTTTTCATTAGCTAATAAAATATGGATGTCTGATTTCCTAAAATGCTTCTCCAACTTTCTAAACATTAACTTATTTGATAATATTTTTATCTTAACTTCCACTGGAGTAACTAGCCTTAAATTTCCCTTTAGATTCAACAAATTCATCCTTGATCTAGTAGGTTTTGGAGTTGGAATTTAGAATATTTTAAGATCCAATATAAGAGGAACCAAAAATTTCATCTTTACAAGGAAGTTGAACATCATTAGATAAAAAATGAAAATGTTATTTAGGGATAATATTGACAACACTCACCATCTAGTCAATACCACCAAGAAGGACTTGGATAGCATACAACATGTAATCTATCTCAATCCTAATTTCTCACATTTGCAGGTGCTAGAAAGAGATGTCTTTTATAATTATCAAAAAGAACTTGTTTATGATTTTTATCTTATAAAACAAAAGGAAAGAGTTGATTGGTTAAATAATAGGGATAAGAACACATCAGTTTTTCATAAAACTATTGTTTCAAGGAAAGCTAGAAATAAAATCATCTCTCTGAGGCTTAATAATATCAAACTTGATTCATAGTCTTTATTATTACAAGGGGCTTTTATTTCTTAATTGACATGATGAATAGAACTCGTAAAGCTTACTCCTATAAGATCTTTCTTCAAGAGATCTTGCAGTTTACCATTTCACCTTAGGAATCTGAAATTTTTTATAGACCATTCAGTCTTTAGGAAATCAAAGAAACCTTGAGATCTCTACATCCTAGTAAGGCTCCTGGTCTAGATGGATTCAATGTCAACTTCTTTAATAAGACCTGGTCTCTTACAGAAAACCTAGCATCTAAATTTGTTTTGGAATTTTAATAATGGTTCTTTTCTTGTATAAATTAACAAGACATATATTACTATTGTTCCCAAAATGGTGATCTTAAACAATTCACTGAATTTCACCTCATTGCTTATTGTAACTCAATTTATAAGGTAATTTCAAAGATTCTTGCTCTTAGACTGAGGAAGATGCTTCATGACCACATTGGTCCTTCTCACGGTACATAAATACTTAGTAGAGTAAATGGAGATAACATATTGAAGCATAAAACAGATACACAACCATGCAACAGCCAATGTAATTTTCTTAGCCCATGTATTTTTACAAAATCTAAAGATTTTGGGTTATGCACGATTTGATGCACAATCATACATTAGCTCATGCGTATCTTAAAACCCTAAAATTTACTATAAAAAGATGTGTTCAAAGGCAAACAGTGTTAAATTTAGTTAAATTGGTTTTTGTGTGAATTAACTTCTGATTTTATTGTAGAATTCTACGAAAAGCTTTAGAGAT
>JAOSBL010000211.1:22954652-22972095 GCA_027568915.1 Erythroxylum roraimae | reverse complement strand
TCTTTACGTAGATCATTGTGTTTGCATGGGAAACTAACTCCTGTGAATGGGCCGTGGATGCATGGATTGAATGTCTTAGGCCTGGGCCTAGCACAGCCGACCCAACCAAATTTAATTATAAAATTTGAGTAACTTTGGGAATCAAATATGAAATATTTGATTTTATTAAAATTAAATTAATTTGAATTTGAATTTAACTATAAATAAAGAGATTTAATTTTAATAAAAGACTTGTGATTTTTCTATTTAAAGGGAAGAACTTTTTAGAAGGTAGCACCTTTTGTCTTTTTTCTCTCAAAACAGTTTGAGAATTGCTCTGTGGATACCATCAGAAGCTAGACACTTAGACAGCTCGTGATTGATCAATCGAAAAAAGTTTCAAAGATTTTTCAATAGAAAACGAACAAGGTACAATTTCTAAATCGATTTTTATTTTATTCAAATTTATTCAATTATTAGGATCCGCTTGAAATTTGTAAAAAATTTTGTTTTCTGCTGCACTCGCGATTCGATCACGGTTGAATTCCAACAGTTTACTTATAGATGTGCTATTCACTCAAAGAGATCAAGTCTTTCTCGTCTTTTATTCTCTTAAATAAATTAAAAAGCTTAATTGACTAGTTCACACGCAACAAATAGAAAGCCACGTTAGGTACAAGTAAACTTTCTATTAGAAGTGTTTAATATTTTGTTGCGCTATGTATGAGATTCTAACTTGAAAGCCAGATCCTTGGGATCTCCTTAAATCGAAATAAGAGGGATAGAGCTTCCTTTATATTCTGGCTAGCACCAAAATAGAAATTGAGCACTTTAAACAGAGTAACCTAATTTCTAAACATATATGATGATTGTGTCTTTTGCCATCAAGAAAAAAAATTATTGGATCTTAAAATGCTCTTCCATTTCAGTCATTTGAAACAAGGTTCAATTCTTATGAAATATTTCTTCTCCCACCTAGAAATAGCAAAAACGGAAGCAAAGATGACCTTATTGTTCACTATGTATGATCTATAGATGGAGAAGAATAGGAGAATATTTCAATAGAAACATATGCAGATAGTTGCACTTCAAAGAGAGCTACTCAATTCAATCAGGGAGCAGATTGCTATCCATCAAATTGGTCTCCAAGTAAGCAATCAAATAGCTTTAAAATGGAGATTATAGATCTGGAAGCCTCTCCATGTAGGACTTCGATGAAACCTTAAGTCCCAATTTGATGTTTCGTGTATTTCTCAAGAACTCTCATCATTTAAGTTGCAAGACTTTACTATGGCTAATGACTCTTGCACCTCAGCTACAGGCGTAATGGAATCCAAGCTTTAATCCAAATATATCAAACCGTGATGAGATACAGTTCGAGTCTGGGAAAAAATGTTGTAGCGATCTCTATGTTGTGTATTTGAGGGCTTGTCAAGTTTGGAAGCTGACACCTTAGATGTTCTTAGTTCTGATTTTCCCCAATCAATACATTTATGTAATTTCTCAGAAAAAATTCTAGCTTGAATGACAAGTATTATGCATGTATGGAGCTTTCAAAAAATGCAAGAAATCATATGAAAACCTTTTGAATCAAATTCTCAGTAGAAGGATAGAATTTTCAATGGGTCAATAGAGCTTCATAATGGTTTCATATGATGCTGAAATGACTTTTCAAGAACTGGCTGATATATCAGGGTTGAGTGTTAAAACTCCTTTTTTTGTATCTAAGCATATCAATCACTTCTAAAAGAATCACTTGCATGGAACGCCAGCCTCTCTTTTGATATGGTAAGAACAAGATTGGGCCATTGAAGCAACAAATGCCTTAACTTTAGTAGATTGCAACCTATAATTTCAGTGCTTAATAACAGGTATATTTACTGGGTCCTGACACCTTTTTCTTCCTAAGAAATTGTGTTGGTACATAGAGAAGCTTCTTAGGCACTTCCTTCGGACAAGGGATGGACATAGGAAACCTTACGTTAAGTTCAGTTGAAAAAGCATATGTTTGCCTAAGGAAGAGGGGGGCTTAGGCAAACACTCAATGCAGGTGGTTACCAAAGTTTTGTTAGCAAAAAGGGTATGGAGAATACTCAAAAGAACGAATCATTGTGGGTAAAATGACTTCATGGGCACTACTTGGAGAAGAGAAATTTCTGGATTCTTAAAACTAGAGAGACAACATGGAGTATATTACAAATTTTGAAGGGACAACTTACAATCCTCAATCAAAGTTAAGATTGGTGTACTTGGATTCAGTTTGATACGTGGAAGTAAACTAGCCCTCTTTTATCTTCTCCCTCACTCCCAAAATTTAAGACTAATGTATCCAGAGAATGTAGGAGTCAAAAAGTACTAGTAAACAACAGTAGACAGGAGTGCAGTAACAAAATCAGTGTGCTCTACATTGGAAGCTTCCCTCCTATCAACCTAATCAAGATCAAAATAACAGAGCTACTTGGCTGAACCATCACTCTGGCATGTTTACTGATGAATCTTGCAGAGATCTCTTTAGAATTCATGCTCAAAGAGCAAGCTGGTTCAAGCTAGTCTAGCGTAAATGTCAACTACCAAATATATCCTCTATACTTGACTTGTGAACAAACTAAGCACACTAGACAGGTTTAAAGGCCGCCCATTACCTATGTCAAATCCTAGCAGCAAATTATGCTTGGAAGTCCAAAAGACTATAAATCACCTCTGCTTTAATTGCTCCTACTCCAATGTATTGTGGAAGGATGTTCAGATTATGTAGAAAATGATTGGAATAGAGTAGTTGATTGGGCTGCAAATCCTCATCAGGTTGGTAAGGGTGATTATAACTTATTCAAAATAGCTTTTGGTTGTACTATATATACCATATAGTGGGAGAAGAATTCAGGACACCCCTGCAACATCACAGTGCAGCCTCAAGAGAATAAGCGAGACAGCAATTTCAAGGGGAAAAACACTAGAACTATCCCCTGATATGACAAGAAGACGGAACCTCTTAAGCAATGGATGTTTTCTGCACTGTACACTTCAAGTTGACTTAGCTTTGGATAAGTAATATGCTATTTTGTCCTGTTGTTTTTGTTTTAATGACCTCTTGATCAAGTAGCCAAGCTTCTTGGCAACTTCATATGTAACTCCTGCTTGAAATTGTGATTCTTACCTTGACTAATATAATTCTTTAATTTTCAAAGGAAAACGAGCAACCCAGAAAAACTTGATAAAGGTGTGAAGATTCCTTCCAAGCTCTTGGCCCAATAAACTTGAATTCAAATGCCCCAAACAACAGTAAAAACTAAAAAAATGAGGCCTTATCAATGGGAAAGAATCAAAACGCCACAGGCAGCAAATATTTTGTGTTTCCATTTTCCTTGCTATAGTAATCAACAAAGAAAGGCTAGAATAAAAAACCTGAAGATAATGAAATAAAGATCCTGAAGATGATGAAACTCAGGGGTAAAGCAAGCATAAAATCGAGAACCAAGTAGATAACAGACTTTTTAACAAACTTCACAACTACCGTAAAACAACATTCTAAACATACACAATTTTGCAACCTAACAAGCAGAAGCCATTAGAAATGATGCTACTAATTCGTAACAGTCCAATGTTGGATTCAGATCTTCAATACAATAAAGCTTGATACCAACGCACATGGTGAAGAATACCAGCACAAATAGTTGAGGCTGGAATTTGAGTACATTAAAATATAGCATCTGATGCATAAAGAACAAATACTACATGTCCAGTTACCTATATGAATCTGGACGTTTTGGCTTGCTTTGAACAGCAGCCTCGATCTTCTCCATCACAGCAGTAGTCAGTAGCGGGATGACATCAATAGCTTTCATGTTTTCTTGAATCTGCATTATAGGAACCAAATATTCAACTATCAGCTCACAATTAAAGCCATGGCTTCGTTCAAGTAAATATAGAAGATTAATATCAAATTTATTATCTTCCATTGGCGTCAATTTCATGAAAACCTATGCCAACTAAACAAAATTCTGATCGAGAGAACTGAAAATAATTCTTGTTGTTATGAATTGAGAATTAGTATCAAATACTCTAGTTAACATTTAAGGTCTTACTAATGCCTTCATACATGTTTAAACAAACTATAGGAATGTTCTCTTTCAATGTAAGTCTAGTTGTTATTACTAACTAGTATATCTTAATACTGGTCACTTGACTTTGTTCCCTTAGAAATGCTAGTATCTATAGATAAACAATTTGTATATTGCAAGGTTGGAGCCTTTATTTTTACATAACAATAAAAGACATCTGCACTAATGTTTAGCTTTATATGGTTCTTCACAATTATAGCATAGTCCATTGTCCTTTGTCTGCTCCATTCCCTGCCTCACTCAAAAGCCTAATATAAGGAGCTTTTGCAGTATTTTTGGTTATAGTACAATTCTACAGGTCCTCCTGATACCTAATCCTACACGTTTATAGAGTCTAGTCAAGCTCATAGTGTTGGTCAAGTCTGTTGGTTGTTTCAGCTCCACCTACACCATAATCACCTCCTTTAACCCACTTATGAAGATCTCCACCTCTTGCTCACAGTGAAGGGAGCTGACACTGGCAACTAACTACTCAAAATGCCTACAGTACTCCTCTACATTCCATGTTTGACATAGTTTTGATAATTCTCCCAGATTGTTGCTACAAATTGTCAACCCAAAATGCAAATTTTAATGGTAGTTTTGAATTCTTCCCATGTCAATTGCAGCCTATTCCTCTCCAACTAGATGAATGAGAACTGAACATCCTGTCCCATATAGAAAGAACTGAATCACACCTTTTCCTCGTCAGGTGTTTGTTGATGGCAGACGAAGTACTCACACCAACTTAGCCATCAAGGGCTCATACATCATATCAAGAGAAATCCAACTTCTGTGTGCTAAGATACGAAATTCCCTCCTTTGTTATTCTCTGTCCATCTGCTCTCTACTTCCTCTTGAATATCAGCTTCTCTATGATTTTCTTTAGTGATTTCATCTAGTTTAGTCATCATCTCATTCTTCTCTCTTTCCCTTTCAACTTGGTCCCTTACTCAATTCTAGTACATGGCCACAAATCCTCAATATCTACGTGGTTCAACGGTACCCCATCACCAACTGCACTGCTACCAAATTGTTATGGTCCTTATTTGTAACATCCCATTACCTATGTTAGGGTTAGAATAGTAAATTTTGAGGCATTTCTGAGAAATTAAGAAAAATTTATGTCATGCATAAGTTAAGTGTGACATGCACATTTTTGCACATTTATATGACTGTACATGTATTCATTGACATTTCCCGGGTATAATTGAATTGAGTTGTGATTATTTCCAAATTTTATTTATATTGGAAATATTATTGATTAGTGGAATTGTGATATTTTTGAATTTTGGTGAATTTTGGTGATTTTCGAAAATTATGAATTTTTATGAAAAATAGGAAAAAGGAATCAAAGATATTTGGAGATAGTTGGATTGTAAAGATGGGAGTTAAAAAGATTAATTCAAAAAAAACTAAGTTAGAGCTTAGATCTTAGGAAAGTGACAAGTGTCACTAATTTAGAAAGTTGCTTTTATAACCTTGCAGAAGTAAGTTATAGTTATCTGAGAGTTAAAAAGAGTTGAGTAAAATGTAGTAAGTGTTATGTCCAGTCACCTTCTTTGAACTTCCTTTCAACACACAAAGTTTTTCATCAAAATCCTTTCGAGGGATTTCTTTACTTTTCCTTTTCCTTTTCCTAAACAAATCCCACCTTGCTATTTGTCTGTTCTGCTTAAGAAAGAACCGAAGCTAGTCAATTTTCACAGTGGAATGCGTGATTTTGCTTAAAGTTTAGGGCTTGAAGATTTTGGAGTTTTCAACAAGTATTGAGAAAATCATTTAGAGTTATGGATTTATGAAATAAATTTGATGAATTCACTGTCATCTGCATGAACATGAGGTTTACGTGAATATATTCATGAGCACTGTGTTAATGGGATGAGAATATGGATATAGTGTTATTTTAGTTTTGATGATTATTAATGATCAAGTGATGTGGAAATGATTTTTGGAGTTTGAAATAGCAATAAAATGGTGTATAAGATGAGTGTAGGAAATGAAAGTATAAAAAGGTGATATGCTCCGTTTCTTCACTGTGCACGTATGTTTATATGTATGTGCATACGTGAGTTGATGAAAGCTTTAGAGATGATCAAGAAAATAGTTTTTGAGTTGAAGAATAGTTGTAAAATGATGATCTGAGATGGGAATAAGTGTTTAAATGAAAGTTGAGAGGAAAGATGGACATTGAGCAATAAAAGTTGAAAATGCAGAAAGTTGACAGAGCATGAATAGGTTGAATATGAATTTTTGGCTTTTGATGATTTTTTATTTAAACTTGTATATTTTGTAGTATGAATTTATGGTAAATGAGTTTAATGAAATGGAGTAGAAAAACTAGAAATAAAAATCTGAAGTGTTGGATTTGAAAAGTGGAAGTCATCTGGAAAATTTCTGGGAAGGAATAGTAAGAGAGTTGAATTTTCAATTTGAACTCCGATGAATTTACTATATTGATCTAGGCGGATTTTGACAAAATGGTCTTCATGAAAGTTGTAGATCTTTCTTTTATCTTTCCATTGATATAAAGTTTGTAAATTTTGGAGCTCTAGATCAAAAATTATGGAGTTTAGAAGTTGAGATGTCGGTGAAGAAGAAGAACTGCAAAAGCATCGTCGTGCTTATAAGATTTTAGGCCAAATGCACAGTCGTGCTTAGGATTAGCAAGAAAGCACCGTCATGCTAAAGATTGAAGATGGATTTGCACCCACGTGCTTTTGGGATTTTCCCTTTTTTCTGAACAGCCTTCCTTCTTTTGGCCATAACTTCTTCTGTAAACCTCCAAAAGACTTGATTCTTGAACCATTAGATTCATAAGACATTTCTCTATCTCTCCACAAAAATTTGTAACATTCAAAATTGATTTGAAAAAGATTGATTGAACAAAAGTGAGAGAATCTGTTGGAATGGTATGAACTGGTGTTGTTTTAGTAAACGTACTTCGGTGTTTTGATTCCAAATGAGATGATTCTTGATTTGGAGTAAACTAGAGAAATAAAGCTACAAACCATATGAAAAAGTCAAATTTTGATTCAGTCTCTAAGATGTTCAATTTCTGGGTGGAAGTTGTACATAGTAAACTGTTTTTTTGAATAAGAACAGTCTGAAAATGTTTGAGGCATATATTCCAAATTATTGAACCAAATTGAGTGATTTTGGTGACAATAGAAACTTAAGATATTGGTTCTAGAAGGAAGTGTTGCCCAATTTTGCCATTTACCTTATCAGATTTAGTATGCAAAGTTGACCCATATCTGTATTAGAAGAAAAAAATCTGAAGTGGTCAACGAAGTTATGAAATGGTTCTGACGTTGGTTTATTATGGTCTAAATTATAAATACACATGGTATTAATGAGGGCTTGATATCTAAATGATTTGTTCACAAAGATCTTGATAAAGTACCCCGAAATTGTCATTGAACATGCATTGTGCATATTTTATAAGTACATGTGCATTAAGGAATACTTATACAATTGTGCAAAAGTGTGATATTTGTAAATGTGTTTTGTATGATATAGAGGAACTCATTGGACGTCCGTCAGACATTGTCGGACCATCCAGGCAATAGCATTTTGGAGCGTACTGTGAGTCAACCTAGATGATTTCCTAGGATTAATTTGTTTTGAATTGATTTGATTTGTTTAAACTTCTAATATTACTGAATTGTTTGCGAATCTTTTCTGAATTCTGGACTTGAAGTCCGAGGAGTTTATTAGTCGGGCATGTTTTGGAAGTGTTGATTTGATATGAATTCCTGAATGATTTTGATTCTCAACAAAAGTTGAATACCAAACTTAGGTCTGATGAATGTGAAAACTTTTGTCTGAGCATTTGTATAAGATTGTGATATATGACATATTCAGTATTTGATGCATTTCATAACATGCATGCTCAGATAAAAGCGTTGTAACTTGAGTAGCTAGTTTGAAGCGCTTCCACGAAGAGCTTTGTTCCGTGATTTCTGATTCTACACGTAGAGCTATGCTCCATGATTTTGTTCTGACTGAGCCCTATGGGCCAGTATTTGTATAAGTTTGTGATAGGCACTCGGTCACAACAATAAAAACGAATATGAGTCTCATGCATATAGCATTCATATAAGACTGAAATTCATGAATGATTTGCAAAGCTGTATTGAGTGACCTTATGTTGTGCCATGTTGTGTGAGTTATGACGTTCAGAATGAATATCTATGGTATATGTAATATGTGTTTGACATCCGGTGAAATTATCAATGATGGTTCACTCATTGAGTTCGCAAAACTCATAAAAATTGCAACGTGGCTTTTCAGGTACGAGACAGGAGACCTAGTTCCTTAGTCAGGACTTCAGGAATCTTTTGGATAGAAAAATGGCTCAGAGGTTTGTCAGCTGACACCAGAAGTGCTATAGCATTTATTTTGTAGTTTTGTTAGAACCTATAAGAGGTTTTGTGAATATTTGTATGATGGAAACAATGTAAGAATTGTGAAGGAATACAATCAATGGTTTTAAAATTTAGTGACTTTTGAGTAAGTTAGATGATGTCATGTGTAAATTGGATTTGCTTTTGCTCCAACATACCATTATCAAAGGTTATGTTCCTGAAAGTTTGGGTATGTACCCTATGGTAGTGGGATGTTGCACTATTTCTAGATCTAGTTAAAAGAACCTGTAGCTAGAAGTCCCCTAATATCCTTGCTAGCAAACTCAGCGTAGAACACTTCCTTTTGTATCAACCTTGTTAAGTAGAAAGGAATAAAGCTCATTAAACTATTTTGAGTGAATAAAATCTTTCTTATTACTTTCTTGCATTCCCTTATGAGGAATAAAATACACAATCTTGAAACAAAATCTAGTAACAAACTAACAGCCCTTTATCAGAATAGAAAACAATCTTCTAGACACCAACTGCAAATTCATTTGAACTTCCTACTTTGCACTTTGACAAAAGGCACCACCTTCACTAAATCA
Organism: Erythroxylum roraimae; assembly: GCA_027568915.1. Taxonomy (NCBI): domain Eukaryota; kingdom Viridiplantae; phylum Streptophyta; class Magnoliopsida; order Malpighiales; family Erythroxylaceae; genus Erythroxylum; species Erythroxylum roraimae. The sequence goes on along the minus strand of JAOSBL010000211.1, from coordinate 22,963,062 downwards.
AGTTCAAGAATTTGGACTTGATCTTGATGCCTAACAGCAACAGATTGTCAAAAACATAGGATTTTGGCATCAACAATAGATTTTAGTATCAATGAGTCAAAACCTAGGTTAGGGTTGAACAAGTTTTAGTATTAGTGAGTCAAAAACAAGGTTAGGTTTTGATTTTGACGTTTCATGAAAGTAAAATGTTAAAAAAATAAAAGATAAGGAAAGATAAGGACTACAAAGACTAGGGTATAGTTGAAAGGTCCACATCCATGAATACAAAGATTGCAAAGATACTAGGATATGATATTATTAAGTTTAATTAACCTATGCTATAATAGTAGGCTAATATGAGTTATTAATACTCCTAAATAGAACATTTAAACTATTATAATAGAATACACATAATATCCCAATATAAAATGAGATATAATAATAATAGTAGTAGTAATTCCCACATATATTAGGGTTATATTTGTAACTATTGATTATATATAAGATATAGTATTCAAGCTATTCATGATTTTTTTTCTCAACTTTACAATTATAACAGCTATAAGAACAATAAATCTACAACATCTTCAACATTAGATCTCAACAATCTTCAAAAATTGTAATTGTTGCATTAGATTGTAATATCACCATATGCAAAAAATTAAAAGAAATAACAAAAGAAATTATAAGACAATTTAAAACTACTTTTCATTTTGATAGAAAGTGCAGTAAATTTGTAATACTCAACATCAATAATAAATTAATTATTAATTAATTGAAGATATGGCTGAAAAATACCAATGCAGCCAAGGAGCATAATGTAGCCTGCTAAAGCGTATGTACAATACACAAAATGTTTTGATGGATTCAAGTCACACCTGAATCAATAGATTTCTATAAGAATGGTCATAGAAAGATATCCGATGATGGTTTTACTAACCTGAGACTCCTTTGTAGCACCAGTAATAACTGATGATACATTTGGATTAGCAGCACACCAAGCAATTGCAAGCTGAGCCAAAGGTACACCTAGCTCATCAGCAATTGGCTTCAGTCCATTGACCTTTTTCAGCACATCATCAACCAGAGAACGGATAGCAAGATTCTAGAAATTAACAGGGTTAAAATGATGTAAAAGGGCTCAATAACAAGAATATGTAATTGATAGTAATTAAAGGAAGCGAATGTCAAATCCTGATGGTTTTAAATGTGATTATTAAACCTATCTATAAATTTGATTATTAAACCTATCTATCTTTTGTAGGGTAAGAGTTGTTCAAAACTGACAGATAACATATATGTGGCTGAATGCTATATCTATGTAGTCTTAACATTTGATCATGTTTAATTAAAATCATTTTTAAGAGAGAAAAGGTCATTTAGTTAAGGAGGGAATAAACTTGTACAAATCAGGCCAAAAAATTGGAAACCAACCATCTGACCAAGTAGCAATAATTCATAACAAATTATGTTGTGTGGTTGAGGAACTAGATAGTTCTATGCTTCAAAACCAAACCACTGTGATAGCAATACGGGTCATAAACCCATATTGACTTATTCTAGAAAAAGTAGGAGGCAGGAATAGAACATGGGCCACAAACCCATGTTAACATATTCCAGGAGAAAGAATAAGGCAGTGAGTGACCCAGGCCACGAGGATTGTTAAGCAATGAGTTTGTTAGAATTAGTTAGAGGAGAGAGAGAAGTTAATAGCTAATCAAGTATATAAGGAATGGGGGAGTAGAGAAGGGTATCTCATCTTTTCACCTTGTGTTATCTCAGCTGAAAGCTTGAGGGGCCATCGTTGGCTGGTAGCACTAGTTCTTGTAAATCCTACGAGGCTTTTGCTATATATATATATCAATAAAATCATATACTATCATCCATTTGCGTATCACACTGCATCCAAAAACAATATAGCTACAAGAGATTAAGGAGTGAAATTGGAACTTGTAAAGGGTTGGAGCTGAATAGCTGATTACCAATGTGAATTTCAATGATGAGAAATCAATTCAACTCTAAACACATATCCTAAGAGTGATGTAAGTAAAGAATGTTAAGGAGAAAACGTAATTACTAAATGCTTAATGCGGCATGGTAGGGAAAATTTGTTGCCGTGACTTGCCAAAATCTAATAGAAAAAATATGTACTTGGGTACACGATGTTCAACAAGGTTTGCAGAACTCTAACAAACAAACATTAATGACCTCTAAGTAGCATGTTTCCTTGAATAAAAAAGCACCTTTATATTCCTTCATTATGTTCAATGAATAACGTAATAATAGATTCTGATACAAAATGGTAACAAATATGCAATGCCATTCCATTGAAGTCGAGGATAACATATATCTGCATTAGGTTTGTAAAGAGTAGGGCCCTTGGGTCATATATTAATTATATATGAACTATTGCGATTCATTTGAATAGAAATATGCCAAGAATGTTTGCGTGAGAAGAATAAGAGTTAGAGAAAACAAAGTATTACCAAAATAACATTAACAATGACATACTCCTTTTGAATTTGAACCGAATATTTTCATGGAATATGAGTCAAACTAAGAGAGAAAGATAAAAATATTTGCATATTGAGGAGGTGCATGTTTCAAAAAGAAAATGCTAACTGATTTTCTATATGTAGAACAATTAAGAGAGAATGTAAAAATATGAGTGCATCAAAGAGGTGTCACTAGCTACTTCTGAAAATAATATCCAAGATAGAATTTACATTGGATGGATTTTAGATGATTGCAATGAGCAAATCCACTAGGAAAGGGAAAGAGGCCTAAAACAATATGGACCAAGGACCTAGAAAATATTTCCAAATTTTTGGATCAAAATTTGAGAAAAGAAGATCCATGTAGCTCATTACCCAAACTAGTACATGGTGAGGCTTAGATGAACTAAGTTTTGACAAGAATGGAAAAATCACAACAAACTCCACAAATAAATGTGCATAAGAAACTGCCATAACTAGAATGTCAATTGGAAAAATTGGTGACAATAGAATAAATAGCAGGAATCTCCGTGAATCAAGTTTATAAAACTAAACAACTCTTACTTTATAATTTTCCAAAGCAAACCGACTATCTTGTGGTATAGTGCCCTTATTGTACTTTCCAGTGAGCACCCCAGAAGCTAGTGGACTCCACGTGGTGAGGCCCAGGCCATAGTTGGTGTACAAGGGAATGTACTCAGACTCAACCTGTAGGCACAAAAATAGTTTACAAGATCATACAGAATGTCCAAAGTTTCAGGTCTGCAGGAAAGTAGTTATGCCATTAATTTTGCAAACAGTTAGTAAAATAAGAGATTAGAATGCATACCATTCTATGTCCCTTATCAAGCAAAGGAATATAATAAACAACTAAATGTTTACCCAAGTTGAGAATCAAAACAAAAATAAACTAACTATTGCCTACTACTAAAATTGCAAAGAAACTATTCAACTCAAAAGTTTAAGCTATTGGGTGAGCCCAAGAATGAATAAATAACACACCCAAATAAGAAGTGTGGACAAGCACGACGAAATCAGAAATGCACTGAAAATAAGGGTGGCGCATTTTGAATCATACAACACAAAAGATTAAGTTGATAGATCAAGCCAAAATGGATAAAAATTATTATTCCCAAAAACAGTAAATGATACATCACTCAAAAGCTTGACTTTTTGGGTTGAATGATTTCTTAAAATGGTATCAAAGATTTAAATGATTAAGAGTCTCAACTTCTAGTTGTCCCACACTCATTTCAGTGAATTTGTGATTTGTATAGCTTATTCACACTTAGTGTGAAAGGTGCGTTAAAATAGGAAATGATCTGCTCTTGGGCTCATCCAATAGCTTTTTCTTTTTCTAGCTCAATGGGTTTCGGACACCTAAAAACTCAATCTATCAATGCAAATGAAAATTGTACCATTATTGTGAAACTGAAATGCTAGGATATGATAACGCCTCAAAACCAAAACCTCCAACTAGTGAACTAAAAATGCCAAGCTCAACTTTGGAAGAACCTTTTAATTTTCAAGTGGTAAAGGCATGCTTACTTGGAAACTATCTCAAAGTGATAAAAATATATGCTTTTATGTCAGGCCAACATATACACAATGAAGATGTGCCAAAAAATCAGAACAACATATATTCAATTCACTAATGTGATGTTGATGCCAAAAAAATTCTAAGGCAATGGTACTTGTTGTCGAGTTGTATATTAGCTGTATATAGATTTTAAGAAAGTAAATTTCTTCTTATCCCAAAGATTACAGGATCCAAAGAGATTTTTCCTTATTCGAGGAGATTGATTTGTATCCTAGGATATTGTTTCCTATTTTTCTCCTATATTAAGACGTATATAATCACGTAACTCAAAATCAATTGTAAAAAGACAAATTATTTTTCTTGTCTATTTCGTGTTATGATATTAGAACTAGCTTAGTGAAGACCAATGAATGCAAATTCATATATTTTCAGTTGGATGAATGGTGATCTATAGGGTGACACAAATAGATTCATATTAGCTATTAGTTGCGGGGGAAAATAGCTTGATTTGGATGAATTCATTTGTAAGAGGAAGATGTTGGATATTCACAAGTTGCCCCACATCAAAAAGAAAAAGAATTTCAACTTAGGTTGTTCAGATTTCAAGTTAGAAAATTTTAGGGTTTGATATGGCTAGAATTGTAGAATATTGGTTGCTGAAAATTTAGGTTAGAATTGCAGGAATTTTAGTGAATTAGACAAATAATGGAGGCTAGGGAACTAAGAATCATTCCTAGAGTCTAAAAATAATGCTTAGAAAAAAGTATCACACCTTCTAATTGAAAATTAGTTTATAGAAAAAAAATCAGGACATTATTGAAGGATCGAGTACAAACATATATATAGAAAAGTTCTTAGAACTCTTATTCTAGAAGTAAAGAACTAAAATATCCAAAAAAGAAAATCAAATCAGATCCTAAATAAGTTTAAATCTTAAACAATATATACAACTAGGATAATATGTCTAATTTACTACTACTACTACTTATCTAACAAGAAAACCTAGCATAAACTAAATTTCAACCTTGTTGTCTTTGTTGTCACCTCAACTCCCACTCTTCATCCCACCAACTTAAAGCTTATGGTTGATTTATTTTCCCTCTTTTATTTCTTTTATAAACTATAAGCTCTTTTACATTACTGCGCTAAGATTGAGTCCTCCTTTACACACAAAATCAGTTGAAACACCCACAGATGACTCACACCTTCCTATTGTTCATAGGGAAGGCATTAAAGAGTGTACCAAGAGACCACTATACCTATTATCCCACTATGTATCACTTAAACATCTATCACTAGCCTACAAAAAGTTCACTGGGTGTCTAAATACCATTTCTATTCCAATACTGTTTTTGAGCAATTGCCAAAAAGGGAATGGAGGAATGTTATAAGAGAGGAAATGGATGCGTTGGAGAAAAATAAGACATGGGAGATTGTTGATAAGCCAAAGGGGAAGAATATAATTGATTGTAAATGGATCTTCACACTGAAATATAAAATTAATGGATCAGTTGAGAGATATAAAGAATGATTAGTTGCTATAGGGCAAACTCAAACTTATACGGTCCATTACTAGGATACATTTGCTATAATGGGAAAAATGAATACTATGAGGGTTTTGTTATCCTTGGCAGCTCACTTTGACTAGCAACTTCTGCAATACGATGTGAAGATTGTCTTCCTTCATGGAAATCTAGATAAAGAAATCTACATGAATATCCCACCAAGCTTTGAAGAAAACACAGTCAATAAAGTTTGTAGATTGAAAAGGCTCTATAAAGATTGAAACAATCTCCCAGAGCATGGTTTGGAGGATTTGTTAGACTTATGAAAGGATCAAGATATCAATAAAGTCAAAGAGATCACACTCTCTTCATCAAGCACATGGTTGCATGGGGAGTGACTACACTTCTAGTGTTTGTCGATTATATTATTGTGACTGAAATTGATGAAAAAGAACACGTGAATTGAAGAAACAACAAATCAAGGAATTCAAGATAAAGGAGCTTAGGAAATTTTTCATCTGCACAAGGATTAAGGTGTTCTCACTTCCATAACCTCTTTAATTGAAATTTTTCACTAGGAGCTTCGGATATGAGTTCTACATTGCAAAACAGGAAAATGTGCAATATTTAGCTCAGCATGCTATACTGCTTCAATATCAACCATCAATGTCCTTATCCCCAGATACATTTCGCATTCATTATCTTAATCTTTTGGTTCCATAAGCTAGATAATGAACCAAACTTTATTTATTTCATATTTCTTTACTATCTATTTCTACCATTTTTTCCCACCATATTATTTCACAAATTAAATGCAACTAAACTAGAAATTGCATAGCACCAAGTCTCAAAAACATCTTACGTCAGGTTTGCTGACTCAATAACAAAAAGAGTTTTCTCAAAACGATAGTTTTTACACATACACTTAATAAAATGGGTAAAAGAGGAGTGTAAAGCAAATTTGTTCCTCTTGAATAGGGCTAAACATAACTTCGTCCCTAGACAAAAACTTCCCAAAACAAGTTCTTTTCCATCGAAGATATAAATTGTTGCCAAGGTACATGAACCACACAACTAATACTTTCATGAAAAAGAGAAGCCAGTGTATGGGCAGTCAAAGTTACTTACCTTGTGTCTAGACAATAAGTTATATTCAGGCTGCTCCACAACAGGACCAACCAAATCTAACTTTTCCGCATATCCCCAAGCTTCAGTAATTTGTTGTGCTGACCACTCACTTGTGCCCCAGTAGAAAGCCCATCCCTTGTCAATAACATAATTCATAGCTCTCACAGTCTCTTCAATTGGTGTTGATGAGTCTGGCCTGTGGAATTAAGTCAGAGACTACATACTGTGTAATAAGACTCAAATAAAAATCCTAAATATACAAAGGCCAATATAAAAGACAATTAAAGACCTCAAATCATCGAAAATCAATAACTAGCTTGAGAAAGAAGACAATATTCAATAAAAAATTGAAAGGTCCCAAGGAACCAATAATGTCAGGATTTCTTCATGAACTATCAAACTAAATCTAGCTAAAACACCCAATACTCACCGGTGGCAGTAAATCACATCAACATAATCCATGTCAAGCCTCTTGAGAGAAGCCTTAGTACCCTCCACAATGTGTTTCCTGGACAGTCCCTTGTCATTAGGACCAGAACCGCCCCAGAAGATCTTAGTGGACACAACGATATCGGAACGCTTCCAGCCGAGCTCACGAATGGCTTGACCCATGATCTCCTCCGCTCGACCATTGGCATAGACCTCAGCATTGTCGAAAAAGTTGACACCGTTGTCTCTGCAGCACTGTAAGATAGATTTGGCCTCTTTGACGTCTAGCTGGTTGCCAAAAGTGACCCACGCTCCGAATGAGAGCTGGCTCACCTTCAGCCCCGATCTACCCAAGTTCTTGTACTGCATATTTCTCAATCACAGACAGACTTCTTGAACACCAATAGTCAACCACAGAGTCTATTTATTAACAAAGCTCGCTTTACTAAAGACTAAAGAGAGTAAATTATTTTGTCCTTTCCTTTGTATTCAAAAACAAAAGAGAGTAAATTATACTTGAGAGCTGCATGGGAGTCAGAAAATGATTGCTTGTGGCTTTGGGTTGGAAGTCGGTGCTTGTGTCACCAATATTCGATTCGATGTGCAAATGGTGCAGCAGACTGGGGCTAAAGGCGGCATCAGATCGACTTGCCCTTTTTCTATATTTTGTTCCATGATGCACATCATAGTTATTGTATTTTTATATTTATTTCAATGTTTTAAAAATATTTCAAACTGATAAAAAATTTTAAAAACTTAACCGATATTAAATTATTATAAAATTAATATATAATAAATTAAAAATAAAATAAGTAAAAATGAGTAAAAATAAAATATTTTATTAAAATAAAAAATACATTAATATTTATTATTATATAATGAACCAATAATAAATAAATATGAATGTAATATAAAATTTAAAACAATAATAAAAATTAAATTTATATTTTTTTAAAAAAATGTGTCTCGTCGTCTCTAAAAACTCTAAATCCTTCAAAGGATGCACATAAGATACACTAATTTTGGAACTATTGTAAGCTCTGATTGTACTGGTCGAGAGGAAGCACTGATCCATTTTTTTTCAATCCATTTTTTTCTTGGCACAGATCTTGTTACGAAATAAGGATCAGCCTTTTTTTCCATTTATTAATTCTATATTTTCTTCAACGACAGCATAAAGATGACCTGTATAGAATAATTAGGAAGCAAGAAAATAGTTTATAGTGGTGAATGACATAAAACAAAATTATACCTCAAGATGATGGATATTGTAAACTTATTATTATTTTAAATATATTAATTATTTCTATATAGTGCAGTAAATTCATACTATT
>JAOSBL010000211.1:22897524-22911249 GCA_027568915.1 Erythroxylum roraimae | reverse complement strand
TATTATTCTTCCTTAATTAGTTCTTCCTTAATTAGGATAGCTTTTCCTATATATTCATGTGTATATGCCTTGTAAATTATTATTAGAGAATGAAAAAATTCTACAGTTTGATAAACAATGTATGATCTCGTTGACTTTGCCTATATCCGATAGCTAATATAACTCGAGCAAATCTTCCAAACCATGCTCAAGGCAATTGCTTAAGGCCATATAGTGCCTTCTTCAACTTACACACTGTATGAGCAGCCAAATTTTTCCTAGAACTTGGCAGAACTTCTATATAAAATTCTTCTTGTAGATCTCCATGTAAAAATGCATTATTGATATCAAACTATTCCAGTTCCCAACCATAATTAGTTGCTAATAACAAAAATACTCTAATCGTATTTAACTTTGCAACAAGATCAAAAGTCTCCAAGTAATCAATCACATAAGTTTGAGTATAGCCATTTGCTACTAGCCGCACCTTGTATCTTTCAACTGATCTATCTGCCCTATATTTCACCATATATACCCACTTACAACCCACTGGTTTCTTTCTTACAGGTAACTTTACTAATTCTCAAGTTTTGTTTTTCTTCATTGCCTCCATCTCCACTTTCATAGCTTGTTTTCACTTTTCATTAGATAAAACCTCAAATAAGATGGTAGGATGGTAATAGTATTTAGGCTCACAAGGAAGGTTCTGTGAGACGGTGAAAAATTTTTAAATGATAAGAAAAGTGTAAGAGGGTAAGAGGGTATAATGGTCGTTTTGTACACTCTAGGGTCGAGCCGGGTCGGGACCCAATTGCCATGTCTACTCTCTGGTTACTTTTCTGATGGCAATAGGAAGGTCTTGCTTATCATTATCCAAAAGAGCTTTAGTTTTATTTTGTAATGTAGGATTAGAAATTGTTACCTCATGTGGAGAATCTAAGTTGGACTCTTGGACTTATGTAGGTTCTTGTGAACACGTTGTCTTTGCGAAATCTCAAATCTCTAAGGGTAGAATCAGGTTTTTCTTGTGTTTCACTTTGTTCTTAAAGAAAGGGTTCAAATATGGGTTGTTCACGAATAGGATTAGATGGTTGTTCTAACATATGGTTTCAACAGGATGAATAAAAAGGTAAGGTTGGTGCTATAGAATTGGACATAGGAATCAGATCAAACCAAAAACTTCCATTGTCTTCCCTAATTGAATTCTCCCCCTGAAGACAAGGATTGTTGAAATAAGAATCTTGGTCATTGAATGTGACATCTATTGAGATATAGAGGTGTTTTGATGAAGGATGGTAACACTATATCCTTTTGGAGTCAAAGAATAGCCCAAAAACACACAATTTAGAGCCCTAAGATCTAATTTCACTCTAATATGAACATGACACACACTTGAAAATTCTGGAAAGTAAAACAGTTGCTGAAAAAAGAATTTATTCAAGAAAGTCTTAATCATGTGTGGTTTCGACACTATTGACTCCTAAAAAAGATGAAAGTTGACGAATGTGTATTAATTGTCAGGTGATAAATAAGATCACAATAAGGTATAGATTTCCAATACCTTGCCTTGATGACATGTTAGACATGTTGACTAGAGCTACTATCTTTACCTAGATAGACTTACGAAGTGAGTACCATCAAATTAGAATCAGACCTAGAGATGAATAGAAAATGGCTTTTAAGACTAAAGAGGGACTTTATGAATAGTTGGTGATGCCATTTGGACTCTCTTGTGCACCTAAGACTTTTATGAGAGTGATGAATCAAGTGTTTTGACCAATTATGGGTAGATTTCTTATGGTATCTTTTGATGATTTATTAATATACAACAAGACTAAAGAAGACCACCTATTACATCTACAAGTCTTGAGAGTTTTGAAGCAAGAGAAACTTTAAACTTAAAGAAGTGTTCTTTCATGCAATCAAGTGTTTTTTTTATAGGTTTTATTATATCCTATTGTGGAGTGGAGATGAATCCTGAGAAGATTAAGGTCATCCTTAATTGGCCTATTCGAAAAGATGTACATAAGACATGAAGTTTCCATAGTGTAGCAACATTTTATAGGCAATTTATTCGTAACTTCAGCACCATAATGACATTTAATACTAATTGTAGGAAGAAGACGAAGGCAACAACTAAAGCATTTGAAGAAATCAAGAAACAAATGACTGAATCTCTTATTTTACAACTTCCAAATTTTTCTAAGGTATTTGAAGTTGCTTGTGATGCATCTCATGTGGAAATTGGAGGCATACTCAACCAAGAGGGACATCTCATTGCTTACTTCTGTGAGAAGTTAAGAGAAGAGAAACAACGATACTCGACCTATGACAAGGAATTTTATACTGCCGTACATGCTCTTTACAATTAATGTCACTATCTCTCATACAAGGAGTTTATTCTATATTCAGATCATGAATCTCTTAAACACTTCAAGCCTCATAAGAACTTGAACAAAAGGCACACCTTATGGAGTGAATTTGTGAAGCAATTTAACTTGGTTATTAAGCATAGGCAACAAGTGTATTTAGTAGAAAGAGCTATTTGTTTAACAGTTTGGCAGTAAAAGTTGTAGCGTTCGATAAAATAAAAAGAGAATATGTTTCAAATCAAGATTTTAGAATAATCTACTCGGAAATTACATCTGGAAAAAGACATAATACTTTCCTTTTGTGATCCACAATGACTACTTTTTCAAAGGAAATCGACTTTGGCTACCCAATACATTTATAAAGGAGTATGTTATTTGATAATTACATAGAGGAGGGGCAATACGGCACTTTGGAAGAGATAAAACCATCGTAATGGTTAAAGATCACTTTTATTGGTGTTCTTTAAAGTGGGAAGTGTCTAAGGTCATATGACAGTCTCGAACATGTCAATTAACTAAAAGAAAGAAACGAAATTGTGGATTATACACACCACTGCCCATGCCTCATGAACCATGGCAGGATTTAAGTATGGATTTTTTCATGGAAATTCCTAAAACTATAAGAGGCTATGATTCTATTTTCGTAGTGGTGGATAGGTTTTTCAAGATGAGTAATTTCTTTCCATGATCCAAGACTTATGATGCTGTCCATATTGCTAAACTCTTCTTCAAAGAAGCTTTTCATCTCCATGGAATACCTTTAACAATCATTTATGATCATGACGTGAAGTTTATGAGTTGCTTCTGGAGAACTCTATGAAAAATAATGAACACTAAGCTTAAATTTCTAATTCTTTCTATCTCCAAATTGATGGACAAACAAAGATGTGACGAGAAGCTTGGGAGACTTATTAAGATGCTTGATTTGAGACAATGAAAAAAATTGGGACCTAATTCTTCCTATGGCAAAATTTGCACACAACAGTTCTATACATAGGTCAACTAGTAAAACTCCTTTTAAGATATTCTCGGGAATTCAACCAAGGAAGCCTATTTACCCAGTTCCTTTACCATAAACAACACAAGTAAATGTTAAAGCTAAAGGCTTTACACAAACATGAGGGACATTTTTGATGAGATACGACAAAAGATAACAACTAGCAACTTATCTTATAAAGAATATGCTAATCAACATAGTCAATTGGTAAAACTCAATAAAAGGGACATGGTGATGGTTAGGATTCGTCCAGAGCATTTTCCCAAAGGGAAATATAAGAAACAATATTCACGGAGTATTGGACCTTATAAAATAATCAACAAAATAAGTCTTAGTATTTATGTTTTCGAATTACTAAGTGACATAGGAATTAGTCCTATCTTTGGTGGACTTAACTATTTATCGTGGATATGATGACAGGCAATCTCCTCCTCAAGTTGTGAGAATTATAACAATTCCTCATCTTAAAGAGGAGATAGTTGATGTTCTTGATGAACACATTATTGCCATGAGAGATGGAGGATATCAACAATTTCTTGTCAGGTGAAAAAGAAGACCGATTTCTGACAACACTAGAATTTTAGAATGTAAATTTTAGAAGTTGAATCCAGACTTATATAATCAATATTTATCACTTTCTATGTCAAGGAAGACTTCTAACAAGTCCGGGGGAAATTGGTATAAAAGAGCTTAAAGTCTATAGAAGAAACAAAAGAGAAAAAATTAGCCAACCACAAGCCTTAATTTGGTGAGATGAGGATTAAAATTGACTCGAGGAAAAAGAAAAGAGCAGAAATTTAGATTATGTTACGATTTCCCATTAGATAAGAAGTAGTGGTGAATTAAATACGTTATTTTATAGATAGGTTATCCTAGTTGTTTAGGACTTAAATCTATATTAGAATAAGATTTAAATTTGTTTGGAATCCTTTCCTACTAGAATACGATTCTAACAACCTGTCTATAAAAATGTGTATATTTAGCCCTTCAAGAATAACAATATGAAGTTTTTTTACAAACTTGAGATTTTAACTAGAGCGTGTGATACTTTCTTCTATGAGAGATTCTCAAACCCTAGGAGTGATTCCTAATTTCCTACCCTCCATTCTTTGTATTCCTCACTAAATTCCAGCAACCAAAATCTTAGATTCCAGCCATATTAAATCCCGAAATCCTAAGCCTAAATTTCCAACAATCAAAGCCACAAAAAACCCAGCTATACCAAATCTGAAATTTTAGCATTCCAAATTGAAATCCAAACCTAAAACGTGATATTCCAGCAGCCTATTACTAATTTTGTGAGTTGTAGCTACAAGTTAGTACTTTTTCTATTTGTCCTACATCAATTTCTTTCAGGAGTTAGCAATTTACGCTTCAAACCATGTGATTAACCTCTGTAATAGTCACATCAACTTCCATCATTATCTTTTGTGAAATTAATCCAGAAACTGTTTACTGTATTACACCACTTTACAAGAAAGCTTCATATGAAAACGATCAATGTTCTTTTAACTGGAGAGAGGTCCAACTTACGTGTCCAGAGAAAACAATGTCAACATGATATTGATAAAGAAGCGCTTCCATTTCCTGCCTCATACATTCAAATTCTTGATAATGCGAGGAATAACTATTGTACCAAGGTGGATGCCATGCAGCTACAAGCCAAGGGATCTTAGTACGATCCACTTGGTATAGATCTTTCTTTAGCCAATCGTACTGAGCACCTGGAATTAATAGCAATGTAGCTTACTTTAAAAGCTGCAATGGATTTTGAAAGTGAGCTACACAACACAGTAACTTAAAATTCCTGAATCATGTAAATTCAATTTTCAAATGGCAATATGAAGAAATGAAATGACAAACCAGTAACGTTGTAGTCAACATATGCTCCCAACATGATAAAGTGTACACCTCCAGCATCAAAAGAATAGTAGAAGTTACTGTTGGAGCCGGACTCTTCTGATGGAAAAGCAAACCTAGTTGAATATGATTTGAAAGTTATACTAGAAACTTGAGGTTCAATTTCATGGTTTCCTTCAATGACCATCATAGGAACTCTTGAAATCAGTGGCTCCATGAACCTGAACTTTGGAAAAGTAGTGTTAATGACAAGCCCGGATAGCCAGTTGTTTTAAATACAGTGACATATCAATTTTGAAGCACCACTAGAGTGTAAAAAATGCATCAGTATACCACTAATTTGTATCGGCAAAAATAAAGATATAAAACTGACAAGTATCCGGTTTTGTTAATCTGATAAAACTTACAAGTACCGAATTTTGTTAATCTATTTACCTCATTCCTATCCCTAGTCAAAACTTGATCCCCCAAGGATTCCAATAGAAATGTTACCTTCCCCAGCCATCCCAGCGAGGTTGATATGTCTCTCTTATAGGTGCATCAGGGAAAGCACATGAGAAGCATGAAGCACCCTTCCCACCAGTTGTAAGATATTGATTTGCATATGTTAAATCTCCAACCATTAAAATTAGTGATGGATCATTAAAGATCACATGGTCTATGGTGGTTGATGAATTGCTTGTCAAACCTAGATCTCCAATAACTGCTATTCTATGAGGATATGAATCAGGCCTAGGCAATGGTAACATTTTAAAGTTGCGTTCTTCACTCATTGATGGGATCGAGCTATCACCACACCTGTAATAGTATTTTGTCCCAGGTTCAAGATCTGCAAGGGGAAAGACTCATCAAATAGAAAACCATTCAAGGTAAATGAGGGGTACAACTTGAAGTTGAAATAGACACATTAATCACTTAAAAATTGAAACATTAATCTTTGAAACACAGTTCGCAGCATCTAGTTTCCACACAGCTGCCATCAATTGCTTCATTCTGGAAAACAAAACACTAAGCCATCAATTGCTTGTAAAATGCTGGAACCATAAATTCAGGAAGATTTAACCAACATGATCACCTTCCACTACACATAAGCAACAACGTTGCAATAAAGGCTACTATGGGAAGTGTATCCATGATCTTAACCTTGATTTTATTAGTAAAAGAATGTTCAAGATGACATACTTTAAGCACAAGATAGATTATTTAATCTTGCATAAAAGGAAAAGCTAAAATAGTCAGATGAAAATAGATTACCAACTATTCATCACCGTGTTCATCAGAACTAACTCTTTAATCATTAACAGAATAAACTTGTTGCCATAATGAATGGAGATTGAAGATCCCCACCTCTCAATCATCCACTTAAGTGAAAAGTTACGAAAGAGTTCTTCTATCTATTTAGATCTTAAGAGTTTAGTTTTCACTCGTCCCATAGGATTGATCAACTGCTTTGGAGCCTAACTATTTTATAGTTAAAAGGTTGAGGTTTGTATAATTACCAACAATCCTCACATGGTGAATGATAGCAGAGGTGTAGTTCTGAAGTCCCTCAAATGGATACAACTGACTGTAAACACTCGAATTACCTCTCTGTTTACTTGTATATTTCCCACTTTCTTTACCATACCATACCTCACTTGCCACGGAAGCGGGATCAAGAGGAGTGACGTTAAAACCAATCTGTGCGTCCCCTGAAAAAATCCAAACAACAACTACTCTAGGAAAAGAATAACACAAAATCCACCAAACCAAGTAGCAACATAATCGAGACAACACAAGGAATGATCAAACAAGAAATAGTAAACTACCTGTGACCCAAGAAACCCACATAGACGTTGGAGAAGAGAGTGCCAGTGCTATCTGCTCCGGGAAGTTGGAAGTGACATTCTTCTTAAGGCGTGGATGGTTCATGGGCAAGTCATCACTCCCTTTACGTAGCGAACTATCAAAACTGCGAGTGAAAGGCTCAAAAGGTCCTTCGAGTGTGGTTGGTATACTTTTACTTGTATGATGAGCCATCACTACCCTTACAGTTGCTAGCAACAACATCGTTATATGCATCCTCCAAACTCCACACTGATTCATTTTTATGGGCTGCCAATGGGGATTCCAAGCTTAATTTGGTGAAAGATGGCTTTATATTTTGGATTTCATTTATTTATCGAGCATTCATTTTCAAGGAAACGTGCAAGTTAAAAAGGAGGACGTTGGAATATTCCATTTATTGTTCAGTACTCCAAACGATTTACCTAATCAGGAGTGTAGCAGAAAACGACGGAAACATGAAATAGAATATATACTAATCACCAAAATAATATAAAGATGGACTGGCATCATAATGACAAAACCGACACTATTAAATGTATCAAAAGTAGCTTCTACACCAAACTCCTAACAAAATACAAAATTTGAGAAGTTACAACTCGTAATAGCTTTTTGTTTTATTATTGGATTGCGTGAATTTTAGGAAGATGGATCCAAGGTTTAATAAAGCTAAAGTTGATCCAGCGTGTTATTTTCATTTCTTTCTTCCATTGTTATTTGTTGTTGGGTGATAATAGCTGCTGCGGTGGTCATTCCTTCGCTTGTGTCCTCGATAAGCAGCTGAGGTTCGTTTTCGTGGTTTTAATGAGTGGGTGAGGATGTGAGTACCTGTACCCACAAATGCTTTTCTATACAGTAGAAAATTGGGAGATATTAGACTGCCCGGTAGCAAATTCTTTGGCACTGGACGATCATAATTTCTAATCATTATACTTAGAGGTACAAGCCGGTTGAAAGAAAGCAGACAATTCAATGAAGGCTCGATCCTATGAGTTTGTCCTATTTAAATTGGATGTAAGGGCAATTCTATCAAAGAGCCAATTAAATATGAAACTTTATCCCAAAATTAATAGAAAGATTATTTTTTATAGACTCAAAAACAAGTTTTAAAAATGGCTCAAAAAATAATAACAAAATATGTAAACAAATAACTATGTAAATGAAAAATCAAAATCAAAAATTAAAAAATAATAAAGATAAAAGTAAGTAAATAAATATTATTCTGTGTATAGAAATGACAAAACAAGGCTTCATTATTCAAGGCTCAAAATAGAATAAGCTTAATAAGGTTCGCAATTATAATTTTTTAAAAATAACATGTGGATTTTTTATTAAGAAGTCATGAATTCATGCTTCACATGCACAACAAGACAGCAGAAGTGTTGGAATCTAAATTCCTACCCCATGACATCTCCAAAATTATAGAATCTTATATGTATGCATATATAGATTATAAGAACATGAAATTTCAGCACTTGTACTTTTGATAATACTCCTCTTTTCTTTAATCTTCTCCTTGTTTGGGTTGTAACAAACACCAAATACCTTCCTTGATCACTCAAGAACACGCAAGGATGAAGAAGAAGCAGTGTATAAAGGTAGTTAGACCACCAAACTAGATGAGTTCAAGTAGATGCTCAAATGGAGAGATAAATCAAGACTACGTTGCATGTAACTAGATTCATGCAACAATTGCTTAAAATGCACGAACAAGACTCAAGACCTCTTCTCTCTAACTCCCAAACACTTCTGGACTCTCATCCTCTCACTTAAGTGTGTATTAACTTGTTAGTCCTCCTGTACATAAGTGAAGAACTCACTTATGTATCATATGTCGAGCTACGATCGTGGACTACTTCATTGGCAGCCATGCACACTTTATTTTTCATCTGATCTTTTATGCGTGTGACCCTTAGGTTCTAGGTCATTTTGGAAACTTAAATTAACTCTTAATCCGAGCAAATCAATGATGGTTTTATACTACTTGAATTAACTCTTAATTCAAGAAAATCATGAAGGGTTTCATGATGCCAATTTATCAGAATATAAGTGGATTAACACACGAACTCTTCGATAGTTAATTATCTGACTTATGAACCTTTCCATAGATAATTACTGTGCAATTTGCCCCTTCACCATTCTATACTTCACTTGGTTTGGAGTATGGGCTATGTGTCAACTTCTACTAGACTGACTACGTCACATCTAATCCAAGCAATGTTAGTTCTTATCCGGAGATCTCATTACTCCATGTTTCATTGAAGACTCTCTTCATGACACATAATTGCTCTGGCCAGAGACTCCTGAATAATGATCCCGATAAGAGGCCTTAGGTATCATCTCCTTCTATCAGGAGTGGTGAATCATTTATTGACTACCCAATTACCTTCGAATGCCAATAGTTGTACTCAATCACCACCCTAAGAGCGACCTTGTTTTAAGGTAACAAGGAATGATGTCAAAGCATATGATCAATATTCAAGATATCCTTGAGTATCTCAAGTCTAAGAATATTTGCATCATTGTTATGATGAGATTAATCATTTACATTTGATAGATCATTCATATGATAATCTCATAGTGGGTCATCTGATGTACTTACTACTCTTAGCAAGCATCCACATGTTAACTTTAAACATTTCACGCTTACAAATTGTGACATCCATTTCATGCTTACAAATTGTGAGATCCACTACTTGATCAAATCAAGGAGTATAACATGTGCTAGTCTATCCGGATTAATAATGTCCTATCTTATTAATCCTATGACTAAGGATTGTTTAGATATTAACATAATTACACATGATAGGAATCTCATTATCACGATCTCATCATAATTCGATTAATTCGATTTAAGATCGACATCAATTCATAAATAAATGAACATCAAATAAATGAAAATTTTCCTTTCTCTTTATTAATCAAAATAAAGTTTGTACAAAAGTGCTAAAGGTGATTGCCTTTAGAGCGATACTCTAACATTTTTAACCAATAATTTAAAGCAAGACAAAAAGTACAATTTATCTATTAAAATTTTCATAAAATTTAAAATAAAATAATATTTTTAGTATTTTAAAAAGATTCTAATATTTGACAAATTATAATATTCAAATCATAAATTGATAAATTTTTGTCATTTTTATTGAACTGACATTATTTATATTAGGGAATCATATAAATTATGACTCTTAAAGACCTTAATATCCCAAAATTTGGGAATTTAGAGTTTTAACCATAGATCCACAATGTTGACAAATATGGTGTTTATCTCTGGCCACTGTTCCTTAGAGAATCGCTATCTCTCCTTTATCTTTTCCTATTATATTGTGATTATGTTTTAATCATAAGCATACCACGTAGTTATAGCTAATATTAGCGAGTATGGATCAATCCTATTAGGTGTATAACTATTAGTGATCATCGTCTTTCTATTATCTAATTTAACTAAATGAACAATTGATTAAAGAGAATAAAGGAAATTAAAATAACAAATAAGCATATATTAGCCAAAAAAATAGACAAGAATAAATTAATCAATAAGTAGATAAGAATTAGATGTAGAATCCCCTAGAACTTTACTATTCTTTTAATTTTTCTTGATTTAATGTTACCTTTAATTACTTAGACTGATAAGAATTCATAAGATATAACCTTCTTCTCTCTCGAGCAACACAATCTCTGTCCTTTAATTGATTTGATCAAAATCTCTTTCTAATTAAAACAATCTAAGAAGGTATTAGCTCGCTTTATAAATTCTCATAATAGGTTTTACTCTAGCTCATAAACATCAGGGAGTTCTCTCTTGAGAAACCCATCCAACCCTCGTATTCGTATTATGATATAAAAGTACACATCATGATAATAATCTCAATGTTTGAATCTAATTATTCAATTTTCAACTCTAGTTCCTTAAATTCAACATAATATATTAATAAGAACAATTTTTAAGAAAATAAGAATCATTCATTAGACCAAAGAGATCAATTCAAAACATAAATTCTAGGGTTTATAATATCTAAATCTATATTCCGATTTTGTTCATAATAAAGCAAAGAAAACTAATAATAAATAAATAAATAACAAGATAAAAAGTGAGATGTCATGGCTTGAATCTTATTGTTTCTTGATTGATTGTTATAAAATCTTGCTTTTCTGTAAGATTGCTACTCCTTTTTTATGTGCTCTTGAGTCTCCACAAACTTGGAACAAATTTCTGGTCCTCCTAAAAATCTCTCCTTCAGTTACCTCTTTTTCCTTGTCTTTTTCATCATGAAACTATAGAAATTTAGTTAAATACAACCTTTGTTGGTATTGTATTGCTTTACGCCAATCTTGGCTTCTTGTTTGTAAAAATTACTATCAATACGGGTCTAACACAACCCCATATTGGTCTTGTATTACTCTCGCCAAAAGGGGAAGAAACAAAATAATCCATTATAGAGCATATGTTGAACACAAGTCCTTATTGGCTCCTTGTTGCCCCCTGTTCTAAAACATAGGTCCTTGTTGGCTCCTTGTTGTCCATTATTCCAGAACATAGGTATTGGCTCCTAGTTTGCCCCTATCCTAGAACATGGGTCCCTGTTGGCTCCCTGTTGCACTCATGTTTACTAGCATGGCACCTTATTGGTGGCATTCTACTCCATACTACTATGGAGTATCTACAAATAAAATATAGGTGGTTCTTGTATTGTTTAGCTTCCTAACATAAGACAAAATGGAGTCCTAGATGCCAAACCATCTACTCTTAGTTCAATTTTTTTTAATCATAAGACAAATGATTAGGGAAGCTTTGGGATTAAAGATTGCTTCTAAAGTAGTTCGTGCTAAGGGACTTCGCCAAAACTGCTTGTAAATATCTTATAACAGGGGTTATTTATTAATATCCCATTCAGAGTAGGAGTCCATATTATTCTATCCTTTGTATACCCTTTAGGTATTGAGGTAAATATTCAGCAAGTAGAGATAAACCTCTAAAATTCACATACCAATCTCCATTTTGAATAAATGAGGGTGCTTTAGTGTCAGAGGGATTCTATTCCTTAGGTAAACAATCTCATTCCTTTGTATGAGGGGCCTAGAATCATACCAATTGTCATACCAAAACCATATGTTTACTCCATTTCCCAGTTTGTGTTTGATCCTGGGATAAATTATGCTTCTTAGGTTCAATAATTGATTGAAAGTCTAAGAAAAATCTCTTGAGTTAGTTATTTGCCAGAAGTTTAGGTTTTTAAGGTGATATTCATGCATCCATTTGATCCAAAGGGCTTTCTTGTCCATATATAGTCTCCATAGCCTTGTCCGCGTATAGTCTCCGTACTCTCTCGCTCAAAAGCACATTTTGCATAAGTGAAATGGGGATGATTCCTATATCACCTTACTTCTTTGGAATGGTGAGTTCACTCCATTTTACTTTGGCACTTTTGGAATTCTCTGCTTTTCCAGACCACAAAAATGTTTTAACAATTCTTTCAATTTGCTTGATGACTTTCTTTAGCAATACAACATGAGCTAACCAATGAATATGTAAACTATTAAGAACTAAATTGATAAGTGTGAATCTAGCAGTAAAGGAAAGAAATTTGTTTTGCTAAGCATTTATCATGGATTTATCTTTCCATGAACTATTTACCATCTTTTGCAATATTCTTTTCAGCTCGCGGTTAACAGCCTCTACTTTTCCACTTATTTGCAGTCAGTACATAATGGTAACATGATGATAGACTCCAATCTTCTAAGTAGAGCATTAAAAGATGTATTGAAAAAATATGCTCCTTTTTCACTAATTATGGCTCGTGGCACTCCAAATCTGTTGAATAATCTGCTAATAAATTTGTGCACCACCTTTCCATTAATAGTTGGAGTCACCAGCCCATCGTGATATGTAGTCCACTCTGACTAAAATAGAAGTAGTTTCCACATATGGGAATGGTCCTATGAAGTCTAGGCCCCAAACATCGAACACTTCCATTTCTAGAATGTTATACAATGGCATTTCATCTTTCTTAAAGATTTTCCCTACTCTTTGGCATCTATAACATTGTGCAACAAAATCTCGAGAATCCTTAAACAAATTTGACCAATAAAAACTACATTCCAATACTTGTGTCGCCATCTTGCTCGCTCCATAATGTCATGCATAGATAGATTCATGACAATGTGTTAGTATGTCTAACATTTCTTCCTCACAACAGAATTTTGTATTAATCCATCAACATAGGTTCTATATAGTATTGATTTATCCCATAAATAATGAGTACACTCATACAAGAACTATTTTTCCTGTTAATAAGAATAATTAAGGAGAAGGATACCACTTGCAACATAATTTGCTATATCAACATACCATAGTACCACAAGGTGGTTTAGCAACATCAAGGTTTCATTAGGGAACCATTCATTAATGTCCTTATTTTGCCTCTCCTTCAAGAAGTGATAAGTGGTCAGTTACCACGTTTTCTACTCCCTTTTTGTCTCTAATCTCAATATCAAACTCTTGTAGAAGAAGCACCCATCAGATAAGCCTCAGTTACGTGTCTTTCTTAGCGAAGGGATAATTTAGCGTTATGAGTGTTGGAGAGCGTCCCGAGCCTTGCATCACATGCAGGCAGCAGCGGAAGCGCAAACTATTTGCAGGAACGTCTCCAATGTCCCAGGAATTGTATAAGTCGAAGAATCAAACCAAAGTGA
>JAOSBL010000211.1:22860312-22871545 GCA_027568915.1 Erythroxylum roraimae | reverse complement strand
CCTTCCTTATAAGCTTATGGTCTTTCATCCTTAAGTGTCTTGCCAAAAATACCCTTGAACATTCCTTTAATCTTAACACTTTAACTCAACTTACCCATTCAATAAATCTTACTAAATTTGACATAATAATTAACTCCAAAAATAATTAATCTATCAAAACCTCAAAAATTATTTTAAATCATGCTTAACTTAAAGAAAAATTTTGGGATCCAACATCTCTGTTACTATGTTTTGCTTGTTCTTTCTTTCCTTTGCTGCTGTCATTTTATCTGCTGAGGGGCTACATTTTGTTTTCTGTCTAGTAGGCTACTTTGTTGCTACTTTTCTGTTGGGTAGTTCTTCATTTTGGGTCAGATTTTCTTCTTAATTTCTTTCTCTAAGTCCACCAACCCTGTAAGAAAATGTTTAGTACAATTTAAACCCTTTTTAGAATAAAATATAAAATTAAATAATTCAAACAATTAATAAGAAAATGCGATAATTTAATGCAAAAGTGTTATGCAAATAATATAAAATAGGGATGAAAATATGTTATAATTTCTACTTATCAAGATAGCATGCAACCTTTTGTCCTTCTATTTCCCTAATACACATCCTATTAATTGATCGCTAGCATCGCGCATGACCTCAAATGGCAATGACTAATCTGACAATGTCAGTATAGATGCTAACATGAGTGCCTCTTTTAACCTATCTGTCACTTAAGTTAATTGTTGTTTCTCCTTATGTAGCTTGAAATTATGATCCCTCCAAATGATATAGATAGAACATGTAAAAGCTATTTTCACTAATTGGCCATTCTATTTTAGTAAAGTCTACCTATTAACCCAATACAAAATATCTTACCACTCCTTTGGGCCACCATAGACTAGTATAAGATGTTGTATTATCGTCCAAATAGCTGCAGTAAAATGAAATTGAAAGAAAAGGTGGTCTTTTGTTTCTGGAGATACCCTATAGAGTAGGCATCTAGGGGATCCGAGACATTAAAATAACTATCCTTAGTTTTTAACCTGTTTTTAGCTACCAACTAGCTGATTAAGGAAGCTTTAGGCATAAGAGTGTTCTTTTAGATCAAGCTAAACTAAGAGACTAGTGGAGAATGAGACCTTAAAGCTTAGTAATAGGAATCATTAGAGAATATATAAGTTTTGCTTCCCTTCCAAACAAGTTCATCCTCCACTTGCTCATTAGGATTATAGTGAGGGATCAACTTAAGTAAACATAAGGAGCCTCTAACTTCACTCCAGTTGCAATTAGAAATGATAGAGTTAACCCTTTCCATAAGAGGAAACTGATTCTTAAATGAGATAGTTCCTATCTTATTATTAATAGACTTGAGGAGATCCAATTGTCATACCATAGCCATATGATGCTTCCATTCCTAATATGAGAGTGAATTAGAGGATAAATGGAGTCTTTTAACCTTAGCATCTGAATGAAAGTCCATGATTGATCTATATTCTACTAAATTTGCCAAAATTTTCTTTTTCTATGATAGAATTCATTGATCCACTTAGACCACAAGGACTCCTTACTAGTTAGAGCCTTCTAAATCCTTTTAGCTATGAATTTTTTTTTTTTTGCATCACCTTGATTGAACTAATTCCCAGCCCTTCCTTTTACTTAAGAAGATAAATCTCCTACCATTTAACTTTAGCTCCTTTGTAAAATTAAACATTGCTTGACCAGAGAAAATTCCTCATTTATTTCTTCATTTCTTTAATCAACTTTTTAGGCAAACCAATGAACACTAGTGCTTCTTAACATTAAAGCTATAAATTAATTCTTACCAGCTACTGATAGGAATATGTTCTATGAACCATTGATTCTTTCCTTGATTTTGATTAAATGAGGTAGGAAACCAATATATTTTAGCTTCCTAATAGTAATGGGAATCCTTAAGTATATAAATGAAGCTTCTTGAGTAGACATTCCCACTACACTGCTGAGGACCCTATATTTCATACATCAAATTAAAAAATATGCAACTCTTCCTCAGGTTCACCTTCAATTTAGATAAATTTGAAAACTCCTCAAACATCCTCATTATAGTCTTATAGAGTAAAAGTTTGCACCAAAGAACATCATTACATCATCAGTAAAATCAAGATGTACAAGTTTTAGGGATTTACAGTTATGATGAGAGAAGAATAAGGAATCTATGGAAGTGTAATAGGCGATCATTCTTGACAAAACTTCAAGGACAAGAGTGAATAGATAAGGCAAAAGAGGATCCTCATGTCTAAGACCATTAGTTCCTCTGAAAGACTTAGTGGGAGCACCATTTAGTAACATACTCAAGGAGGATGTAGAAATGCAAGCTTAAATCCACCCTACAAAGGAATTTGGGAATTCAAATGTTTTAATACAATCCAAGATAAAGCTTCAATTTACTGCATTAAAAGATTTATAAAATTCAATCTTCAAAGCATAACTTTTGATAACTTTCTTTCTATTATAATCCTTCAATAATTCCTAAATCATCAGAACTAACCATAATGTAGGTATGCAAGTTGGATCTATCAGAACTACGATTGGAAAAGTTTCTTAAAAGACTTTGGAAGTAGTAATAGGTGAGCTTCTATATCTAACCTATATCAGTGGTGGTCTTCCCATCTTCACACAATAGCATGGAAATCTTATTCCTATTTCTCCTAGCCAAAATTGCATTATGGAAAATTTTGGAGTTGTTATCCCCCTCTCTTAGCCATAGAGCTCTAGTTTTTGGCTAAAAAAGAGAGTTGAGCATAGATAAGGCTAAATTATACTCCCTTAATATTATCCATGGATTCTAAACTTAGGATTTAGTGAGTTAAGATAAATTTCCTCCTAATCTTTTCATACTCTATCCTTAATAAGTTGTACCATTTCAAAATGTTAAAATTATGTAGATTTTTTTATTCCTTCTTTAAGCATACTCAACTTCCTCATAAGCTAAAAGGATTTACAACCTCTGATCTGCTAGGACTAGTATCTTCTTAAAGTATCGCCAAACCCTTCCTTTGTAGATAAAAAGTTTAAGAAACTGAAGGGTGTTCTAGATTTAGAGCTTAGACTAATTTTGGAGTGATGAACACATTGAATTTCCAAAATAAGCTTATGGGTCTTAAAAGGCATAATTAATTGCCCATTACTCTATCCAGTTTCGTTCCAATAAACCAACCCACTTACTGCTTATTATCCCATATAAATAGGTTCCTTATGTATCTCAAATCCCCCAAACCCACCTGAAGCACAACCTGAGTCAACTCCTTATCTACTCTTTTAAATTAGATTCTTATCCCTTCGACCCTCCCTGGAGATTCTTTTCTCTAAAAAAATAAGTGACTTCTTGATGTGATCTGCTTTTATTTTGGTTTCCAAAAATCCCAGTAATAGAGGTTTCTCTATAATGACGTCTTTAATAGATTGGATTTTGAGAGGGTTATTCATTCCTCTCAATTCCACACCAAAATAGTCATTTATAGGATAAAATAGGGTAAACATATAGATCCAAGGATAACAATCTTTGGATCTATTTTTACCCTTCTTTTTTCCTGATCCTCTTCTAGTAGAGGGACTAGGCTCCAATAAGAAGCTTTAATAAGAAGTTCCTCCTTAGTTCCAAACAAAGAAGGCTAAGGATCTTGTTCTCTATTTAACCTAGGATTAGATATAACTCTTAGGTTTCTTTCAGAGCTTAGCGGTTCACTACTTTGAAGGCATTGAGCATAGCCAATTTCCTTAGTAGGATTAGAAGATGTTAGAGGTTTATACCCTATTTTGCTAAGGATGTTGGAGGTTTATACCCTATTTCCCTAATCCTTAGCACCCATGCTTGAACTTGAGGGAATGTTGGTGTTCTCCCACGAAAGAAACCTATCATGGATGAGGACCAGGTGGCAACACCCGCCTGAAGTAACTAGATGGGAGGAGAGATGACTCCTTTTCTTTTATGTTGTAGTTTTTGTTTTTCATTTCATGATTTTGTTTCCCAATTTCTTCTTTTAAGCAAAAATAAAAACTTATTTAGTTATTAATATCAACTTAGTTTAACTTTTGTTATTGATAATAATTAAATATTAAATAAAACTTAGAGAGAAATTTATTTTATAAATTAATTAAGGAAAGAATTTTATTTTAATCTCATACAATATTTATTAGTAATACTAATAAAATGAATATGGAAACTAATTTATGCTTATAGCATAATAAATTATATTAATTATGACAAAAATACCAAAAGATACTACCATTCGTTAAAGCTTTCCTTTTGATATCATTTTTAAAGATACTACTTTCCTTGACTAACTCTTTCTTTCCCGAGTCTCCTTTCGAAGGCCTTTCGTTTATGAAAGCCTAATCTAATAGGGTCGGACGTCTTTGTTTGCCCCAACTTGGCTAATCGCATCCTCGCGTAATGACATCCTTTGTGTCCTGACACTTCATAGGAAAATGTAAAATACTAAGTAAAATGACAAAATAAATGATGAAGATGGATATTTTCACTATTCTTTATCCTTTTGATGTTTGAACTTATCAGACTTAAAGCTTTACTACTCTCATACTATCCTATTAAAGTCATTAGGTGATTAAAAAATGATTCCTAACTCGTATACATAAATTTCTCGCTAATAGTAATGATTCTTGGAATAAATACGATATTTGATGGAATGGTCTTTATATGGAAAGGACTTTTCTAGAATTTCGCATAATGATTTCCCCATATAAAACTATATTATTTGGTCCATTTTGATTAATTGGTTTTCGATTATCAGATACAACAAAATACAAACTATCTCATATTATCAGATACAACTAGAAAACAAACTTAATTATACATCTTCAAAAGCAAAAAATATTTTTCCTGGCCACTGCTGTTGTCTTTGTCCCAGTCTTTAAACCTTCTTATTAGAACCTACACGGAGGCAAAACCATCGTGCTAAACATATAGCTTAGTGAGGAATATCTAACCAAGATATAATCTGGCTACTGTTTCTAACAATCGTTTAGCATTCATATGCAATGAATCATGTCAAATCACATACAACCTTTAATTGTTCAAATTAAAGAACAATCCCGCATTATTTGCATCAGAACAAAGTATAACATATCAGAACATGATATACTTGCTTCAAAAAAGCTTGTAAGTATCAAAATAGAATACCATAATATCAAAACAATACTTTAAGGTATCAGAACTGAACTTGATTATGTCAAAACAACACTTAATTATATCATAACAGAATTTAGTTGTATCAGAACTGAATTTAGCTTATATCAAAATTGAACATATATCAGAACATAAAACAAGTTAGACTACTAATCCTTTTTACAGAATTGGGTAATGGGACTAGAGTAGAAGATACCCATATTTGGTATATGAAACAAAAGAGACTTAAGTCTCTAAAATAGAAGACACAAAAGTGTCTAAAATCAAAAGACACCTTAGTGTCTGGCACAGAAGGTACCTTAGTGTCTGGTTACAGGAGCAACTGCAGATCCTTCTAGGCATGTCCATTTACTCACGACTAGGACTTGATAGTTTTAAAACAATCCATTTCAGATTTCAGAATCACAAGTAAAAAAAATGAAGTGTTATTACATTATGTCATTTTGCTCCAATTGAACTTATTCATTAACATATGATCAAACTTATCATGCCTTATAAATACAAGCATGTGCAATAATGCGTCAATAAAAGTATTAAGTCAACACACATTATGTATATTCACATAATTAGAAAACACTTCCAATACAACCCCAATTATCAAACTCCTTGGACAATTGATGGTTCGGAATTATCACAATATCATAAACACATGACAACGAAATAATGCATAAGTATGAACTCATTTCCTTATGCCCAAATTGAACACATTCATTCTCACTTGAACAAACTCAATATACCTTATAAACATAAGCATTTGCATCAATATATCAATAAAACATTAAGTCATTACATATTACATATAATCACTCAAGTTCCCAATTCACAAATATTCATAACTAACACATTACTCTTGTTCTTTAAATCACATTAGCATTCTTAAATAAACTTTATTCCTTTAACAACTTATAAGTTCCAATTAGATACTTTGTTATCAAATAACACCTTTCTTATGTTTTTACTTCAATTAAAAGTCCAAATCTTATTTAAACTTTAATTAAACTATTCCACATCAAACTAGGTTCATTTTCAAGCTCAATTAAGTCCATTTAAACCATTATTAAGTACCCTAACCTTATATAGTCCAAAAATTGTCTAAAACCAACATTTTCTACTTCCTAATTACTTCCCATGACCTTAGGAATGAACCTTATAAATCCCACGATCGTGGGATGAGTGAACCTTCCATTTGACACATCATCACCAAAGTCCATCAATTTCACTTCAATTCTACCTTATTCATACTTCAATGCCTTATCAAATTCATTTCCAAACCAATTCAAAAATCATTCATAAGGCAGCTCACAATCCATGATCTTTCAAGGATTAACATCCAAAGCAAAAGCTATCAAACAAGTATCATATTATAGACTTCAATTCTTCATCAACTCAATACATATTCTATCTAATTCAAACATCATATAATTCATATTACATCATGCTATCAAGTTTAGAATTCCCTTACCTTCTTAATTTCAAAGAACAACTCCAAATAAGCAAGCCAACTAGACTTCCAAGCAACCATAAACAGCTCCTAAACCAAGGTGCAAATTTCAGCATCAACAAAACAATAACATAGAAAATAGCAAGACTTACTTCTTGATGCAGTAACTTACAAAGATTCCAAGTGAAGTTGATCCAAAATCAAGAAAAATTCTAGAAGTTAAGAGGGAATAAGAGTTTCGGTAGTGAATAAGCAAGGAGAAGGAAGAGTTACAACAGAAACTAGCCAATGCATAAGGTTATGCCATGTGTAAGATGACTCATCTTGCGCTAAGGACACTTGTTACATAAGGACACAAGCTACTTGTCCTCTCCCTAGCTACCACACATGTTCTTTTATGAGGCTACCAAATGTCACAATTTAATTAGGCCACTCGTCACTCAACCAATGTTGCCAAATGTCAATGCATCAACTATGCCAAATGTTACTAACTTATAAGCTTAGTGATTTCAATTTTCATGTACCAACTTATCTTGTCACTTGACAATTTTCCTAGTCCAAATGTACATTTTAATACCTCAATTCTCTAATGATATCAATTAATTCCAAATCAATAAGTATGATCTATTAAAACAAAATTCAAGTCATATGCAATTCTCAATCATATCACAATTTTTAACACCTATCATACATGTACTTTCATAAACATGTAACATTCCAACCAGGGTACAATTTGGGGCCTTACACTTTTGCCTAAGCCACCATTTATTGGTTTTTGACCTAGCGAGCCTTTGATTTCTAAATGTTACATCTTCTTTTTAGGCCATCATTTATTGGTTTTTAACGTAGCAACCCTTTTGGATACTTAAATATTTGTTTTGGAGATTATGATGTAATTGTTCCTAAAAGGAAATCTTGTTTATGATGTAATTGTTCCTAAAAGGAAATCTTCTTTCTCTTTTCTCTCTTTTTTATTTTCCTTTTTATTGTTTATTTATTGGTTATTTTGCTAAAGTGATTTATTAGCTTTCCTTTTTTAGATTGACTCTTTTTTTAGATAACATCTCGATTTGCTGGACCCCACTTCCGGAGCCTAACATTCGGAGTCAAAAACTGAAACAATACTTCTCCTTGACCCTATCGAACTAGTTTAGGGACAAAAAGGAATAACTTTCTCTGTAGACATCAGACTAACAACTCTTTGGACTGTTCGAAAGAAGACTTCAAGATCTACAATTTTCATGAAGACCTTGAAAATGGATTCTATCATTAGGAAGGTCAAAAATTTAACCAGACGATTCAAGATGAACAGTGCACAAAAGAAGCGGAGGGTCAACCATAGAGGAAACAGAAGGCAGACAAAACGAATGCGAAGCAGACAAATGCCACAAAGCAGACGAATGCGAAAAAGCAGATGAATGCCACAAAGCAGACTAATGCGGAGCAGACGAATGCTATAAAACAGATGAATGCAGAGCAGACAAATGCTGAACAGCAGACGAAGGCCACGAAGCAGACGAATGCCACCAAGCAGACGAATGCGAAACAACAGATGAATGCGAAAAAGTAGACGAATGCCACAAAGCAGAAAAATGCGGAGCAGACGAATGCTATAAAGTAGACGAATGTGGAGCAGACGAATGCTGAACAGCAGACGAAGGCCACGAAGTAGACGAATGCCACCATGCTGACGAATGTGGAACATCAGACGAATGCCACAAGGCAGATGAATGCCACACAGACGAAGGTGGAGCAGACAAATGCCACAAGGCAGACGAATGCAGAACAGGCGAAGGCGGAGCAGACAAATATGGAACAGATGAAGGCGGAGTAGACAAATGCCACAAGGCAAACGAATGCAGAACAGATGAAGGCGAAGCAGACGAATGCCACAAGGCAGATGAATGCAGAACAGATGAAGGCCACGAAGCAGACGAATGCCACAAGACAGATGAATGCAGAATAGACAAAGGCCACGAAGTAGACGAATGCCACAACGCAGAAGAATGTAGAACAGACGAAGGAGGAGCAGACGAATAGAGTCCACTTAAGACGAAGCAAAGTCTTAAGACGAAATGACATCATTACAGACAAATCATCTTTACAAACGATACGTCTCCCCTTATGAAGACCATAACTTTTGACTCCAATGCCCAATTATTTCATACTATATACCGATGAAAAGCTAGAAAGGTAAGCTACAACTTTCCAGAAGGCAACTTTGACTAATTTAGTTAAATTAGTTCAATTTTTTCCTCTGGATTCGGCACACAATTTCTACTTCTAGGAAAGACTTGGATTTTCGAAATGTACACTACTAAAGAAACATGCGCATACACATGGAGAACTTTTCAGTTCTAAACTCATTTGCCAAAACCACAAAAGCTCATACATAGCTTTAATTACAATTTTACATTTTAAACAAAGCCTTAACACAAAATGCAACCTATAGAGGATGCTCAATGTTTACATGCTCATGAAGCTATCCGAAATTTATCGAACTAACTTAGTTATAAAAGCTCCTAATGTCTTGGAGTTTCTGATGCCTTGCAAGGATTGCTACTCTTCTCGTTTTGCACCTGAGGAGGGAAGAGTGGGGTGAGATACACAGCTCAGTGACTAGCATATTTATAGTCATTGGCAAATGACCACAAATTCAAGCATATGTATAAATATATACTTATATTCAATAATTCAAGCATTCTTCTATCTAATTTAACACTCATAGCACATAACACTCAAATGCAGCATACATGGCAAGTTAAAGACGCGATGCACAACAAATGACTCGAGGGTTCCATGAAAACAAAATGGAGAAATCGAAGTTTACCGCATGAACATAATGAGTCCAATTTCGGAGCTCATATGCCACAAGCGGGCAGTCAGGAGATGGCCCTTGTTAACGTGCACGTGACGAATAGAATGGTTCCACTCTCACCCAAACAAAAGCACATATTCGTTTTCTCATATGCTCATACTTTATACTTTGTCTTCTTTTCATTTAATACAAAAGTCGTGACCTCTTTTGAGCTATAACACAATCATATTTCATCATACATTTTTCAACATTTACAAACAAGTCAATTTCAACATACACACATAGGCAAGAATTTGCCCAATTGCACTATAACCATAAATATGTTACCCACCTAAGTAACTTGCGAAATCCAAGTCAAGCTTGCCTTTCCCTTTGCTCATGGGTAGGATTCCCTTGGTTTCCTAAAATAACCAAGGTTCCATTCAAAACAACATTCCAATACAGTTCATAAACTTCAAAAAATCACAAAATTTTAACAAACATAAATTTAACTCAAATTTAACCTACCCATACACCATCTAGGTCAGAAAACTTAGGATCTAGTATAGAAACCCTAGAATCACTTGGGTTCACCCAACTCATCTTCTTCTAATAAAAACCTTTCATTCTCTACACAAACACCTTTCCTTCTCTAACTCCTTCATCCTCAACATAACTCATTACTTTAATAAAGCAAGAAAAGAGATTATTAACCCACCTTAACAAAGTTGATTTCTCTTCTTTTCTTCTTTCACCAAAAACCTCTCTCCTTTTCTCTTAATTTCGACACTCTCCTCCCTTCTTCTACTTTAAGACAACTTATATGGGCTTTCTTCCCATTTTACCTCCATTAGTAAGTCTCTTCCAAGTTTGCCCCTTCTTTCATTTATTCTAAGTTTACTAACTCTCTTAACCCATTAAACACCATATTAATTCCAACTTAATTCTAGCACTTCATTCAACTTCTACCTTCTAATTTCTATTCATACTTGCTAATTTGATGACTCAACTCTAAAAATAATGAAACAAATAAATCACCAATAATTAAAAAAAACTGGGGTCCAACATAGAGAAACCCCTTGAAATAGCCGATTGACCAAATTCTGCACCCTGTATTCATATATCCCATCAAAATATACAAATTATGGAGATAGATCAAAATAATACTGAAGTTATTCTTACGATTTGCCAAGAAAAGAATTCAAAGCTAGGGTGAGATTAAAAGTAAATTGCACAACTACATGCGTGGGAGTTTAAAAGAAAATGCAATCCTATGACCCTATGATATCATCATCCCTGAGGAGGTGGTTGTTGCTCCATAAAGGTCCTCGACATATCTTCTATTCTGGCTTATGAAGCCCTGAGATTGCCTACTCTCGCTCGAAGATCTCTAATTTTTGCTCGGACTTCTTGCATTTGAGCCAGAATCTGATTATCCCCTAGAAATGGATTAGCTCTTAATTGTCGTGCAACAGGGGTATTCAGATTGTCCCTCTCCCGATGTGGATTAACCCACCAATTAGGACCATTTTTTTAATTCAAATTCCCTCATTTTATCAGCATTGATGACATCCACCTCATTAGTATAAGCCACTTCTTCATCTCTTTTGAGAACCTTGAGATGCCTAAACAACTGACTTAAGAATACTGGAAACATAAATATCTTCGTCTCTGCCTTGTGGTGCACCACTGGCCATATAGAGGTTATTATCATCTTGACAGCAGCAATGCCTTAAAATTGATCATCTTGGAAAAACATTTTTTCCAGAATGTATAAGTCTTCGTTACGGAGGTATCCTGAATCACTGGCTTTGGGCATCACATTGTGTGCCAATAGGAA
>JAOSBL010000211.1:22832000-22846910 GCA_027568915.1 Erythroxylum roraimae | reverse complement strand
TATATTACTTACAAAAGAATCTTAGTACCTTTTTGACTAGATATATAATGCTCACACGAATAAAACCAAACTCTTTTATTTTATTAATAATAAATATTTTCATTACAAAACTGTAACTGAAGAAGATAAAGTTATATGTAAATACACTTGCTTTCTAGGGCACTATATTTACATAACTCTAACACAAGATTCACACATGTCATATGATTCATAATCAGATGACCCTAAACTACCACTCCTGTGGAGCTTAACTATACGTCTTTCATTTATATGGCCAAGGCGACATTGCCATAAGTAAGTTGCTTTTAAATTATCTTGTTTATGTCTTTTCATGTCATTGACATTCATAATTGGCTGCAACATATCTAATATGTAAATTCCATCGCATAATGTACCAGTTCCATAAAGCATTTTATTCAAACTAATAGAACAATCATTACTATTGAAATTCAAATGGAAACCAACTTTATTTAAACAAGAAACAGACGATATGTTTTTTGTTAAAATATGTACAAAATAACAATCACCTAGTTTAATTGCAAGCTCACTGGGGAGTGACAAAAAATAAGTGTTTATGGCTAATGTAGCAACTCTTGCTCCATTGCCCATGCGCAGATCCAGTTCTCCCTTTATGAGTTGTCTACTGTCCCTGAGGCCCTGCATATCATTACATATGTGTGAACCACAACCAACATCTAATAACCATATGTTATGATCAGAAACAGTATTAAACTTCATGAAAAACATACCTGAAGGAGTCGGGGCATCTGATGCCTGCTTCTTGTTCAAGGACTCCAGATAGACTTTACAGTTTCGCTTCCAGTGGCCAGTCTTGCCATAATGGAAGTAAGTTCCTTTTGACGCAGTTTCTTTGAGTTTCTTTTTGGCTACACTTCCTTTTGGTTTCTTGGACCTTTTCTTCTTTAGGTTCTTTTTTCTTGAACCAGAAGAAGAAGAGTCCACCACTAGCACTGGCTTGCTACTGTCTTGAGCAGATTAATCAACTCAGGGATTGTCGTGGAGATTTGGTTCATCCGATAGTTCAACACAAACTGTGAATAAATATCAGACAATCCAACCAGAATTAAGTTAACACTTAATTCATAGTCCATAACAAAACCCAAGGTGGCCAACCTCTCAATATAACCATTCATCTTCAGTGCATACTGCACTGCAGATGCCCCTGAAGTCATCTTAGTCGTGAAGAGCAGCCTCGAGGCTCGAACCTTTCAGATCGAGCTTGCTCTTCCAAAAGCTTTCTAAGATGAAACACTATGGTATTAGCATCCATGGACTCATGCTGCTTCTGTAGCTCTAGTGACATAGAGGCTAGCATAATGCAGATAGTCAAATTATTATCTTTGAGATGCTTACGATATGCTCTTTGATCCTCATCAAAAGCATCAGCAGTAGGGAGATTAGGAAGTGGAACGTCTAGGACATAACCTAGCTCCTCAGATCTGAGAACAATTCTCAAATTTCTCAGTCAATCAAGAAAATTGGGTCCAGTCAATTTATTAGAATCCATAAGTGAGTGCAAATTCATACTATAAGACATCTTAAACCGAGCTTCGCATTTTAGCCCTCTTTCTTGAAAATAGACAAGAGTTTAGAGAAGCGGAGCTTTTAGGGAATTGATTCTGCTTCCAGCGACATAGACTTGGATTAGCAAAATAAACTTGTTTTTTCTTAGCTATTCCAACGCATTAATCGGCAGATATGAACTACAGAACTATCAAATCTTGTCGAAATATTCAAGCGGAAAAACCTGTAGCATTTGCCATGCCATCAAGATCTCAACTTTCATCAGGTTCATCAAAAAATGAAAAGCAACAATATAACCTGACCAAACAAACAAACACATATACAATATAAGTAGTAATTTCAAGAAAGAATTAAAGATTTAAGCTCAAACAAGCACTTGGGCTTTTCTTTTTCTTGTGCAGATCTTCGAGAAGAGCAACGAATTTTGTGCAAGAAAGCGAGCGAAGCAGGGAGGGAGAGAAAAGGGGCGATTGGCAAGACAAAATGCTACAGGTCTAACCAATCTAATCGATTAGATGAAAATCAGCCAGTTCTCTAACAAACCTGCTAGTTTTCATACTGACAAGTTTTTAGTTAAAAACAACTTGGACTACTGATCAGTTCAGATGTTTTTCAATCGCATCGACCGGCCTGATTTTTATGTTTTGTCCTTCCTTCGAAATTCCTAAATTACAAAATCTCTCTACTTCAATTTGCATTCTTTAATCTATCAACAAGCAATTACTAAACTATAGTTTGATTTCCTAGCTAATCCTTTGTAATTCTTTGCTGGAGACACCTAGAATATCATCTGCGAGAAGATCAGACGCTGATTACCACCATCTCCACCACCGGTTGTCTCTTCAAATCAACAAAAAGAACATGAACAAAAGTGAAGAGGTGGTGATGTCTCATGTCAATTCCTTACAGAGAAAAGAAGGAAGCAGAACCATTTGTTCGGGCAGCAACAGACAACGTTTCGGACAAGAAATTTAAGAAAACTCCATTGTCTAAAAACGCGACTCTCTCCAGCTTGCTTCCAGTAAAGAAAGACACTAGAACAGTAGTACTCCAGCTATGAGAATTCCTCAAACGTTTGAAGTTAGGGATTTACGGATTTTTGTGATTTACAAAGCGGTGAGTTTTGAATTTTTAAGACCCACTTTTATTTAAATAATAAATGCTATGTCAGCAAGTATTGGTCCTACCAATGTGCGCAAATGTTTTAACAAAAGCACATGATGTAACGAAAAATAATTTTACAAAGTTAAGGTTACTTGTTTTATAATATAAATGATATGGTTTGAAAACGTACTGTTCGGCCATTTTGCGGGAAAAAAAAAGATAATGAAGCCAAAGTTGAATACAAAAAACAGGACATCGTTGTAATCTAGGTAGGGTACTTCTGCGCATCTCATCCCCGTCAAGCTCGTGAAATAGAAAACCAAATCAACCAACTTGCTTATACGTTCCATGTACGATTGTTTACTGCCAACTCTTTCTGTCATTGTCTCTGTCTCTCTCCTCTTTTTTATATCTTAAGATGATTCTCATGACAACTCTCCCTGATTCTCTGCTTTCTGAGTCAACGCCAAGCGCCTCAAACGCAGAACTCAAGTTTCTTGATCCTCGGTTCAAATTAATCAGAACTCCTTTAGGGACTCACTCCTCACCCATTTTCCTGAAATGGGTCGTCGTCAAAACGACTCAGAAGGCTTCCGTTTCACTCCTGTCGCTCTCACCTTGGTAGGGTTGATCTCCTGTGCCCTGGTCTACACAGTCCTTTCCATTATCCTAAATCCTAACGCTGGTTTCTCAAGCTCTGCCCTTGGGTCTTCTGCATTGACAGAGAGGAGGTCTGAGGGTGATGGATGTTGTAGAGGAATTGAGGGCTTGGAGCTATGGGGGGCGGCAGTTAAGTGGGGATCTGATTTTAAGTTCAATTCTTCTAAGGAGTGTTGTGAGGCGTGCAAGGCTATGTGCACTGGAAGTAATGGACCTTGCTTGTGTGATACTTGGGTGTTTTGCGGGAATAGGGAGGCTTGTGGAGCGAAATTCGGTGAGGTATGCTCGATACTTTGTTGATAGACGGTTTTATGGAAAGGGATAGTTATATTTTGAATATATTCGTTGATCCTTATGAAATTTTAATCGTTGGCCCTTCTTTGGGTTACGCTAGATTTCAATTTATTAACAGACTAGTGAAAGCACAGGTGACAACGGTGATGCAATTTCTTAAAACACTAGGTTGTTTCAACGAATGAAATAATGTAAAAAGAGATCTGATTGTGACGCTTGTTAATTATAAATCATTTAACATGTATAACGCATAAAACCGTTGTATGCTTACCCACAGTAAAGCGTGTCTAATGTATTGTTTTCGCTTAATTCGATTTAGATGGCTCAGTACCAGATACTTCTACTAAAGCACGTCCTGTTTTCGCTTTATTGGGATAATTATGGAATGAAGCAGAAGGGGCCTTCTCTTTTTGTGGGCTATTTTAGAATAATTTCTTTGATACGTCATTTGCAGTTTCATCGGTTGTATTTGTTTTGTCAGTGTTGGCTGAAGAAACAAAAGAATACTTTGGTCCCTGATCGGCAGGAAGCTGGAGAGCCGGTTATTTGGACATCTGGACTTATCTTTGGGAAAGGAGAGGTATTTAAATTTGGATGAATTATCTGTATCGTTCAGAA
The DNA here is from genome assembly GCA_027568915.1 of Erythroxylum roraimae. Classification (NCBI taxonomy): domain Eukaryota; kingdom Viridiplantae; phylum Streptophyta; class Magnoliopsida; order Malpighiales; family Erythroxylaceae; genus Erythroxylum; species Erythroxylum roraimae. Next base: position 22,842,689 of record JAOSBL010000211.1, on the reverse strand, counting down.
ACTGAAGCATTGCTGTTTTCGATAATGAAACCAATATTTGTTAGAAAATTCTTCTATACTTGTTCTACCTATTTTAAAATTGCCATTAAAATGCAGGAGTGTTTGTATTTTTATCAAGTTAAGTCTTGAGAAACAGTTCAATTTTATGAGATCGAGGTTCGTTTGCTAATGGAATTCCCTTTGGAAAATAAATTAGTTTCGTTAATAGTATGAAAATTGCTTCCTTTATCTTGCTATGTTTCCAATATCAAAAGTTTATATGATAGTCTCATTTGGCATTGGGAGCTATAGGATGTTAATGGTATTCTTATTGTTTCCTAACTGGTATAAGTTTGTCATTGCCTCAAGGCTTCAACTTTTTCATTATTCGTTTCAGGGCATCGTTGGCATGGAAACAGAATATGGCATTATTCATATAAAAGTAAGTGCTCCTAATTTTTGGCAATTTTGTGATTAATTGACATGGTAATTATTATGGGGTCTTATTGAATAAAATTGTCAAGTTCATTAAGCTGTTTGGGGTTCTGAGAAGGGACAAAGAAGTTGGAACAATAAAGGATAGACAAGAATAAAGCAAACCATCTAACAAAAAAAATTGCCGAACAAGGGTTTGAGCAGAAGAAACTAAAATTTAATATGGTTCAGATACCAATATAGCAATGACGAAGAAAAGAGAAAGAGGAATTGTATTTTTATTGTGTATGATACGAATGATGGGGGTTTCTTATATGGTGTACAACAGAGTAACATGTAATATGACAACATAATTGCATAATACTGGAACATAGTTACCGAATATTTAGGATATAATTATAGTATTTGTATATATATATATGTCTATAGGACATACACGTCGATAGGGGAGACAAGGCATGAAAAAACACGGTATACAAATGCTGTGGGTTGGTTGTTACTAGGTGTCAAGGAATGGGTTGGACTGAGAGGTAATAGGGTACGGAGGGTGATATCAGTGTATTCCCTTGCTGAAAAAGGTTAGGAGATCTGTTTGATATGTTGGTTTAGTGTAGTACTGTCAATTTTTATTCTTTTTGTTGTTGGTTTCTCTTGCGAAGAAAAACAATTTTCTCAAGTCCGTAGAACTGTTAGATTGAATATATGTGTAATTACTTTTTTTTTTAACTGTATAAAAGATAAACAATTGGTATGTGCAGCTTTTTCCAGACTGTGCTCCACATTCTGTGACATACATTCTTGAGTTGTTGACACTGCGACATTGTGCTGGTTGCCAATTCTATCGTGCAGAGAAGCGTGATGAGTTTTGGGATTCAGAAGGAAACCATGTGAAGAATGTAACAATCTTTCATACTTGGTTTTCGTTTCATTAATTTACCAAAGATATTGTGTTATAAAATAACTTTTATATGCAAATTATTTTTTAATCATGACTCCTTATCAATTCTAAGTGAATTTGACAGTTTAATATTTTATTTGGAAAAATATCTTGGTATTTAATTTTCAAAGGCTTTCTAATTTTTAACTTAAAGGTTTATTCTTGCTCATTTGTGCATAGACCTGCCCTGACTTTGATGCTGTGAAAATTTCTCATAGGCTCCTTATGGCCCTCCATATGCACTTATACAAGGTGTACTGGAAGCTCAAGGAACATCATTCAGAAAAATTTCAAAAGAAGCTTGCCCAAGAATAACTAGGGGTTTAGTGGCCTGGATTGGTTCTGGTCCAGAATTCTTCATTAGCCTCGCCAATCATTTTGAGTGGAAAAATGCATACACTGTCTTTGGCTCTGTTCTTCCAGAAGCCATGTACATTGCAGAAAAAATCGCCCAGCTACCCACCAGATCAGATATTTGGAACAACATCAATGTATCTGTCTTAGAGAAGCCTGTTCCCTTGGTGTTAAGAAGAATTAAAATGAGCCACACAGATGTTAATTGAATTCGATGCCGGAATCAAAATGAACCATAAACACTGGTTTGTACTGATTGTTGGAGTCCTGAAGCTCAGGGAATTACACATCATTTTGCTGCTATTTTTGTTTACAGAATCCATTATTGACTTCATCCGTTACAAAAAGATAATATGTTGATGGAATTTAGAGATAATGTGTTGATGGAATCTAGGTTCTCTTAATGTTCTCAAACGTAGGCTCCATTCAAATGGCATAATCACAAAAATATATCTCCTGTGTTTGTTGTACTAAAAAGGTAAGACACTTATTTAATTATTAAAAACTTGACACAAATAACCGATAAGTGATAATTTTAACGATTCAATTATTGGTTGTAATCCAAATATTAATGACACAAAAATACATTTGATCTTAAATATCTACTACACTATTTGAATTCAATTCATAATATAAGAAAACATTTATACACATTATGTAACGATAACTCAAACTTATGATTATTTAATTAAATATTTATTATAAAATCAAAGTTTCATATTAATACGAAGAAATTATTAACTTTAATACTTCTATATCCTATATAATTTCATATAGTTTATAATTCAAGACAGTAACTAAAAGACTTTAACTTTATTCAACGTAGAACAGTCAAATTTGAAGATAAATATCATTGAAAATTAGTAAAAAGAACATATTACGTACGAGGATGTCACCCTTTCTTTCCCCGCTTACCCTATTTTCAGAACAATAAAGTACAAGTCAAATCAAGAGATAATCTGCTTAAGACCGGAACTTCTACCCTCCGTCATCCATAATGTGCCTCACTTGATCGAGTTCGGGTCTTCTATTTCCTTAAATCTTGTTCTACGTCTAATACAATCTCGTTTTGTAGTTAAAACCGGCGTCGTATTATGCATTAAACAGGTTGGACCAGGGTTATCGGTAAAAGGATCTGGTTGCTTATTCAATTGTATGCACAGTTTTAAAAATCGGACCGAACCGGCAGGTCGGACCGGAGAACCGGTGAACCGGAGCATGAAACGGTTCGGTTTAGCCCGTATTTTTTGTGAGTGATTGACCCGTTCATTTTACGGTCGGACCGGTAAAAACCGTTGAACCGGTGAAAGAAAGAACCGGCCGGTCTATTTAAAATACCTTGATTTTGATGATTTCAACTTGAATGAATATTATGATTATCAATTGTAATTTGTATGTTTAATATACACCGTATATACATAATTTCAATGGCCCTCTGAATTGAGATATTACCCTCTGATTAATGAGGAGAATAATTTGGAAGAATAGAGACGAAGAGAAGGGGGAACAAATCTTCTGTTCCGTAAACTAGTTTCTACCTTGTTTTATTAAATATTATCTACATATTTATGTAAGACTTATATGTAGATGAAATTAAATGGCACAGGATAGGAATTGTTGGTTTATGTCCTACAACTAATCACTTTGGTTGTAGTTTAATGACAAATTATTTGAAAGCATTCTTTATCTTGTATATGTTTAGATATATATGATAAAGTCCATAAGATAATTATGCATTAGAAATAAAATTATAATGAGATTATAATTATGAGATTCATATTACATTTATGCATTATTCCTAAATTGTTACTAGTTATTGTTCTATTAAAATTGGACATTAATAAAACACAAAAAGATTAACACATATTATGTTTTTCCTTTTGATGAAAGTAGTCGATCTTATAAGCTAAGGTATAGAAATACTTAAACAAACGTGTAGGTGCTTGTTAGAGAACAAGTTCACTGAACAGACACGACATGAAAAATTCATTTGAAACATTACTTGTATGTATATGGAATTCTCATTGTAATAATTGTATAAGTGATTCTTTGACTTGATATCACCAAAGGTATCTTATATAAAGATTGTTATGTTTTGATACTATTTACGACATATTTAATCATGGGTCGGTCAATCGGTAGTCATTGGATGTAATATGAACTTTATGGAGGTAGTTGTGTGATCAAGATAAGATTAATTACCTTAAAGTAATTAGGGAGAATGTTTCTTTATTCTCAATTAGTATTGATTTTGGAAATCTTTGGCCAAGATGAAATGACATTTTGTAAATAGTTTACAAATGTCATTATTGAATCGATAGCTGATAGCAGAGAACTAATATGATTGGATTTAAAATAGAGTAGACATTAATTTTATGCTCTATGCCTAATCAGAACATTGTATGATGAAATGACTGAATTATACGAAAAAAAAGCATGTACATAAAGTTCAGTCAAAACTACTTTGACATTTCTAAATATTTGGGTAGTCACAGATGTCAATCTTGATCTATGATTATAAATTGTTTAATTGGGCAATTAAAAATAAATTAAAAGGAGTTTTAATTTAGCTAGCTTCAATTTTACGTGTTTGAGGTGCCTTGATGTATTTGCCAGTGTTTCAAGGCAAATATCGAAGAACAAAGGAAAGTCGGAGAAGGTTCGTAGTCAAACCCAGGGCCACGATCGTGGCCAACAGACCACAATCGTGAAAAAACCAAATAGAAGGTGCCACAATCGTGGCCTAGCTGCCACGATTGTGATAGAAAGGAAATTCAAGTGCCACGATCGTCATGACCTGCATAAGGACAGACACAGACAACCTTTCGAATTTAAGTTTTCGATGGGCTTTTTGAACTTTTCAAACCCTAAAAAACCTTTGCATTGCCCATAATAGAAAAGAGTATACAAAGGATAAACAAGAAACCCTAAGGGAGCTCTCCATTCTGCCTCTTTTGGGAAAACTCCAAGAAGAGAGAAGAAGAAGAGAGAGAACAGGAGAGAGGAGCCACCTTCTACTGTTGTTACTGCTACTACTGCTTTCCCAAGGCATCCCATTCCCCTTCCAAAGTATATTTCATTCATCTTTGTGTTCTTTTTCTTTAAATGTTGAGATGGATATGAATATGTTGATGGATTTGGGTTTGATAATGATGTTTTAATTTTGTTTAGGGATTTTGACTTGATTTAATGTTAATCTAGTTATTTTTTGTTTAATCATTTGGGTGTTGTGATTAATTGTTATAACTTCATGCTTCAATAATAAATTGATAGATTGAATCGAAAGCAAAATGATTGGGTTGGGTTAATGAAAGTTAAGCGATCTAATAGACCACGTAATTAATCAAATCGATTATTATACGGAGAGAGATCTGGTGTGAGACCCAATTGTTTTTTAGAAAGCTTAAGAACTGATTAAGGTTAGAGTTGTTCATAATTAAGAGATTACATGTTCAGTATTTAACCTAATTAGGGATTATTAATTAGGATTTGTGATTATAACTTGAGAGAGAGTAATCCTCCCTTTGATAGTCTAGAACCGATACCTTATTAACACATAAATGATTAGGATAGCATTAATGATAGGAAAAATCCCCCTTTCTCATAATTTGGAACTTCTTCTTGTGTGATTTCTCATTGTGAATTTGGTATAGCTCATTTTAATTTCTTTTCTTGTTAACTTAAAAATTAATTTTCTACCAATTATCTTCACATGTTTACTTTTATGTCTACTTTTTATTTTCATTTTTACAATTCTTAGGGCCTTAGATAGCTTAGAATTGAATTAGTTCACCACTCCTCGAGGGATCGACACTTGATAAGTGTGAAATGGATCGTGTTTTAGGGTATAGTTTGATATGTGTTTATATGTTTACTTGATTGTTTAGTATATGTTTTCGTTAGAATTGTGTTAGTTTGTGAATTATTTGTATTTAAGTGTATTATGGGTTAGTACAAGTATTTGAGCTTAATTATTACGCTTTTGAGGTACCTTGATGTGTTTGTTAGTGTTTCAAGGCCAACTTCGAAGAACGGAGGCATTTTGGAGACATTCGGGCCCCACGATTGTGGCCTATATGCCACGATCGTGACAGAGGCATTGCAGAGATAGAAGCCCAAGACATGGCCTACCAAAGAACTTTGAGAGATCGAGAAAGAAAATAAGGAAGAGAGAATAGAAAGACGACGCATACTCAACGTACTTCCCAGAATAAGAAGCTTTCCAAAGTTGCGGCCTCCCATCGTCCATTCCAGTTCTATTTCCTATGTATTTCAGTTTTATTTGATTGTATAATTGAGATATATAATTTAATGATAGAATCGAATTATTGATTGATGTTCTATACTCACATTTGGAATGTTATTTTTGATTTAATGAAATCTGATTATTTTATGTGTTTATTAAATTAATTGTGGTTTAATTCTACACTTCATATCTCAAAAATAAACTAAGAGGGTGAATAAAAAAAACAATTAAATTGGTCTAACGAGATTTAGGTAATTTAATAGATTTGGAATTAAATCAGGTTGGTAAAACTTGCATAGAGAGATCATGTATAGGCTTCCAATTGTTTATTAGAGAACTTAAAAACTAATTAGGTTTTGGATAGGTTGTTAATTAAGAGATTGTAACTTCCCACAATCTAATTAAGGTTTATGATTTAGAGTTCAATTATAACTTGAGATAGAATAATTGGCCCTAGGATCATCTAGAATCATTAATTTAATAAATCTTAATCGATTAGGTTAGCGTTAAGGATAAATAATTTCCCTTTCTCTTTTTTGGTTAATTCACTAGGTTGAATTCTAGGGTGTGCTATCATTGTTCAATAAATCAATCAATTTTCATTAATGTTATCAACGTTCAATATAAAATTGTAAATCGTTGTTTGCTGATTGTTTTCGTTAATTGTTAATTGTCATTTGGTGTTTTGTTACTTAATTTTGGTTTATTTGATTTATTTAGTTCTCGTGTTTAAATTCATTGTTTGCTTAATTTCTATTTAATAGTTTCCAATCTTAGACTTTAGGATTAGATTAACCCTCCTTGTGGGATTGACACCTTAGGTACTACATGAATGACCCATACGCTTATGGAATATCGAGGTTTAAATATTAAAACTTACACATACTGGAAAACCATGATCAACACCTCTCATACTACATCCAGGACCTGTGCACTTGTAGTAATTTTAAGGCTTATAAATTGTAAAACTTGCCTATCACCAAGTTTTTGGCACCGTTGTCGGGGAGTTAGTAGGATTATATTAATTCTTTTTATCTAAGTAATTTTCACCATCTCTTGTGATTATGGTATCCAATCACAAAAAAAAGTTTAAAAAAACGAAAAGAAGAAAGAAGTTTTGGATGCAAAGTAGAAGACATATCAATTTGGAACATCAATTTGGACACACAAGGCAACAATGGGGAATCTGCAAAAGTCAAATGTCAACAAAAGATAGAAAGGACGATGATGCAGGAAACATAGTATAGGGAGCAAAGGACCTTTGCAGACTTCAATGAAGCACAATTTGGTTGGGAAAGTCATCATCCTTATTTGAACACGTATAATCCAAGTTGGCAGAACTACCTAGATTTCTGTTGGCCTAACAATGTAAGGAATCACATAGGATTTCAAGACCTATTAGAATTTCAGTAAGATGAGTCTAGCTTATGGGATTTTAAATTGGACAAGGTCGTAGATAAGCTCATGAACATGGATGAGGCCCAGAAAAGACTAGAAGAGAAGTTTGGGCAATTAACAAAAGACCATGCCTCTTCTATTCACAACCTAGAGCTTCAAATGAGAAAGCTTTTATGTGAATTTTGCGAGAGAAGTGTGTAAAACTATCTGAGCAACATTGAAGTAAATCCAAGAGAGTAGTGTAAGGTTATCACACTTAGGAGTGGAAAAGAGCTAGAAACACTAGAGGAAAGACAAGTTGAATCCCACCTTATAGAAGACCAAGAGAAGAAGAAGGAAGGTGACTTATTCAGAAAAATTGATATGGTCGAATCCTTAAAGGAGTAAAAAGAAGAAAAACAGATGAAAATGGACATAAAGCTTGAAGAATATAAGGAAGTCTCGGCTCACAAATTGAAAGAAGAAGGGGAGATGAGGGTGACTGAGGAAGAACAGATCATCCTCTTACAGGACAAATTGCTGGATTCATTAGAGATTCAGGGAGTTTTGTTATTTCCTATTTTATTGACAGTTTGTTATTAAAAAAGACATTACTGAACTTAATTGGTTTTTTTTTTAACTTTATCAATGTTGTCCTTTTGATTATCTTCCAACATTTAGCTTATTTATAAGTTACAAAGCTAAAATTGGCCAACAAGGGTAGAAGTAAGCCACTCATAATTGATCCCGATTGAGTTTTGAAAGATGCAAGGTCAAGCTAATGACTATAACTTAGCACGTTTAATAGTTAGATTTAAATTTTTATGTGGTTAGATTTGTCTTAAATTCTATAAATAATTCTTAATGATTTATAATGGGTTAGATTACTGACTCTCTTACTCTCTTAAATCAATTATAAGAAAGGAAAGCAATCTCAGTGTCAATCTTATTTGGTTTCAACACCAACACCGTCACCACCTCAATCACCATGACGGTTCTATACTCTAACCTTTGTCTTTTGTTATGTTGTTATTTTTAATTGTTCTCATGTTTCTCTTGTTTTGTTATTTTTATTCCCACCTTATTTATTGTTTGTTTATTTTTCTCACATTGAGGACAATGTGTTATCCAAGTGTGGTGAGGGTTGTGTGCATTATATGTTTTTTAATTTGAATGTGAATTTTTCATGCTATATGTTAGTTTTGTTTACGATTGCATGATGTGATTTGTGTGAATGTGTCAATTGCTAGGACTTAATGGAATCGATTTAGCTTTGAACATAGTCTTTTACGTTGCAAAGATTTATTAGCTTGTAAAATTAGTGCTCTAGGTTGTTTCAGTTAAATATGAATGTTAATTAGGATATGATGTCGGTTCATTCACTCTAGAATTTACCACATTCAATTATAATTTTAGGTTAATCGAATACATAGCATTGTTAGTACCTTTTGATGCGAATGATTAGCTAAAGAAATGAGGTAGGCAATAAAAAATGTGTGTTTTGTTTAATTAATAACTATTCCACTGGCCCGTTTTGAAACAAATCGGGTTATGAATAGAGCTAGTAGCTAGTTGAGAATGTGATATAGCTAAGTAACGGAGGGACATTCATCATAAATGTTTGTCTTAGCATCAAAAGGCTATAATGACATTCCAACCAAGTTGTTTAATAAAAACATGACGTAGTTGAGTAACTGGATCGACATTCATTACAAATGTTTTCCTTCGCGTAAAAAGGCTAAGTTCATCTTAACAAAAATCAACAAAAATAGTGTTTTATCAAATAAGCCTACCGATCTTTATGACTAGCTTGAATTTTCATGAAAAGCTACTAAAGGGTAGTTATAATTTTGGTTGACCGAATAATTATTAATGTATGTGTGTAAGTGATAGGAGCAAATTAGTTTAACATTAAAGTCTTGATTAGTATGTATATTTGGTACGAAGTACTTAGACACAGATTTCACAAGTTAATAAGTTAGAACAACTTAAGAGATGGGACAAAGTACTTAGACACATATTTCACAACAGAACAACTTAAGAGATAGTGTTTATAGTTAAATTTGTTTCGTAAAGTTTAATGTCATTGTCCCAGTATTGGATATGTTTGTATATTGTGTTTTGGTGTTTTTGTTTGTTTGTTTTGATTTTGCTTGAGCACAAGAAAAAGTTTAAGTGTGGGGAAGTTGATAGTGGTAGATTGCATAATGTTTTAGTGGGTAGTTTGGTACATGTTTAGTTATTAAATTGAATGATGAGTGCATATTTAGGTTATGATTATGTTTGTTAGTTAGATATTTGTGTTTTGTGGGTTAGAGCACATAATTGAGCTTCAATTTTATGTGTTTGAGGTGCCTTAAATATGTTTACTAGTGTTTCAGGGCAAATATCAAATATCAGAGGAAATTCGGAGAAGCCCCGGAGTCAAACTCAGGTGACCAATGAGCTAAGATCGTGACATAACCAAATAAAAGATGCCACGATCGTGACCAATGACCCATAATTGTGACAGAACCAAATAGAAGGAGCCACGATCGTGGCCTATTTTCGACGGACTTTTCAGATTTTTCAAACCCAAAAGAACCCTAGGTTTGCCTAGAATAGAAAAGAGTATAAAAAGGATAAAGAAGAAACCCGAAGGGAGCTCTCCAATCTAGCACTTCTAGGAAAACTCTAAGAAGAGGGAAGAAGAAGAGAGAGAAGAGAAATAAGAGAAGAGAGGAGTCGACTTCTTTTGTCGTTGCTCTCCCAAGGCATACTGATCCCATTCCAAAGTGTATTTCATTCATCTTTGTCTTCTTTTTCTTTGAATGTTGAGATGGATATGTGTTGATGGATTTGGGTTTGATCGTGATGTTCTAATTTTCTTTAGGAATTTTGACATAATTTAATGTTAATCAAGTTATTTTTATGTTTAATCATTTAGGTGTTGTGATTAGTTGCTATAACTTCATGCTTCGGTAATAAATCGAGAGAGTGAATTGAATGTAAAATGATTGGGTTAGGATAATGAGAGTTAAGCAATCCAATAGACCACGTAATGAATCAAATCAGTTCTTATACGGAGAGAGATCTCGTGTGAGACTCGATTGTTTTTTAGAAAGCCTAAAAACTTATTAGGGTTAGAGTTGTTTGTAATTAAGAGATTACATGTTCATTATTTAAACTAATTAGGGATTATTAATTAGGGTTTGTGATTATAACTTGAGAGAGAGTAATCCTCCCTTCAATAGTGTAGAACTGACACCTCATTAAAACATAATTGACTAGGTTAGCATTAATGATGAAGTGAATCACATGTTAATAAAGACTTAATAAACGATATACAAATGCACAAGAAGGGGGGTTGAATTGTGTATTC
>JAOSBL010000211.1:22792871-22802978 GCA_027568915.1 Erythroxylum roraimae | reverse complement strand
GACACTCCATCATACACTCTCTCGACTTTCATCCTTCAACCATTTTTCACGCTTCATTGTCGCTCTTATCAATTTGTAGCTACTGCCATGGATGCTAGGGGTGTGTCTACAGTTGTGAGTGCTCCCGGAGTGGTGTTTGGCTAGGCACCATTTCCTCTTGAAGATGTAGTGATGGCTTGAGTTCATAGGCTTCAAAAGGGGAATAGTTCATTAGTGTTTGACTACATTGTTATGAATTCCTGAGTTAGGATTTATGCTTTATAGTTGGATTTTTTTGATTAGAGTTTAATCAAGTTTTGAACTATGCATTATGTTATGGATTGGTCGATGTAGAACATTGAGCTTTAATATATGAAGCTTCATATATGTCTTTTTGGTGATTGTGTTAATCCTCTTTTATCAATTCTAAAACAAAATGCTCATGGTTTATGTCTTAGTTAATAAAGTTAAAGGAGACTAGTAAAATTCATTAAATGTAAGATAAGGAATGGGAAAATAGCCTCTCTATACTGTGACAACAAGACCAAGGAAGGCTCCTTTCAGCAATCTAATATTTGAATACATATGTCAAATAGATTTCCAAATAATGCCAAAGTGAAGGAATGGATTATAGGTAGAAATTGGATCAACATGTATGTGTAGGATATGGAAAGATAGAAGTCATAAATGTTTTCAAGGTGTAGAGGACGCAAAACGGTGCATACTATGAGACAACACAATAAAGGAGATGAATAGTTACTCAACATAAGAAGAGAAAGATGCAAGCAAAGATCATTTACACTATAATAAAGAGTCGGGGCATAAATGGAGGAACATTAAGATAGAAAATAAAATATCTTGAAAGGTTTAAATTTGTCAACAATAGTATTTATAAGAGGGTTAGAATGTAATAGTTGTGATTATATGTATTGATAGGAACGTATTAGTTTCATCAAGTTACGTACTCTTGTCAATTGTATACCCATAATCATTTGAAGATTTCTTAATATAATCTAACTTAAAAAAAAGTTGAAATTAACAATTTTTCTTTTTTTTTAAGTTACGAACAAAAGAATACAAATAGTAGACTTGATTAGCAATAGCTCAATAAACTTAATCTTTGCCTGAAAATATTTTCTTGTTATACAAGCAACACACTCCCATTAAAAGAAAAACATGATGGTTAACTTTCAACAAGTCCTAGTCAATAACGAGCCATTGAATAAAATTAAGAGGTAAAGATTTTACCGGACCAAAACAGAAAAATGCTTTTGATGTCAAACTCAACTTCTCTTCTTTCCCTCGTACGTGTACTTTCTTCCTATCTTCGAGTCCTACCGGTTCCAATTTGACTATTTTCCCAGTCCCAATCCACTCATTTTCGAAAAGTGACTGAAAAAGGTGACGGAACTAAAACATAGCAATAATGTTTTAAAATATTAGTAATTTAACAAAGATACGACTAAGGGTAAAGAAAAGAAAAACTAATTTATAATCATCCAGGGAAAGTGATTGATTACAAAAGAAAATCAGCAACAGCCGTCCGATCAGCAAGCTCTCTCCTTCGTTGTGGTTTTGTTTTAAACCCAAAAGCATGCCTCTCTCTCTCTCTCTGGACTCTGTATTCCTTCTGTGCTAGAGGAATCTCCCTCTCTCCCTCCTTTGTTTTACTATAATTTCCTCTACCAAACGCCCATTGTCCACGGCTTTGGTTCTATTATTTGTTCGGTAAGTTTCTTTTCTTTGTTATTGATTTCTGTATGGCGCTCATTTCTTGATGATCTCTTTTTTTATTCATTAGGTCTTTGTTGATTTTGCTTTCTTTTTTATTGGGTTATTTCTGTTTTTCACTTCTGCTGCAATCTTTGTATGGCTCCTGAGTAATTTGAGGAGACCTGAGAGAGCAGAGACGGCTTTTTGTTTCCATTTTTGGTTTGCTTCGGGTTTGGGGTACTACGAATACTACAGATTTGGAACTTTAACGTTTCTAGTTTTGCTTTCAATCATGGAAAATTATAATTTTCTGTTTTAAATTGATCAGTCTTTTGGGTTAGCAAATTTTCTGAGATTGATAAATAAGATGAAATCTTTTGATGAAAATTGTGTTGCCATTACTTATTTTTTCATATATGTGGCGATGTTTGTGAATGTTATAGATTTGTAATTTGCAAGGTAAAGATGGTTTCGATGATGGATGGTAGTCAGTGATCGCTGACGCGCAAATTCTTGTATTGGCCTATCTTCCTTCCTCAGCTGTAAATGGGCTGTTTTAGTTCTAAAGTAGCCAGACAGTTTCCCGGACACGAGGATCCTATTCCTCTCGCATCTCAAACTGCCTGTAAGTTGTACTTATCTAATTCACTTGTTACTTGGTTCTTTGAACTATGATTTTGTCAACTGCATGGTTTTTTACGCTAGTTTTAGTAAGCGATAACCAATTCTAAAGCGTCCAGTCTTATGATTTTTCAATTCAGTATCCAATCTTTTAAATTTTTTAATTGAGTGATCAACCGTTTATAACTATAGTAGTTCAAAACTTCAGCTCTATTAGTAATTTGTTGATTTGACTAATGAAACTGTTGTTCTTCATGAGAAATTCAAGCCTGCCTGAAAAAATAGTGGCTATAGTTAGGCTAGAGTATAAAGAATTTTTTCAAGTGTACACTTACATATCATGAACAACAAAGATTTCATTAGCCAAACCACTCAATTACTAACAGAACTGATGTTTTAAACTGAATTTTTAAGTTTTTAAAAAGTTTGTCACTCAATTGAAAATTTTAAAAACTTAGACACGAAATTTAAAAAAAATTATAAAAGGTTTTACACTTTAGAATTAGTTATTCCTTTTAGTCATTCACCTAAAACTAGAGAGAATAGTGCCCCTTCCAACTGTTGCCATTTCTTATTCAGTTTCACAAAACTTCAGTATGTAGTCTTTCATTTGCTTAAAGATGTGAACCTAATTTTTCATCACGTGCATTTTATTGATCAAGTATGCCTAAACAATTACACTGCTCTGTTGTTATACATGAGGCATTACTGGTGGCAGTTTATGAAAAAACAAATGAAAGCCAAATTCTTAAGAGAAATTCCCATTCTAGCTGCAGAGTCAGCTAGAGTAATATTAGCTCCAGAAACATGTGTAACCTGTACTTCCCATCACTGTTTCAAAACTCTCTTACATTCAGTAAAAAGAAAAAAAGAAAAAAGAAGAGAGTATAGGCGCTGGACATGGGAAGACCTCAATATAGGCCACTTATGAATCTGTCAGTTAGATCTGACCCAAAACCCATGCCAGTTTTCCATAGTGCTTATCTGATTTCAATCTTTATGTGCTTGCTTGCCAATATTTTACAGTATTAACTTCTGTTTTATGGTTATGATACTTGAGTCTCATATGTTGACTTCTTCCCTTTTTTTGGCTTGTATTCATAGGTCAGTAGTTCAGTATTATGTTTTGAGATGCAACCACCATTAAAGAAAAAAAGAAATTGAGGAAGTTTGCTGAAATTCTCTTTTATTGTTCATATTAAGGCAGTCTTAAATTCTTCTTATTTTATGCAGTGTTCCATTTGCTTTCATCCTCCTCTTTTGCTTTTTTTTTTTTTAATTTTTTATTTCTCAATTCCTCAGTCAGTGTCAGTGAAGTTGAAGCCCTTTTTGAACTGTTCAAGAGCATTAGTAGCTCTGTTGTTGATGATGGTTTGATAAGCAAGGTAATTAACATTTTTCTTCCATGCATTTTGTAGCTCTTTTCTGTAGTTCCTTTTCATCTGTCCTGGTGTTTCTCCTCTCTACTAGTGCAATTCAAAGAGATATTCCAAGTATGTGATTCACTGAATGTTTTTAATTGAAACATGCAGCATTTTCTTACAAATGATGAATCCCATTTGTCTGTCCTATATCATTTTAGAAAGAGTTTATATAGCTCATTTCTTTTTGCTAGCAGAACAGATCTTTTTTGCATTTGATTATGCCAACAGATATTCAATTGACATGATTTGAAGTCTTCTCTCATCATATTTAGTAATTTTGCATTGATTGCAGGAAGAATTTCAACTTGCTCTTTTCAAGAATAGAAAGAAAGAAAATCTCTTTGCAAATAGGGTAATGGTCCTTATACTATGTGTTTCTTTCTTTATCAACACTTCAAAGGCTTTATATGATTTGATTAACAACCTGCATTTTGTCACTCTTTTATCATGTTCATCTTCTCAACCTTTTACTGGATTTTATGAGGCATGAAACCTGGTTTGTAAATTATGGTTATAAAATAAAACTCAAAAAAGATAGTGCTCCAAGAATGTTATAGTGCTCCAAGAAATGTTCAATCACTAATGCCCTTGTATTCTTACTATAAATTGCATCATTTTAATCACTAATGCCCTTTTATTCTTACCGTAAATTGCATTATGTAAAATTTCTTTACTGCTTTTCCAATTTGTACTGTAGATCTTTGATCTGTTTGATGTTAAACGGAAGGGAGTCATAGATTTTGGTGACTTTGTTAGAGCACTTAACGTCTTCCATCCCAATGTCCCACAGGAAGACAAGATAGACTGTAAGTTAAAATATATTGAATATATCATTTTCTGCATATTGGTCTTGATCTTTGATATGCCCTACATGCATTGGCATATGCTTACACTTAATGTTTTCATTCACCTTGTAGTCTCGTTTAAGCTTTATGATCTGGACAATACAGGATTCATTGAGCGCCATGAGGTATGAGGTTGCTCACTTGCATTTAAATATATCTATGAAGAAGAATCTGAAAAGTTGCTTGGATGACTTGAATTTTCTTATGGTTGGGTGAACTAGTTGAGGACATTAGTCTATTTTCTACAGCATCCATCCTGTCCTCTGAGAAACAATGCAGAACCATAATTGAAAATTATACAGTATGTAAGTTGTAGCTTGTGTCCTGGTATCTTTTTGGTCCTTGTTTTGGTTAATATTGCAACTTAATAGGGAAATATGTGAGTCTCCCCCAATTAACTAAATCTTGATGATCTGGTAATATAACAAAAACGGGTGGATGTTTTTGGATCAACTTGAAATTGTTGCAATTCATTCTAATCTAAGAATGGAAAAAATAATTCATATTTTTTTGTGGATAGTTAGCATAAAATAAAAATGTCTATTAAATTAATCTATCAAAAACATTCTAGTGGATCACATTGCTAACCTATGTTTGCTATTTCAGCTGGCATTCATCTTCATTTTTACTCGGTGTATGGAAAATGCATTTGCAGATCATTATTGCCTATATTTGAATTTTCTATTTGAGATGCAGACAATTTTTTTTTTAAATTTTGCTCATAGTTCTGCTATCTTTTAATGAGTATAAATTACGTTACCTTTTAGGTATAAAGATCTTAGTTATCAGGCCAAGCATTTTTGATAAAAGTTAATATCAGCTATCTACCTGAGTGTGACTAGATGCAACTTATCAGTTTGCAAGTTCGGTTATATTAAAGAATGAGTTGCATCTCATCTTCCAGAACTGTTTTGTTCATTGATTATCCTTCTTTTTAAACTTCCTGCAGCCATCTTCATTGACTGTACTTATTGACAGGTTAAGCAAATGTTAATTGCTCTTCTCTGCGAGTCTGAAATGAAGTTGGCCGATGACACAGTTGAAATAATTCTTGATAAAGTGAGTTGATGTAGATCTGATTAACTGGCTGTCGGGTTTGCTTTTTCTTATAACTGTTCAGACATTCGCAATTCTTGTTCTCTTAGGGAGAAGCTGATTGCAGCTTTTGTTATAGTTTGTGGATGGCTTGTTTCTTGATAACCGTGCAACATAAAATTTCCTTCTCATTTTCTGTGAATAGACTTTCTTGGAAGCCGATGTGAATAATGATGGGAAGATAGACCAAACTGAATGGCACAACTTTGTCCGTAAAAATCCATCATTGTTGAAGATCATGACGCTCCCATACTTGAGGTAAAGAACCAAATTTCTGTAGTTTGCAGTTTGATTGCTTTCATAATCCGTTAAATGTCTAAATCAAATGCAGGGACATCACAACAACATTTCCAAGTTTTGTTTTTAACTCTGAGGTGGATGAAATAGCCACGTGAAATGAAAATATGATGTAACATAGATGATACTGCAATTGGTACAAAATATTGCATCTTTTTTAATTTTTGGTTTGGACAGAGAGAGGGATGTTTTGCGAGGTGGAGACCACTGGCAATGATGGGTAAATTGCGATAAAATTATTCTGCCCATTTCTAATGCAAATAGTAAAAGCGCAGCAATTTGTTCGATGCAAAGACGGTTCTTTCTGTTTTCTAAAATATTCAAATTAAACTAAAGTAGTAGATAATTTAGATGAAGTTAAAAGTCTTTATTTGCTATGTATCACGTTAGTGTAGATGTCGCGTAAGTAAATTTTTCTTAGTGACGTGTGTCCTACTATCTCACGTGATGTACATGTAATATAATTGAACTCACTTTTTTAAAATAATTTTAAAATATTATTAAAATTTTAAATTATGATTATATTACTAAAACTATAACTAATATTAAAAATACAAATTGACTCAAATAATTTTACTTAAACATAATTAACTTAAATTTAATTATAAAATCTTATTCTCAAATTACATAACCTAAAATATGAAATTCATCTTCTGCCTCTCACATTGTATCCCCAAATGATCTAAAAGTTGGATGGGGTCGATAGGTTCTACCGGTTTAAGTACTAATTGGAGTGCTTTTCAGTTCGGCTTTTACTATTAACCGCTATGATTGGCCGGTTTCTTCTAAAACCTAAGAACTGGATGGCTTTCCTGACGCTCTTTCCACTGGATTAGTATGGAAAGATGAGAGTTTTGAGTGATTTGACCCTTGAGAAATCAATAGTAAAAACATATCTGAAACCAAGATTGAGCAAATGGGTAGTTGAGTTTAGCACTAGAAACAAAACAAAAGCTCGAAATAGACAAATCAATGGAAGATGGATTCAGCTCAAAGCCAGAGCTTTGATAAATTGTATATCAAAATATCTGAAAGCAAAAGAACATAAAGATGTTAAAGAGTGGTAGCTATGGGTGAGAAAAAGGAAAGGAGGTTTGAGTAATATAATAAAAAAAGACAATAAATACATGATGATAGTTTAATAACTTGTATAGATGTCGTCACTTCCTTCCCGACATTCCCTTCCCTCTTGTAGTGTCGGACACTCATCAATCGGATGACTTATATTTGAACATTTTCCACATGCTTTTACTTGTGCTTGTCTAACTGCAATCTGTCTAACAAAGATGTTACTTTATCTAAACGATGTTTGATAGATGAAGTACTTGCCTCATTTACACGTCGAAAATCATTGCAAGTGTCGAATTGTTGAGTGTTAATGGCCATCCGCTCAAGTAGAATCCTGGCTTCGATAGGGAGCTTCTCACACAGTACCCCACCACTCGACGCAATAACCAAACTCCTATCCACCGGTAGTAATCCTTCATAAAAATAATAAATGAGAAGTTGCTCTGGAATTTTGTGGTGAGGCTAGCTGACACACAACTTTTTAAAACCCTCCCAGTACTCATAAAAAGACTCTCCATTATGCTACTTGATACCACAGATTTCCTTTCAAATACTCGTTGTCTTTGATGCTAGAAAATATTTTTCTAGAAATAGTCTCTTAATCTCTAGCCAGGTATTCACACTCCCAGCAGGTAAATCAAACAACCAATCCTTTGCTGCATCTTTTAGTGAGAACGAGAAAGCTCTCAACATGATTTACTCGTCTGTCACTCCTGGATGTTTCTTGCTTAGACAAACCACATCGAGCTCCTTGAGGTGCTTATGTGTATCCTCACCTGCAAGACCATGAAAATTAGGTAATAAATGTATTAACCCATATTTTAGCTCAAAGGTAACATGTTCGGCAAAATTTGGAAATATAATGTATAAGGGTCTTTGGGTTAGGTCTGGTGCAGCCAACTCCCTTAGCATTCTCGAATTTGCCATCGCCTCTTTGGATTCAGGTTCTGGTTCTACTTTCAAAGTTGTTTTTACTTCTCTTCGTAATCTGCACAGTGTCCTCTCGATTTTCAGATTAAGTTGCTCAAGTTCTCTACAAGGAGATCTAGTAACTACCATACACCAACAATAACAAACGTTAAAAATTAACAAATAACAAAGAGAAACAATTATAAACAAAGACATACACAAAACACCAACTAAAATCAAAAACAAAAATTAAATCACCATACACAAAGCACGTATCAAGTACATTGCAAAATTTACCTAGCTCTGCAGGCTAAAAACTTGTAGAAGTGGTGAGTCGAGATCGTATCTATAGGAAATGTTTGGTTCATTGTCGTAATGAAAATAATTGATGCAAAGAGAATAAAAAGGGAGTTTTGAGTTTCATGTAATTGAGAAATTAAAGTAAAATTAAGCTAGTGAACATAAATTATAAAAAATAAAAAATGATAAAAATGTCGAACGTGTGTAAAGTCCGATGCTAGGATCAGTCTTGGCCTAGACATGATTAAACATATCTCATCATTCTAATGTTTTCACACCTCTCTTCAAACTATTGATTGTCGACTAACGATACGCTCTACTAATTCCAATTTTCCCTTAAGTTGTGTTTAATTAAGAGATGTTTGTTAATTAAACCTAGTCACCGAATAACCTATGTTATGATCTCTAGATTCAATTTGTCAGCTGCATTACGAAGTGAAAAATGGATTAATATAGGGAGTAACTTCACATGTTTGGGTTATCTAACCTCATTTATGTTGTTCCTAACGATTCAAGATCATTAGTGGCTACTAACGAACATAAAACATAATGATCATGGATTATAGTCAACATTCTTGTAGTAGGTTCATAATATAATAATCCAAATAACGAATCAAGATTATCTTTACAAAACTGGATTCAATCAACATAAACAACAATAAAAATTCAAAAAGAGATTCAACATTAACAAGATGAGCTTAATTGTGATTCGGGTATTGATTGCACCTTTGAACTGGTGTTAGGATGTTATCCTCCCATCTTCTCCATCAATATCCAAGAAGAATAGCTGTTGTTGCCTCTTTCCATCTTAAAAATCGAAGAGAAAATGATGAAGAATAGTTGTTGTCCACTGTTGTCTTCGTTATTCCACCTTGAAAATCCAAGAGAAAATGATGATGAATGGCATCTCTCCACTATTGTATCCTTATTCCATCTTGAAAATCCAAGAGAAATTGATGTTGAATAACATCCCTCCATTGATGTCTCATTATTCCACCCCCATCTTGCCGTCACATAACATGTTTCTTTATATCTTCAAAAGCTAGGTTACAATGGACAGCTAGGTTAAATGAATAGTTGGTGACATTGGTGAATGATATCTCATGGGTGTGAGTGGTGTCTCACACCCATAGCTCACACCCATAGGATATCTTGCATGGGTGTGAGACATTTATGTTATAGTCATGAGATTGCTCATAGCTGTGACATTTATTTTAGCTTAGCCGTGAACCACCATGCACCATTCTCCACTTTTATGCTCTATCTTGTCTCTTTTTCTTTTAATCTTTTTCTTCTTCTTGCTCCATGAATACAATAGAGTATGAACATTGAGAAGATGACTCAATGAGTATGCTTTCGGTCACTTCCAATGTTGGCCCTCGAATTTTTTTTCTTTAGTTAAGCATGATTTAAATAATTATGAGGTTTGGATAGGTGAATTTTTTGGAGTTAATTTTTTTATGTCTATGTTAGCAGAATTTATTTCATGGGTTAGTTGAATTAAAAGTGGTAAGAATACTAAAAGGGTATTTTTGGTAGTTCACTTAAGTTTAAAAACCATAAGGCATTAAAGTAAGGGCAAGGTGGACTTTTCTCAATCATTAAGGGTAAAATAGGAAGAAAGAATTGTTGTTTTCTTCCTAAAGAAGAGAAAAACGAAAATAGGAGAGAAGAAGAGAAATAACGAAAACAAAGAGAGAGAGAAGAGAGGTTTCGGCTCTTGAGAGGAAAGAAGGAAGAGCAAATAGGGTTTCATCTTTTCTTAGCTTTTGAGAGTGAATTTTGTAACATCCCGTTACCTGCGGGAAGGTTAGAATTGTAAATATGAGTGACCAAAGAGAGCTTAGAAAAGCATT
>JAOSBL010000211.1:22753213-22768565 GCA_027568915.1 Erythroxylum roraimae | reverse complement strand
ACTAGTGGCTTCATCCTCTGGCTGCACAAAGGATCAGAATCAGAAGCATAATAAGTAGAAAATTGGGAACTTGTCCTAGATAATCATACTTACAAGAAGAGGTTTGAGAAGTTGCGGATCGTCTTTGGTGAAAGTGAGTTTTATAGAGCCTGCGTCAGAATAGATATGGACTCAACTTTATAGGAATTGTACCTAAGAATCCAAGTCTTCCTTCCTTGTCAAATATTTTGTAAAGTCTGTTCATATAATCATATCCTTGTCACACGTACTGTTAGATTTGAGACTAGCGAATATGCCAAGTTCCATGAGCATCAGTTAAATTAACTTCTTTTGTCTCTGCAGCATGTAACTTTCCTACACTGCATAGAAGTAAGAGATTTGCATTTAAAGTTTACTTCAAAGAAAGATCAACTTGTTGAAGATGATTTCAGTGGCTTGATTATGTTTCCAAGAAATTAAATGATTTTGTAGCCTATGTCCAAAGAAATAAACATGAATGGCATTTAGATGACATTACAAAATTCAGAATCCAACCAGCCTATTAGAATAAATCCAAGTATCTATTATTCTAAACCGGCTTATCTCCATCATGTTATTATGGTTTTCAATCTATAAAAAGTAGTCACTTTTCTTAGGGGAATTTAAAGCTGCTAGATTACAACTATCATTGAAGAAAAGATACATGCCTCTTCGAAGGTGAGAGTGAGGCGAGATTGAAGGCCACTGTCCTTGTCCTTAGCTCTAAATCTGACAGCAATTTCCATCGGAATTCCAGATCTCTTTCAGTTCTGTAAATGCAGTGTTGCATTTTTACTCAAAATGCAAAGCTAATTAAGTACTACTTTAGAGCAGCGTTTTATGGTTCTACATTTCCAAGCAAGTCTCAGAATCAGAGACTGCAGAAACTTATGCAAAGGTAAAGAGTTTGAGAATTTGTGAGAAGAAAACACTTCTCTTTGTAGATTGATTGAGTACCACATTTATACACAATTACAGAGAAGATCCTATCTTAATGGATATATCCTAGCTACCTAATTTGGATACACTCAAGATATATACAATTTGAATTGAAATAGGAAGACTCAGTGTACACACCTATGATTGTGCAACGGTTACTTTGTTAAAAGGCCAAATCATCTTCTTTTTGGATCTTTGTTGATTTTTAGTTTCCCTTTCTCTCAGATAGAAATATCATAACTTACAACATAATGGTGCTAAAGCTTGGCCTTAAAATATATTCTATCATACAGAAATTGACCACCCCAGATCGAGGGCAATCATCTTTTGAAGGAAATCACAATGAAAAGAAGCAAATCCGTGAGAAACTTCACCGCAAGAACGATATTCAGATTCAAAGAAGCAGAAACAAAGCACCCTAAAAGTCCAATCTGTCAAAAACCCTAAATCTTAGAGAGCAAACAGAATAAGAAGAAAACCATGGATGAGTTACCGACCTGATTCATGACGTTGGGATTAGCTTCAAGAGGAAGCCAACTCTTAGAAGAGGAGTTGTTATTCTTCTTGGCCATGGCTCTAATAACCAATGAATTGCACCCATAAGAAGAAATCTTGCGCTCGAATCCCTAATCTTTAAAACCCCAATTGCGATGACCAGATCTCGTCGACGCTAACCTGACTTGGACGATTCCCATCTGGTTATAAAGAGTAGAGAGAAAAATGCCGAGACCCTTATGAAGAAAACGAGAGAGACGAGTGAGAGATATTGGGCAAACTTAACATTTTGGTTTGGGGTAATCAGCTGATTACCCCAAACACTGGTGGGAAGAGCTTATTCATTTTGGCTGGTTGGGTTGCCTAATTCAACCCAACCAGCCAATTAACCAGACACATCTATTAGCTGTGCTAATTTTGGCTGATCAGCTAATTTTTTACCTGATCAGCTGATATCCAAACACCCCCTTTCTTAGGATAACTACATGCCAATAATCACGAAGTTGCAAGATTATTAATATAACTATTTACTTTTTATTCATATATTATTAAATCTACTAAAATGTTTGGAAAATAGAAATCAAACAAATAAGGGCATCAAAACCATTATATGAATTATGTTTCACCATTTATTTCCTGCTCAGAACTGATGAACCATTCCTGAAAACAAAAATATCTCCAAAATGTCTTAGATTCCCCTATATGGGGCAATTGTCAAAATAGATCAATATTAAACATGGCAATTGATTAATGTCAAAATATTCTCTGCACTAATGGTACTCAAAGAAAAGGATTTTACCTAAGAAGCCTACAAAATTAAACCCAAGCTAAGTTTCAAAATGGAAATTCTATTTAACGTGCCAAATCCCATTATAGCTCTAGCATCAAAAGGCTTGCGCTCAAACAATTTCATCCATAATGCCACATGAAGTGAACAAATATGACCAATAGATGCCAGCTTGTTAATATCGTGGTTGCATCCTTCATGAGTCAAAATCAATATAATAACAAAATTTCCAAAAGAATAACTTAATAAATAGAGTAATGATTAGAAAAAGGGTGTAAAAATGCTTGTAAGCCACATTAAAATGACTAATAAGCTCACAAACAACAATTTAGAGTGAATTCAAACATAATTTGATAAGCGAGAAGGCTACCACAAGAAAAAAAAAATGAACATAAAAGGACAAGAGATGTAATGATCTAGAGGCCAAGGGAGGAAAGTGGGAGAAAACTCATCTGGCAAGAAAGCCAAGAGGTACCAAAAAGAGGGGCGGAAAGAAAAAAAAATCTAGAAAAGAATGATGGTAGAATGAGGAAAAAAAAGCAAAAAAAATCAAATACTTGCAAAGAGACTCATTAGTTTTAACATGAGCATTGTTATAATCCATCTTTTTAATACTCTATTCCATACATGATCAGAAGCATTGGTTTGAAGTACTAAATTATCATTGTCATAAGGTAGACGTAAGGCAGAGTTTGATTTTTTAGGGGTGATATCTTTTAGCAATTTGAGTTCCTTATACTTAGGTTTATCTCTTTCATTTAAGAAAGCCTAGGTAAAGTAGAGCATAGAACTTTAGTCTTCTTTACTTGCTCAATCAAATAAGGTAAAAAAAATTTAAATCATTGATCTTTCTTTAAAAGCATTTGGAACTCAACTGAGTTTTGAATAAAATCAAATGCATAATTTAACACACCTAAAAAACTTTGAACTTGTTTTTTATTTTGTAATTTAACTGGAAATTGCGAAATCTTTTCAAGAATATGGGGTTAAATTTTAACTCCTTTACCATCTATATCCATTCTAAGAAATTCTATTTCAGTTTGAAATATTTTATCTTTTTTCCTGGAAAGAGTAAGACCATATTTTTCGCATAAATCTGCAAATGTATAATGTGTTGAGAAATATTATCGCTAGCTATTAAAATATCAACTACATAACAATGTATAAAATTATAATACTTGAAAATATTGTCCATTTTTCTTTGAAATATCTGTGGGGCATTTTTTAAACCAAATGGCATTACTAACCATTCATAATGACCTTATGGAGTAGAAAAAGTAGTATAAGGAATGCTTTCTTTATTCATTCTTATTTGTCAAAGTCCACTATTACAATCAAACTTAGAGAAAATTTGTTTTCTTCTTGTTAAGTTTATCAGGGTTTCTTTATGAGGTAAAAAAGTATCCATCAAATACTGTATTATCATTTAATATTTTATAATTGACTACCATCCTTGCTATATTTCTGATTATCTCTGTATAGTTTCTTACCATAAAAGTTGGAGAAGAGTGTGGTGATATACTAGGCTTAATGATTTTTAGATTTTCTAATTCCATAAGTTGTTTTTAAAATTCCTCTTGATCTTCCGGATTATATCTCATGGTTGTAGCTCTAATAATTTTTTTGTTTATATATCATTTCTAAATTTGTTTCTTCTCTATTTTTATCCCAAAATTGTAAAGGATTATCATAATCATTTTTTCTTTTTTTTTGTTTCACTATTTCTAGTTCATCTTTGATAGTTTTTATCCGTTGATATTTGTTTTCTATAAGATTTTCTATTTTTAACAAAGGTTTCCTTTTGGAAAAATCGAATTTTCTTTATAACCTACACCACACTAGGCTGTGCGAGGTTTAAAAGATATAGGGGTAGAACAACTATAAGCATTGTTATGGCAATTAACAATTATCCAATGTCCACAAGGAGTTTTGAAATACATTTGTTGTTTAATATTATCAAATAAGATTTTATAGAATAATTGAAGAAAGTATTTCCAAGAAGAATACCAATACCAGTATTATAAAAATAAAAGGGTGGACATTTAACTAAATATGATCCTAAAAGGATTTGAGGTTGTTGTATGCCAGTGGATAAATGAATTTGATGATTAGAAATATCTAATCATCTGATAGGTTATAAGGTTTCATGATATTGTGAAGTAAAACAAGTCAATTTGCATAGGTAAGAACCTGCATCACTATCTATATAAGTTGCAAAATATTCAGCTTTATATTCCTTATAGGTAATTCCAATGGGAATATATATACTATTAGGACTAGTCATTATTGAGGAATATATATGATATTATTGTTATAAGATAATTGTATTTTACATTGAGTTATCTTATATGGTTGAACTTATTCAAGAAAACTAGTTTCCAACATTATCTGTAAATTAAATCCCTCATTTTCTACTAATAACCTTATAGGTATTTTAG
The DNA here is from genome assembly GCA_027568915.1 of Erythroxylum roraimae. NCBI lineage: Eukaryota > Viridiplantae > Streptophyta > Magnoliopsida > Malpighiales > Erythroxylaceae > Erythroxylum > Erythroxylum roraimae. Next base: position 22,763,888 of record JAOSBL010000211.1, on the reverse strand, counting down.
TATTTTCAATCTTAATAGTAGTTTCTACAGCAGTATCGATATGTTGTACGTCACCATTAAAGTTTATGTACTTAGAAGGTTCTGTTAGGTGAAACTTTATCAAATTGTTTGTCAAATTATGATTAATATAACTTCCACTTATACCAATATCGATTAAAATATTACAAGTAATATAGGTTGTACCATCAAAATATTCTTCTTTTATTTTATAATTTGCCCTTATCTTTTTATCTACACATATTATATTATTATTATATCTTGTACTTAAGACACCAGTATCAAAATAGGATAATCTAGCTAATAGTCTATTGTTAGAAGCTAGCAAAGGTTTTTTTGATGCAAATATAATGAAAAATCATTTTCATGATCCTCTATATACGGAGGATAGTTCCTTTCTACCTCAGAAAATAATTTTAGAAAATCAATAATATCTTTATCTGCAAAGCATTCTTTATGATGAGTATTAGACAATGCGTAAGATATGATATAGGTAATAGAATAAGGTCTATTTCCATCTTTGATTAAATCTTTTCCTTTGAAATCTTGTATTATAGAAAGTGTTTTGTCTTGTATATTGTATGATATCTTAGGATAGATGATAAAAAAAAAAGTTTTTGACATCTACGATTGCCTCTAAGAATTCCCACACATGCTTCTCTTCAATTATGTATTATGTCGTCTATGATTATTAGTGGGACTATCAATTCCTTCTCTAAAAGTAAATGTAATTATTATTTGAATTGATTCGATATGTACCTATCCCATTTTATCTCGAATTTATTTAAGTGATCAAGTTTTTGAGAAATATCCCATTTAGACAATAAGGGAATCGTTACTTTGTTTGATGTTATACTAATATCTAAGGCCTTTTCTTTTAGGTTATTTCCATAAAATATGTGATGTTTTCTAAATTTTAATCCAATTTTATCTAAAAGAGTTGTATTAAATCCACTTTGAAACTTTTTAAGTGTTTTTCTATTAATCAAAGCTTCCTGACTGTATGCGCCATACTTTTCAAATGTTTCTACTATATTATTTATAATTTGATTATCATTTTGAGTATTAAAAGATTCTTCTATTTTACTCATTTATTTCAAAACTTGAGGTTTCTTCATACTTTGTATTTGTAATTATAAAAATACTTTCTTCAAAAGAACAATCTTTAAAGGTATTAATTTGAATAAACTCTTTATTTTCTATCAAAGTTTCTATCTCATCATCTATTTCAATTTCTTTTTATGAAATCTTTTAAAATATTCATCCGCATAGTGTCCTTTTTCTTTGCAAAAACAAAATTGACATTCAGTTATTTTTCTATTTCTCGTGTTATATCTCTTGAACAAAGGTTTTTGGGCTTACATCCCGCTCATAAGTTTTTGGGTTTACATCCCTCTTTTTGTATAGTACCTTGCTTTTTGTTTAAATTATCTTTTCTTCAAATATTTTCTTTTCTTATAATTCTTTAATGTCTTCCTATAATAATGACTATATCCAATCATTGTAGGCATTTTTAAATCATAACATAAAGAAGATTTCTTCTTTATCCCTTTGTTTTCTTTAATAATATAGCTTCATCACACCATTCACTTTAGCTTGTCTTTAAAAACAAAGATTCTTTTCTCAACGTATCGACAACGTCCTGGACTATAAGTTGCTTCCTCAAGGGATAGGTACCTTTGGATAAAACATTTTTAGATAAAGTTATATATTATCAACCTGATTACAAATATGATAATAATAGTTTAGGAAAATACAAATATATGTATTGATTTCACACATCACATAGTTGAAGCCTTTGTAAAGCAATAGTATATTTTCCTATAGTAGTTATCTTTTAAAATGTTTCCTTCTCTAACAAATTCCAATAGAAATGCTTCAGCCCTGGAAATTCAATTTCTTTTGTAATTAACACGTTCTAAATTCACCATCAACACTCATACATAGGCAAAGTAAGCAATTAACAATGCCAGATCCAAAACAACTTTAGCCCTAGGCAAGCTGATCTCCTTCCAAAAATTTCTATTAATTTCAAATAAATCAATCTCCATATGTATTAGATCTTATCTACAAGACGCAGTGAAAAGAACCAAACCAACCATAACAAGATAGTACGAATAACCAACTTAGCAATATGGTATCACTGACTGGATCATCGACTATGTTGGGTCACACCAGTTTCTGAATTTAATATAGAAATCGAAAGTTAAAACAGAGAATAAAGAAAATATTGGCAAAAGAAGCAGATACTTCATCAACTAAATTTGCAAAGAATGTCCAAGTGATCCCAAAACCCTAAACAATCAAACGTTAAACATAATCTCAGAATATTATGATGACATATGTAGATGGTATTATTTGCACAGCTCACTAGTTGAAGCCACAATACCAATTAGTGAGCAGATAAACTAAAATCTTCTTTAATTTGAAAACCTTTGCCCTCTGGTTACGTCACAGAACACAACAGAAAAGTCTATCTCAACTTTGGAACCCAAATTTTAAAAAACGAATGCGGCAGCCTCTTAACTCCCAAATCAAGTGGCCAATTTGTTCAATGAGAAGCTAATTTAAAGATATTGATTCAATTAAAAAGGATCCAGAATAATATAATATGTATTGCTATAAAAAAAAATAATGTAGCCAAGAAATATCTTTTTTTCATCAGAAAAAACTTACAACTTCCAACTTCCAAGAACCAGTCAAAATTCCATTTCTCACATGAGAAGAATCCAACTACAGCAACTTGGAAGAGGAGAAATATTAACTGTTACCAACATAAATATAATAACCTTTCTTCCATTGAATTGTAACGGAAGGACCAATCAATTCTCAAATACATGACAAATCTAAAAGTTCTTATAACGGGGGATGCTGACAAACTTGCAGCATAGTTGTTTCAAGCCATATTTTCTTCATTTCCATAAAAGTAACAACTTTAGAAGCAATTGCAGCACAAAGTCATTTTACCTCAAGCACACTGTACAAAAATCATTAAGAGTACGGATAACTATGTTACTTCGTCGCCAACATATTAACACAGAACAATACACACATTTATCTAGTGGTTCAAAATATTTAATTTGAGAACTTGTGCAGGCTACCTGACATCCAGTTTCACGGACAAAGATAGTTTATGCAAGTATACTATTAAACCCACAAGGTTAAACAAGAAGGAAGGGGGGGAAAAAAAACAGAAGAAGAAACAAATTAACGCTATGACCTATTCCATTTAATCCCACAACCCTGAAAATGAAACATAAAGTCCCAATTTGTACCGATGATTAATTTTCTACATGAAATTGAAGGGACCAGCTTTGTCTACCCACACCACACACAAAAATTTCCTCACAACTCAAACTCATCTTCCAGCTTCAATGCCTCAGCGGCAGCCTCCTCCTCCTCATCATCAATAACAAAATACGGATTGTGCGCCTCGGGCTTAAACTTATACCCAGTAAATACATAAAACGCCAGTGTAGCCAACTCTCCGGCCACTACACTAGTCCAAAGAAACTTGTAGGAAGTAATAGTCTCCAAAGCATAAACCACCACCCTTGTAAAGTAGATATAGCATATAACCACAATGTAATACTGCCTAAACAAAGTCAACTTCATCAAATTCACGGCAGCCTTCCCATCCGTCCTGGCGGCCTCCCTGAGATTTTTAATGGACCAAACAATAGGGAATAGAACAGCACAGCAACACACCACATCCACCAGCAAGAAAACCTGTTTCCAGATAAAATCATAGCCATAAGGCCCGGTTTCATCAATCACAACTTGGGCAATATTAGCCACAACCTGAAGAGGGATCACAATCATCAAAACCTTCTTCTCCTTATCCTGCAAATACGGCTTCAAAAAAGACCATCCAGTACCGATTAATACAATCAGTGTAAACAAAGTGATCCCCTTCAAGAAACTAAATATATAAAACAACACATCCCATCCATGAGCAGTGCCAGTCCTCTTAATATACGACTTATCCTCCGCCTCACAGAGCAAATTCAAGGTCTTGAGAACAACCACCGCGAGCATAAAGAAATGAATCCTAAAAACGGTGAGTCGTTTCTTGTAAAGAATGTAAACCCACAAACACGCGAGCGCAAAATAAACAACAGAGAATAAGAAATAAACCCTAGGCAACACCGTCCTGCCGGCAGAGAGATAGTCCCGCGTACCCGACTTGTCCAGATTATACATCGCGAAGTCCACGTCCATGGAGACCTTAGTGGAGCTGAGGCAGTTAGCAAAGACGAGAGTGTACTGATCGGCGTCGTTAACGGAGAAGACAACTGAGAATTTTCCCTGGTTGGGCTGGAGCTTGCTGAAGGTCAAGACGGACTTCACCAGATCGGACTGGAGCGCGCAGGCGATCTCGCCGTCTTCGAGCTGTTGGTAGACGTGGGCCCATGCGTCGCGAGTGCACAGGAAGAAGCCGAGCTTGGAGCGGTCGAGATCGGGGTTGTTGTTGGAGAGAACGATCTGGGAGACTTTTAGCTCGAGGCGGCCGTCGTGGGTAAAGCCGAACTCATCAAGGGGAATTATGGCGCGGTCGTCGGATCGTATCTCCGAGGATCGGATCTCGGCGGAGCAGGGAGAGATGAGAAGGACAAGTATGTGAGTGAGTAGAAGAAGAAGAGAGGATCTAGAGAAGATCGCCATTTCGGAGATCAGAGATTGCAATTTTTCAGATCCGACTATTCATCATTTCTTTGCTTATTCATCGTATTGCTTTTACTTTATTAGTACCTCTTGCAGATATTAATTCAATTAATTATTTTAAATTTTTAATAATAATAAGCGAAAGTATAATTAAATGTTTAATGGAAGATTTATTAATGAAATAAAATTAAGAGTAGAGTTTATAATAAAATTAAATAAAATGGATAAGAGTAGAGTTTATAATAAAATTAAATAAAATGGATGAAAAAAATAATTTTATATTATATTTTATTCTATCAATGAATAGTAAAAATGAAAAATTTTAAATTCGAAAGATTTAAGGTAGAGATAAACAATTTTATACTATATTATATTATAAATCTTTCGTCCAATCAATGTTTTACTAATATTCTAATAATTTTTTAATTTCTTTTATATAATAATTTTTTAATATTATATTTATTTATATTCCATCCTATTTCATTAAAAATCTTATATTTCGAGATTGCATTGGACGAAACATTACGTCAGTTGCCCGGCGAAAATTTTCCTAAGAAGATGGATCATAAGATTAAGAATAATATATGCAATTGCATTTGTTAAAATAAAGACATTGTAATTACATTACTACCCACCAAATTCATCGTTATTCGTGTTGGCCGAAAAAGGATACTCTAAACCTTCGTACCATACTGGTTATGCATACCGATTGGTATTGGGTGGCATCGACAAATATTAAAAAAAAATTGGGGGGACCAAATTGAAATTTTTTAAAGTTGATGGCCATATTGAAAAAAAAAACTAATCTAAAACCAAACTATTTTTATTCTCCTTCATTTACTCTTCAGTTCCCTCCTTCAGAGCAACCGTCGCCACCCTCTTAGTCTCCTATGCACACCCGCCGCTTCCTGCACTACTTCTTGTTGCTACCTCTTCCATCGTCGCTTCCTCCTCCGTAGCTTCTTTACCATCATCAGTCTGCTCTCCAGTCCACCGCTTGTTGATCTCCTTTGCTGCTTGCTGGCTGACTGCTCTCCACGCACTGTCACTATCCACTACTCTCCATACATCGCCTATGCATTTATTGTCTCCAGTTAGCCAATCCTCGGTGAAAGATCTAGATTCTAGAAGCCAGATCTAAATTTGGTTGACCTGACTTGATCTGCGACCCAATCTAACCTGCATTACTCATTAACTTAGATGCACTTTGTTTGATTTTTGTGTGTGTGTGTATTTTAGGTTGTTTGTTTTCGTTCTAAATTGCAATTATATTGTGTTTTGGTTGCATCATGTGTGTATTGCGAATGATTTATAAAATATGTATAGAGTAATTTGGGGTTAAAAGTTAGAATTGATTGTGTGAATTATGTATAGTTCAATAACATTTAGACATTGTAAATTCACGAGGAAATGATATCAAAATAATATTGTGTATGAATTATTAAAGAACATTTAGGCATTTTGAATTATGTATATTTTGAGAATGTCATGTTATTTGTTATTTTAATAATCATAAAAATGATATCAAAATTAATTAATTAAATTGTTAATTAATTTATATGAAACATATAATTTATTAGTTGTTGTTTATATATAAAAGGTATTAAACATATTGTTAATCATTTAAATATAAGACTTAATATATAATTAAATCATTTAATATACGTAATCAAGTTAAGAAAAATAAATGTTTGCATTTTTATATTCTTCATTATCGTCATTAGGAAATAATATTACAAATATTAATCATATCTTATAGGTAACAAATACACATTTATCATCTTATCTTATGAATAGTTAAGATACACAATAGAAAATAGTATGTGGATTTATGAAAATATTCATCACGCTGCATAATGTGAAATCGTATATGTTTAAGTCATTTTTGCGATCAAAATAATATTGTGTATGAATTATGAAAGAACATTTAGGCATTCTGAATTGTGTATATTTCGAGAATGTCATGTTATTTGTTATTTTAACAATCATAAAAATGAGATCAAAATTAATTAATTAAATTGTTAATTAATTTATATGAAACATACAATTTATTAGTTAATGTTTATATATAAAAGGTATTAAACATATTGTTAATCATTTAAATATAAGACCTAATATATAATTAAATCATTTAATATATGTAATCAAGTTAAGAAAAATAAATGTTTGCATTTTTATATTGTTCATTATCGTCATTAGGAAATAATATTACAAATATTAATCATATCTTATGGGTAGCAAATACACATTTATCATCTTATCTTATGGATAGTTAAATACACAATAAAAAATAGTATGTGGATTTATGAAAATATTCATTACGCAACATAATGTGAAATTGTATATGTTTAAGTCATTTTTGCGATGTGTGTTATCATAAAAAAAAGTCATTTTTACAATGTGTGTTATCATAAACAAAGATGTAAAATAGAGTTTATTTAGAATCTGGATATATCTATAACCGAATATTGAATTTTTATAGTTATGTAATATTATCTACATAAATTGCATTTTTTTGACATATGTCTTCATTTATTTTTTTTAGATAAATAGAGTGGAGTTTAAGTACTCCTGATAATTCAGATGCTTCAGGAAGATTTGATGATCCAGCTTGGGTTTATGCTAGATTAGTTTTTGTAATAAAGAACCATAGCATTTATGTGTATTGCAACAAGCATTTGAAAAGCGAGGGAATCACTAGATTAAAGAAGCATTTAGCTAGGATCAAAGGTGAAGTAGAGCCTTGTAAAAAGTTGAGTCATGGTGTGAAATGGAAAATGAAGACTTTACTTGAATATTATCATCATGAAAAAGATAAAAGACAAAGGCTAAACTACGAAATTAGTTGTGAAAGTTCTTTTTCTGGTGGTTAGGATGATAATAAGGATGTTGAAGGTGATGGTATTTTTTTTACCTAACAAAAAGGGAATGTTACACCTGATGTGAGGAAAAGAAGAAGGCATATGTCTGAATAAGCAACTTATAGTGCCTTATAGTCTAAATAAGCGGCTTAGAATGTGGACATGACAATGATCAGATGGTGGTATCAAATGTATCATTTAATGTCGTTCAGTCTTATTATTACCAGCCTATGGTGAATGTTATTGACTATAAAGGTAAACTTATAAGAAACTTTGTATATAATAAAAAGAGTTATTTGGATAAAAGAAGAATGACTTGGACAACTTACAGATGGTCAATCATTTCTTGTGGTTAGACAAATAGAAAAGTAGCTATGTTCATGAGATAAAGAGTTTTTTTTTTTATAAAAGAAGAATGACTTGGGCAACATATGAATATTCAATTATGTGTGATGGTTAGACAAATACCAGACATGAATCCATTATTAATTTCTAAGTTTATTCTAATAAAGAGACAACGTTTTCGAAGCTTGTTGATGTATTTGTCCTTGTTAGAAATGCTAATATTCTGTTTTAGATATTTGATGAAGTTGGGTTAAAACATTGTTCAGTTTATTACTGACAATGATTCTACTTAGAAAGCAACTGGGAAAAGATTACAAAATAGGTATAATTCTTTTTATTTGACTCCTTGTGCTAAACATTGCATTGAACTGATATTAGAAAATATAGAAAATACTAGATATTTTCCTATTATTGATGAGAATGTGGAAAAAGCAAAGTGACCAAGTTTATCTAAATTATGCATGTGTCTTAAATTTGATGAGAAAGGATTTCACCAATGGTAGAAAATTTGTGTCACCCTGCTATAACAATGTTTGCAACTAATTTTTTATCACTTTAGTGTTTTTTTATGAAGCAGAAGTTGAGGCAAATGTTTACAAGTGATAAGTGAGTCACATCATATTATACAAGGTCTAATGTTGGAGTTTAGGTTCCTAAAATTATACTTGAAGATCATGAATTTTGTTCCTAGTTTCAGTTTGAAATTTGAGTTTGTGAGCCTTTAGTGAGAGTAATTTGTCTAACTGATAGTAATGAGAGGCAACAATGAGCTATTTTTATAATGTTATAGAGAGGGTGAAGGTAAAGCGTCAAAATATACCCGGCCTGGCCCGTGGTCAACGAGTTTGGCCACGGGCTGGGCCACAAGCCAGCTACGTTACAGGTTGTGGGCTAAGGTGGTTAGGTCGGGTCGTGACTGAGCCGAGTAGCCCGACCTGTGGCCCATGGCCCACCCATGGGCATAAACAAAATAACGTCGTTTAGTTTGTTGCAAAATGACATCGTTTTGTTCATGTTTAAAATATTTCTTCCGCCGACAAAATGACATCGTTTTGTTTTAAGATATAAGACAATGAATAAAAATATGAGACAAAACAACGTTTTGCCTCTCATTAAACAAAAGCCACCAACCCCTACTCAACTGCCTCCTTCCTCCTTAGCACACTCGCCCAGTCGCCCCTGCCCGTCAGCCTCCTGCCTGCCTCCATTTCCCTTCGTTCCCGAGAACTCACAATCTCACCCGGTGACCCAGTTGCTTTCACAATTTCACTCTTACTCACACAACACTTTTCACTTTTCTGTTCTTCTTCTTCATTTCACTTTGTTCCTTCAATCTTCTTCTTCGTATATCATCTGTTGTGGCAACGACGAAGGTAAGGTTTCATTCTCTCTTTGTCAATTTGGTTTTTTTGGTTGTCTTGAGATGTGGCGTGGCTAATTTGAGAACTCTGTATGTTAATATTGGGAATATGGGACAATGCTTGTAATGTGTTTGACGAAACGTCACAAATATTAATGTGTTTGATTTCACACTTCAAACCATCTTTCCTGCTATATTAGTATTTTGCTCTTCTGTTTCTATTAACTTAGGGTTAGTATTGAGTTCACAGCTCTAGAATAGGAAACCGAGGAATAAAAGAAGCGAGTAAACAAAAACATGGTAAAAAGAAATGGACCTAGAAATTAGGGAAATGACAAAGAAATTATGAACATTTTGTGCCATTGTAGGAAAACAATGGTTTTTCCTTTGTGATATCTCTCTTTCATGCCTTTTATGATAACTTATTAAACATGGCCATGCCATCTCATTTGTCACGGATCATATTTTCTTGCTCACTAATGGATTAGTTTATTAATCACTCAATTATACAAGCATAGAAGCATATCATATTAAGTAGTTAGTATTATGTTGCATTCATCTTTTCCATGATAAAATTCAACTTCAAAGTTGAGCTGTGCTTCTCTGTAGTTATATTGAATTGGAGTATGAAATTAAAGGTAGTTATACCATTCATCTCTGTGTAAGGGGTGCCCAGCCTAGGTTGTATTCACTCTTGTTTCCTAAGTGACTTATGGAATAGTTTGGTCTGTAATATACTTATCAACATAGAAGGGCCATCAAAAACCATCTTATTCTATTTGTTGCTTCCCCTGATAGGAAATTGACTCTACATATGGACCAGCTTGGCATTGCATAGTTGGAACCAACTTTGGTTCGTACGTAACACATTCCATAGGAGGATTCTTGTATTTTTTCCATTGACAAGGTTTATATCCTCCTTTTTAAGACTGCTGTTAAGCCTTTGGATCACCGACTGATTTGAGAACTTGATTTCTGCCAATATGTATGTTGTTCTTGGTAAATCCAAAATATCAAATCTTAGTTCGTATGTAAAATTGCTGACTTTAATTCTCATAAACTCACATTTTTTTTAATGTTTTGTGTAACTCTCTTTATAGGAGCATAAATGAATGCTATGATTGTTATACATATACATATATTAGAGGGAAAAGAAAATATAAACTTTTAGGGTCAATTTGTTTTTATTTTTAAACAAATGAAGTTTCAATGAACCCATTTGCATATTAGTGATAACAAATGCAAGATATGAAGAAACAAATCAACAGAAATCATTGCGAATGATTTAATATAAAATGATGATTACATTAGGATTATTCTGTTGGATCGGAAAAAGAAAACATGCTTTATTTGGAGAAACGGTAGATTTTAAAACTTTTTAAGAAATCATTTTGCAGCGGAAGCAACATATCCAAATCAACATGCTAATCCATACATGATATGGTAT
>JAOSBL010000211.1:22637345-22656944 GCA_027568915.1 Erythroxylum roraimae | reverse complement strand
AATACCTTGTATCATGTGGCGCTTAGAACTACACCCTTTAAGGTCTTGTATGGGAGAGATCCTCCTCCTATTTTTCATATGGGCTCAAGAGTGTCAAGAATGGAGTCAGTTGATGTCATAATACAACAGAGAGACCACTACTTGGTCAAAATTAAACAACATTTATCTAAGGCACAAAGCGATATGAAAAGTAGAGCTAATAAACACAGGGAGGTGGTTTTTCAAGTTGGAGAGAGGGTATGGCTGAAGCTAGCTCCTTATAGACAACTAACTGTAATGAGAAGAGTCAATGAGAAGTTAGCCCCCCGGTATTTTGGTCCATTCCGAGTGTTAAGAAGGATTGGGGAAGTGGCATATAAACTGCAGTTACCCGATTCAGCCCGGATCCATCCTATCTTTCATGTGTCACAGCTGAGGAGAGGATAATGATAAGCTGATTTTACCTGACAAGAGGAGTGAGGAAGAGGAGTCAACAGTGCAACTTGAAGAGGTCTTAGCGATAAGACCACGAGGGGGATCCAATGGCCTTGAAGTCTTGATCAAGTGGAAAGGCTTAGCAGATTCGGAAGCTACTTGGGAAATATTCGATGATATGGTGGAACAATTTCCAGATTTTCACCTTGAGGACAAGGTGCAACTTATGGGGGGAGCAGTGTTAGACTTCCTATTATACAGGTTTACTCTAGAAGGGCAAGGGAAAGGGTACCCGAGTAAAGTTACTCCATTCTGTTAGGGGCAGTGGCTGGTAGTTATATGACGTGCATGTGAGAGTGTGAGAGTGGTGAGTTTGTTACATGACCGACGTTAAGTAGCGGGGGAAGTATAAATAATGTAATGATTGGAAAGGGGAGGGCAGCTTATTACTAAGAGAATTCTGGTGAGCCTTAGGCTGGGAGAGAGCAGGCACTCATGAATTTGTCTGCAAATTATCTTGTAACGTGACAGAATTGAGTTACTACTAATAATAATTCAGTGATATACTTCTCATTCTTGAGAGTACCTATCAGATTGCAGATCAGATACGTATATATGGCCAAAAAGAAGATGCATATTAGATTGACAACAGTAATGACCCAGCTAAATGGGTTGATTTATGACAAATCAATGTCACATTCCGAAAGGGCTCAACTTTATCAAGATAATATAGAAAAGAGATTTCAAATCTCAACTCCATGAGCAAAAATCAGTGATGATCACTTGTTTTAGGAACTAATTAATAATGCAATGACAGCTGCAAGAAAATAAAGAACACAAATAAAACTTCAAGCATGCGGCATGTCAGGAAAAAATTGAAAAGAAAGAAAGGAAACTTACAAACATGACTCGATCTATTACATTAAACATGCAAAATCACTAGTAAATCTCCAATTTCAAGAGCATCAAATAAGAGATTCCCAATAGCAATTGGCATGAATTTCAGACCAAACAGTTAAAAATTGATTATATTAACAAAAATATTCAGAAGCAATATAGTAAACAAGGCAAGTCCATCTTTTTGTATATCGAAGAAAGTGAGAGATCAAGTATGTGTACCTTCTCCTTTATGCCTCCAACAGGAAGTACAAGTCCTCTCAAAGTCATTTCTCCAGTCATTGCTGTATCTGCCCTCATTCTTTTCTGACTAAACAATGAAACTAGAGCTGTTACTAATGTTACACCAGCAGAGGGCCCATCCTTAGGAACAGCCCCAGCAGGGAAATGTATGTGAATGTCACGACCCTCAAGAAGATTGATCCCTTCAGCAGCAGCCAACTTAAGATCAGTTGCCCTAGCTCGGACCTATAATCATGGTGAAACTCAAAGCTGTTAGTATCTATAGACAGACCATCCGTAAGTACAATAAGATGCTTTCTTAGAATGGTTTTACATTACGAGTGAATTTTGCAACTTCCATTTGAAATACTTACACATAGCAGAACTTCAAAAATTGGCCAAAGAAGCAATCAAGAGAAATAAGACATTCAGGATTGAAAAAGTCTATTATTGAAATAAAAAGAAGTACAATTTCAACAAGAAAATTTGTATTTCATTTCTTGGAAAGAAAATGAGAAATATAAATAGAACTTCGCAAAATTAAAGAAGACTACACTCAATTTCAACAAGATCTGTAAACACCTTTGAACAATAGATACAAAACTTTTTTTTTTAACTAAACAAAATTACCAACTCGAAACTTTTAAGAAACTTAATAACAAGTTTTTTGTCCCAAATTAATTGAATATGAATTTTATATAATGCAAAATGCACAAAACAGAATCATTACACGATCATAAATATGAATCAAATATTTTTATTTGATGGAACACCAATCTTGTAGATTACAAATTACCCAAGTCAGTGCTATTTGTGCTGATTCCTTGATGACATCACCCAGTTGCCCTGTGAGATGCAAGTCACCCTTCCCTGCCATTGCTGTAGCCTCCACAAATTGAACCTCTCCTCCAAAGGAAGTCCAAACAAGCCCAACTGATACACCTGGAGTTGCAACTCTATCTGCTGCTTCTCTGTCATCATACCTTGGAGGCTGCACTATGAAACAGACGATCAAGACTTCAAATCAATTAAAAATTGGGAGGTACTTCATTGAGTGGAAAAACAAAAGAATTTAATTTACAGTACACTTGTTTATGATTTGGCACCAGAAAAACATGGTAATCATCTATTGAGATCCAGAAAACAGATACCTAAAGAAAGAAGACAATAATTACTCCTTAATTTTTATGTGAATAGTACAAGGAATATATAGGACAATACAACCCTAATTACTTCCTTAAATTAAAAAACTATATTTATTCTCTAACTAATAGAATATCAACTAACTATCTAAAGAGAATCAGCTAATTATCTCTAGAGAAAATTAGCTAATTATTTCTATAACATCAACACTCCCCTTCAAGTTGGTGCATAGATATTCAAAGAATTCAAAATTCTGTCTTGGTAGCCCTTTGGTGAAGACATTAACAACATGTGATATAGGTACAAATGGTATGCAAATGAGTCCACTTTTAAGTTTTTCTTTTATAAAATGTCTGTCAATCATTACATGCTTCGTCCGATCATGTTGAATTAGATTATTAGCTAACAGCTGCTTTGTTATCACAAAACAACTTTATTTCTTAAGTTCTTTCGTTACTCTTTTTAAGTCAATTTATTTCACAAATTCCTTAAGTCATTGCCTTATATTTTGCCTCCGCACTACTTCTAGCTACCACATTTTGATTTTTACTCTTCCAGGTTATTAGATTTCCCAACAAATATGTGCAAATACGGAAAAGTTTATCTTCTATTAGTAAGAGACCCCACCCAGTTTGCATCAGTGTAGACTTCAACTTCCCTTTGATTACTTTTCTTGAAGAATAATCCTTTCCCTGGGGTTCCCTTTAAGTATCTTAAGATTTTGTAAACCACCTCCAAGTGTTCTCCAAAGGGAGTATGCATAAATTAGCTTACCACACTGATAGCAAAGGAAATATCTAGTCTGGTGTGAGATAAATAGATTAGCTTTCCTACCATTCGTTGACATCGACCTGTATCTATTGAAACTCCTTACCTAACTTCACCCAGCTTTGAGTTGAATTATCTTATGGTTTACAATCACTCATCGTAGTTTCTTCTAAAAGGTCCATGATATACTTCAGTTGCGTGACTATTATGTCATTCTTAGATCTAGCAATTTCCATCCCTAGGAAATACCTAAGATACCTCATGCCTTTGATTTCAAACTCCTTTGAGAGATTCCTTTTAAGAATTTCAATTTCCTCAAAATTATCGTTAGTGAGGATAATGTCATCTACATAAACAATTAGAATTATAGTCCTTCCTTCTGTAGAAGTTGTTATGAATATAGTATGATCAGACTGCCCCTGTAAGAAACCTTGAGACCACAAATCTTGTGAATCTTTCAAACTAAGCCCTTGGTGATTGTTTCAGCCCATATAAAGATTTTTTTAGTTTGCATATCTTTTTTCCGAAGTTTTCAATAAATCCTGGGGGAGGCTTCATATACAATTCTTCTAAATCTACATTTAGGAAGGCATTTTTACATCCAATTGATGTAGAGTCCAATCTAGATTAACTACAATAGAAAGTAACACTCTCACAGTATTTAACTTAGTAACAGGTGAAAAAGTGGTGAAAATCAGAATAGTGATATAGGCGAAATTATGTTCTAATAATAAAATAGGAAACATGAGGATACCATGGATATTTACTTTAGGAAATTGCTGTAAATAGGGGATATTCCTATAAATAGGAAATATTTTAGTTACCTAAATTAAGTTAGGACTCGGGTATATATTCAAAGGCACTTGTTGTGCAAAATAAGAAAAAAGATTACTTCTTTCTTCATGATATTAGAGCCCAGGACATTGTAACTCCTGGTTTCTTTTTTTTTTCTAACACTTACTTGGCCTTCATTGCCAATAGTGCCTTCTGGAAAACAGATGGTTGAATCTATTACCAACAAAAAACCCCAACGTGGAGGACTCTTCCTCCTCTAAAATTGTGGTCAAGATACGGTATTATCACAAAATATTGTGATAATCTAATTACAATCAGATTATATTAGATAGCATTATCTTAGGGATAAACATTATCTTAGGATTACTCTATCCTATTCCGTATTCTCTTAATGTATATATGTACTACAGTCTCTAAGAAATACAATATAGAGCAAAACAGTTCTTATTCATAGGGTATCAGAGCCATGTGAAAGAGATAGTGAAATCGAGTCAACCCCAGCAAGTCAAGAAACGGCTTCCAATCTTGAGGGATCCTCCACGGCAAATCCAAACTGGACTGGAGGTCAGTCGTCAATGACCTCTGGTCTTGAAGGAGCATCAGTTGTCATCGTCTCTGACCAACTGAATGGAACAAACTATCGGGAGTGGGCTATGAAACTCGCCATTGGAGGATGCGGGAAGCTGAGCTTTATCGTCAGAGATGGAAACATTCCAGACCCAATGAACTCGCAAGTTGTGCGATAGTGGGAGATAGACAACTCCATGGTCTTGTCATGGCTTATCAACGCCATGATACCATCGATCAAACATACCTTCATCATTTTCCTTCTTTTTTATGTCAAACACGGTCATTCGGACAGTCCCAATCATCTTCATAACGTAAGGCCAATTTCTGCCACAAAGTTACAAGTTCGTTATAAATAATGTAATGTCACAGTCTCCTTGCTTGGCCTTCCATAGCTTCCTTTCTAGTTCAAAATTTTGAGAAATTTCAATATCAGAATACATCTCTCGAACCGCATCCCATATGTTATTAGCTATTGGCAGAAACATCTAAGGTTTTTCGATTGCAGGTTCCATGGAATTAATCAACCAAGCTGTCATCAATGAATTTTTGGACTTCCATATTGCCATATTTGGACCATCCGAAGCCGCCCTTACTGTCATTCTAGTCAAACACCCAAATTTTCCTTTACCATCAATGGCGAACTTTATTGTTTGCAACCATTCCAGGTAATTCTAACCATTCAATCTGTGATTCATCAATTGAAAAGGTAAATTTGAGCCAAGAAGATCGCAGTTACGTTGTAGTTACTATCATAACATCGGGATTAGTCACACTTGAACTGTTGAAATCATCATTGGAGGATGATGAGTTTCTCCGTTGGCCAGTCACCGCTAAGCAATAGTCCATTTAGGACTGATTTGAATGAAGAAAGGAAAACATATTGTAGAAGAGTTGTGACTCTGATATCATGAAGAAAAAAGACAAAATAATTCTTCCTTAATTTTTCTGTAAATAGTACAAGGAATGTATAGAACAATACAGCCGTAGTTACTTCCTTAAATTAGAAGAATAATTATTCTCTAACTAATAAAAACTCAACTAATTAATAGAATATCAACTAATTATATAAAGAGAATTGGCTAATTATCTTTAGAGATAATTAGCTGATTATTTCTATAATATCAACAATACTAAAAGCATTGGTTTACAAATTTTGCTTCACATATGCTAAGAAGGCCCAATAGTAACTCTATCCCCAACCTATCCCTTTTATGCAGCATTGAATTTAGGTGGCTCTTCAATCTAGTTCTTTACAAAAACAAATACCCCTTGTTTCCAAAAAATGAAGTATCCCTTCAACCTAAAGATGATATCATGATTGTAGCATCCCCAAAGGAGCTTTTCTCAAATAGAACCAGTTTAGAGCTCCATTCTGAAGCACTAAAACTTAATTTCTGGTTAAATCAGTTCTAAAGACAAAGTCTACACTAGATAAGGCATATTTAAAGCAATCAAACAGCTCTCAACACATTTTGATTAACTAAAAGTGCTTTTTCTTTTTCTCAATATAATGATAAATTAGTTAGGACCTAAGGATTTTCATTTCTGCAAGCGTATCTAAGCCAAACATTGTGACAATCAAATGAGTCATCATCCAAGTGTTTTAGCAGTAAACATATCCTCGTAATTAAGTTCCAGAAAGACAAAGATAATTGATAATTAAGTACAAGTCTTAACCATGCACCATTCGTTCTTGTTTCAAAAACATTGAGATGTGTTAATGCAAATTCAAAGCAGTCTACTACAACAAAAACAACCCAATAAAAATCTCGTTGACCAATTCAAGGCATTCTATTTAAGGGAAAAAATAATTAAACATGAGAATACTTACCCCCAGCACTTTCTCCAGCATTGCTTCATCAACAATTAGAGGTGAACAAAGCCTAAATGTGCTGGAGATTTCATGACTGTGTTCACCCATGGGAATGACTTCCATTTCCACCTCAGCCCCACCAGCAAGTCTGTTCTCCAACAATGGGGAAGTAATTCGATGCATATCTTTACTCAATGGAGTAGCTTGTTCTTGTTCTGCAACTATTACAGCTGCAGCACGAGCTAAGGAAGCCAAATTTCTTTCCAGATTCCTCACACCAGCCTCTCTAGTATATCCCTGGATGACAAGATTCACCATAGCCTACCACAATGGAAACCATTCATGACATTCATGTGTAAACATGTGAAAAAATAACCATTCATGACATTCATGTGTAACGTGTAAAAAAATATGTAAAATTTACAATAGTTTGTTTCTCAGAGCATGGACCTAAGTTGAGGAGATATTTTTATTTGTATTATATGTAAGAAACGCATGGCTCATAAACATAAACATGCAAAAAAATAATGATAGAAGTGAGTTTGAGATAAATATGAAGAACAAAAACTGAATAATCATTCTTTTCATGTAATTAAACCGAAGCATCTATTAGTGAATATATAAAACTAATTAAGTTGACCTCACACAACAGCTTAAGCTATTGTGATGAAACGGTCACTTAACATGGTATCAGAGCCTTTGTGACCAAGTGGTCGTGAGTTCAAATCCTACCAGCCACCTATTATTTAGCACAAGATAGAATGAGCCTGTGCAAGTTTCAAGCCCAAAGGGCTTTCACTTGAAGGAGTGTGTTTGTGAATAAATAAAACTAATTAAGTTGGCCTCACACAACAGCTTAAGCTATTATGGTAAAACGGTCACTTACCAATATCAAACTGAATGTAGATGAAGTTAGGTTCAGTGGGTGACAAAGAAATGCAAATCCATTGTCACATCCCTATTTTCATGTTTAAAGCATTATGATGTGGCTTTGTCACAAATCTATGGCATAATGATCAAAAGTCAAGATCATAAAAACATAAGGACACGATAAATGCATCTAATCGTGGAAAGACACCTACATATCTGGTAAATATCCTATCTAAATGTCCATTTTTAGCTTTCAAAAAGAAAGTCATGCTAAGTAATAAATTGATGAGCATTTCAATCATTAAATAATAGGAGAAACATTCTCACTGCAATTCAAAGTACTTTTCAATTTGACTCACCACAATAAGGAGATAACTCGATGTTACGTAAAAAGAAGTTAGACTACAACAATTTGTTGCGAAGGACTAAATTGTTATACCATACTAGTTTTGTACCTCTGGGATTTGAAGGAACTCAGAGCTCAATCCATGCTGATCCAAAACTCGTGGAATCAAATGCCTCATGGCTATTCTTAGTTTTTCTTCAGGCGTATATCCAGGGAGCTCAATCACTTCCATCCTGTCCAAAAGTGGAGGAGGGATAGGTTGCACCCTATTTGCTGTTGCAACAAAGATTACCTTTGAAAGATCAAAGGGTACATTTAAATAGCTATAGAAATTAAATCAAGGGAACATTGTTGCAAACATGCTTATGACAATGAATGGTGAAATGACCAATGTAATCAAATAAAATCAAATAGAAAGCTACATATATGAACCCGTAACTAATGATTCCTTTAGTGAAATTGTTGGGGAGATTCAGAAATTAAAAATCCATCAACTGAGATAAAGGTGATGTATATTCTTAAAAAAATAATGATTATCTAAAACATAGTGCAATTTTACCCCAAAATTAAGACTATTGAAGACATCCAGCAGAAAAAAGGATACTGATCATTAAATGTTTTATTTTGCTCAGGATCAAGAACTTCCAATAGAGCTGAAGCTGGATCGCCACGCACATCAGAACCAGTCTTGTCAATCTCATCTAGAAGCATGACTGGATTGCAAACTCCAACTCTCTAGAGCAAATAGGTCATAAAGAGATACATTAACGCACCAACCTAAACACCCAACAGATAAGCACACAAAAAGAAACTGTGCAACAAATATCAAGTAAAGAAGTTTAAGTCGTTGGACAAATATTTTCCTAATTTTATATATTTCAAAATTATATCCAATATGCCAAGCTAATAAACTTTAGAATTATCCAATTACTATCTAAACACGATGTATCAATGAAAAAAAGAAAACTCATCATCACAAATTTGGCTTAATTATGTACAAGGTCTAGGTAACCACAAGGAAGGAAGTCTCCATGAGGTAAAGTAAAAGATAACTATGAGAAAGAGGAACTGGAATTACTGTTGCAAACTTAGTGAATTTTGCAACAGTAATTCAAAAGACTCTTGGTAGAACTTCAGATCAAAGTAGAGCCTCAAATGAGGGTGTGGTGGGATAACCTAGCAACTATTGGGATTGCGAAGAATCCTATCAATCATGATAGAACTAAACATGTGGAGATAGATCGTCATTTCATAAAGGAGAAAGTAGATTCTGGTTTGATTACTCTAGCTCACATTCCCACTAGCAAACAAGTTGCAGATATTTTCACAAAAGCACTTACCAGAGTCAGATTTGAAGAGTTAAGCAGCAAGCTGGGAATGATCAACGTCTATTCACCAGCTTGAGGGGGAGTGTTGGAAGAATATTTTCAGTTTTATTACTTTATCTATTTCCTTATTTAATCAATAGTTTATTTCCTAAAATATCGTTTCCATTTCTGGCACCTATTTTGATGGGATCTTATTCACTTCTTTCTAGGCAATAATCAAGGGACTAAATTGTAAAAACAATTACTTATCTTCCCTATAAGTATTTCTGCCATTTATGAGAAATAATATACAGAAAATATCCTCAAATTGTTTAGTAAACCTAGAGAATATTCCAACTTATGTTAATACAAGACTAGGTAAAGAAATAAGTCCACTTTCCTCTAATGAGTGTAAGCCTAAAGAATACTCACACTTGGAAGTAGGTGGAGAAAAAAAAGAATGGATAAGAGCTCAATAAGCATTATTTATGGAACAAGATCTACCTTTAGTCCATCAATGAGGCGTCCTGGCATGCTTCCAATATACGTTCTCCTATGGCCTCTTATATCGGCCTCATCCTTGACACCACCAAGGGATATTCGAACAAATTTTTTGCCCAAGGTAGCAGAAATAGATGATGCCAAAGATGTTTTCCCAACACCAGGTGGGCCAACAAAACATAATACTGGGCCTCTTGCATCTGGTTTTAGCTGCAATAGTAATATCGATTCAATGAGTATAAACATCAATTGAAACTGACATTAGAGATATTTAAGGAAACAACCACTAGAATAAACTCAACCTTTCGAACAGCTAGATATTCAATGATTCGTTGCTTAACCTTGACCAGACCATAATGATCACTGTCAAGACGTTCTTGTGCAGCTTTTAGATCCAATTCCTCTTCTTCAGTAGCCTTCTGCCAGGGAAGATCAGCAAGAAGCTCCAAATAAACACGTGAACTATTGTAGCCAGGTTGTTGAGGTTGCATTTTCTTAAGCCTCCTAAAATTTGTAAAATCCATCCCAACAGAAATCATTAGCAATACTAAAATGGTAATAGGTATGAGATACTTTGTTATCTATCATATCAAAGTAGCGCTCCAAGAACAAACACACAACTAGACAAAGATTATCAGCACAATTCTTTTATTATAGAAAATGCATTCACAACATAAATAGGGTTGCTAACTATAGACCCAATTTCTTCACATCCTTTAATAGATTAACACAAGTCAAACTTGTGCTACTACCCCATTTACATAGGCTAAAAATGATATACCCAGGCTAAAAATGATATACCTCTGTTAAGAAAGAATCTTCTACACACACTACAACACTACTTTCACATTCACCAAAATTTGAAGCAAAATTAGTCACTCGAAGAACAGCATGAACTGAAAGGTAAAAAGCAATCTGAATCACAAGAGTGGCATAAATCTAGCTTACAAACAGAACACTACGTGGAAGATCATTGATTAGACTATCCATCGAGATGAAATGGATTGACCAAGATATGTTGGAATATATGTTGATAATAATGCAAGGAGTTTTTGCAGCCATGCACCCAATGTAGCACTTCTCCAATTTAAATCAACCATTAGTGTTCAAGTTATTTAGAGAAACCGCTAAGTTGTAGATCTAAACAGTTTCGATAAGGTTGTTGTCAATTGTATAATTTTCGCCAATGCTAGTAATTTATTGAAAGTAGACACCTATTAAATGGATTCCCAAGTAAATATCGAAGTATCCGTGCAAGTTGTAGTCCTTCTTGCTCTTTGAAAGTAATTGTTGTTTTGTCCTTTTAGGATTACTTCCAAATCTAGTTAACTATCCTGATAGTCTAGTTGTTTCATGAAAGTTTCATGCAATTCTTCATGCTATAGATATATTGCATTTGATAAAATATCAGCTGCCACATCTTCATGTAATATTTAGAATCCTTTCTACTCTATAAACAATACCTCAACTCTCTCTGAGCATGCTTCCAGATATTTGAAGGCATTCCTGCACTCTGCATTTTTCTTTCTATGGCAACCACATCATCCTCATCATCATCATTGTCACCAAGCTCTTCCTTTATAGCCCTCATCTAGAATACAATTCAAATGGATTGGCCCAAAAAAGTGGAATAATTAATAGCAGCCAAATTTTAAACTAAGAAAGAACCAAACAGTAGATCTTAAACATCAAGGCATCAACAAACTTCCAAGTCGTAAAAATGCATATTGACACATTTATCTATAACATGAACCTACCCACCAAAACCTAGTTCAACTAAATGGACATACTTCCATAATACCTCGTGACTAAAAAAATCCATCAACATCACCTCTTAGTTAAATGAAATAATTACAATGACAAATTTGAAGCCCATCAATCAAATTTATGTGTGTTTTTAGTATTTCCATATCAACAAAAGCTCAACATTTTTTCCCTTCATTCTCTATTCCAAAGCTAATATAAAAGTATGCACTTAACCTCCTAACTTTCTAAGGACAAGAAAAAGGAGATCCGCAGGAATGATTTCTTTTTTCTTAAAATTATGTATCCAACAACTGAACAAAAATATAAACATATGATAAACATATGCTTAACCCAAAAAAGAAAAGAAAACTTTGAAATTAGTATAGCGACATATCTAAAAGTCAAAAATGCTTCAATGAGTGACTATGTGCTAAGGAGACAGATAATGTTAAAGTCACAAGGAATAGAGGTCCATAATTTATACACTCTAATAGACCAGCCTTTTTTGAAGAAACTGCCAAATAGAAATCCTTCCTAAAAAAGACCACTTCTGTTGTAGAAAAGTTACCTGCTGGCGTAGAAGGAACTCTTTCTGTGATTTTGATAATTGTCCCTCAACCTTTTGTGTTATCTTCTCTGCCACACGTATTGACTGTCACAAGTAAAAGTGACTCCATAAAAACTAGGCCAGGGACCAAGAAACAGTAGATACCTAAATTTAAATGCCACAAAGATTAGCTAGCAATATCAAAATAACCACCTGTAAATGCCTGTCAACCAGCTCAGTAGCTTTTGAGAGCCTTACTTTCATATCAACTGAATCTAACATTGCTAGCTGCTCTTCAAAGCTTATCTCAAAACTAGCAACAAATATATCTGCCAACTTGTGAACAGGAACAGTTTCCAGAAGAACCTTTGTCTTGCCACCAGTTTTTTGCTTCTAGGAAAGCAAGCATGATTAAATAAAAGAATGGCAACTTAAGCATCAAAGCTATATGAAATCAAAATTTTCCAACTAAGAAAAGAACATAATTAGATTCTAAACAAAATTAGTTTTTTGTAAATCACAATAGAGAAAGAAACGATAAGAAAAGAGTAAGTAGTTATGCCATATGCATTTTGCGCTTCCAATACATAATAAATACGAGTATTAGGTCCTATATTTAACAAAACATATAGGACCTAATACCCAAGTAAAGACCATAAAACTAATTCTTAGCTTCTCAAGATTTTTTTCTAACAAAACAACAACGCGCATATAAATTGGTTAAAGATCATTCAACTCAACATATCAGCTTTGTCCTGCGAAAAGAATTTTAAACAAATTAAAATGGGATTACCATCAAGTTGTCTGTCTGCAATGCATTAACATTCTTGTTTAGTTGCAGAGGGTATATGATAGAACAACATCAAAGTAGAGGCTTCATAGCCCATAACTGTCTCCCAATCAAAATTACAGTTTCATGATACCCAAAAAAGCGATTTCTTTCCAACAACAAAATTGAACCAAACAAAAACCTATGGCATTTTATATACCAATCTACATCAAAATAATTTCAAATTTAAAGGTTAAATACCATAATTACAAATGTGCTCCATGTTACTTTTGCAAAAATTCATTAACAATAGCAAAGCTACACACATACCATTTATATATAAGTATCTATCATCCTAAAAAGGAAGCAACATCAATGTTGAATAAACAATTAATGTTAATAAAGAACTCTAAATATTTTACTTGTAGCATCATAGAAAGAGAAAATCAGAGAACACATGGAAAAACAAGATAGTTCATTAGTGAAGTTGCAAAGGAACCAAGAAACTAGATGTAGAAATACGAAAATTTTGACACTTTGCTCCAAAATATAAAGGTAACCACTTGCAAAACAAAGAAATATATAATGCAATCCAAAATTTCATCTTCCAACAATCTCAACATAAAACTACCAGCTCTAAGACAGAAATAAGCTCCATTGCAGTTGATTTGAACTGACGAGAGAGTGCCATGAAATCAGGATCTTGTTCCACTTGCTCCATCTCTAGAAAAGATAAGGCAACAATGTCAGCATGCTAAAAAATGGAACCATTAAGCAAGCTTTAATACTGCATCTAAACTAAACAACAAATTTTAAATTAGATATCAGTCTATCAAGTAGAAATTATTTGAGCTATGTAGAAATGCATGCATTAGCTGCCATTAAACTATAGCTATTCACTTCAAAGTTTTAGTATCAACAAAAAAAGAATATATTAGGCTTGTAATTAAGGCAAGTGCCTCCTACATCACTAAAAGCAAGACCTATCCTATTTAGCAAATTAATAAGAACTCCCTTTTCCAAATGGTTGAAACATATCCAAATATTCATTTCAGTATCAACCCTTATATTCATACCTTAAGTAAGCCCCATGACACTAGTTTTAAAATAATTGACCCATAATCACTCTTATATAATTTTCAAAGTAGAGTTCTCAACAATAGTAATCACTGCTTATAATAAGCTAAAAGTGTGATCAGGCAAGAGTTGAGTTTCACATGTAACTACTCCTATATAGACACAATAAAGGCAAAGTCTAACAACAAATAGTTTCCATAAGTGAAAATGAGTTAATTGGAAACCACAAGGAAAGTTGGCCAAAGAAGATACATATCATAAAATTAAGATGAATCAGATTTTATCTTATACAATGTTTATCTAAAGTCAATTAATCAAGAATTCCAGAACTTAAGCAGTTTCAAACCACCAAAATACTCCTTTGTTGCATAACAAGGGTATCAGTTTTCAAGCTTACCAGCTTTAGTCATTTCAAGTGGAGATATCCGAGCAGTGTAGTAAGTCCCTCTTGTACTAAGCTCCTGAACACTGAATCTGCACAAACCTTCAAGAACGACTATGTAAGTCACTCTCCCACTTGGCTTCTCCACCCCTCTTGACAGATGCAAAGCTCGAGCTGCTACCCCCCTACCAAATCAAATAAAAAACATATTAATTAAGATTACAAAAAATGGCCAAATTCAAAAGTCAAAAGATAATATGAATTAAAGATAACCTGTTGTGCCAATGAATAACTTCCTGCTGATTTTTCCCGTCGGACGAGCCCACTTGAATTCTGGAGGTTTTGTCACCAGAATCACCACCACCACCACCACCACCACCACCAACGCCACCTAATCTCAAAATTCCAACAAAGTCAATGGGTACAGTGAAAACATAAAATACACACACACATATGTATATTTACTTTGTGGCAGTAGCGTGGACGCGGAGGATGTCAGCTCGGCAACAGAATCTCGGACCGGTAAAATACCGATCATACCCTTCTCCTCTCGCTGCCATAGCTCTTGTTCCACCAATTTCACACTGAAATGTTTTAGATCAAAACAAGAAGAGATAACTAACAACGGTGGAGGGAAAAAAAAAAACACGAAAACGTGTAATTATTAAGAGGATGATTCATCACCTGCTGGGAGAAGTACAGCGAATACGAATTATAGCTCCTGGTAAAAGAACCTTATTTCTAAAGGGAAGGATTGCAAGTCGACTTGGTAGCTCTACCAATTCAGCCATTTGCAATTCAACCAACAAAAGAGGAGCAATAAATCTGATTTTCTTTTCACAAACAAAGAAAGCCACAGCAATTACTCACATATAACACTTGTACTATCTTTTTTTATTATATTTTTCTTTGTTCAAAACTTAGCAAAATAAGAGAGGAAGGCAATTGCGTAACTGTATAATTGATCGATACTATTATATATGACTGACAGAGTTTCGTTTGGCTTTGACTTCAAAACATTTACTGGTTTGTCATCTATGCCAAGCATCCTCTACCATTTCTCAGTTATATAAACTGTTCGCCTTTTTGTTGGGTCGTTCTCTTTTCTTCTTCTTTTTTTTAATTTTCCTTTCTCCTTTTAACATGTGTTACATACAACGTCTTTTTGTTTGTGGAACTGCCGTTAGTCCTGGATTTTTCTTTTATTTTACTTTTTGGCCCTTTATATTTCGTTCTCTTCGTTCCCGGTCCCCACTTGTTCGCATCTTTTCTTTTGAAGTGGAGTTCCTCAACAATTGGGTTTTGGAAGAAAAAAAAATTCTAATATAATCTAGACTTTCTGTTTCTATCTATTAAAAACATATTTTATGAGACAAATAATATTTCTCTAAAACAATTCACAAAATTTTAAAATAAAAAATGCATTTCGGTAAATTTGTTAGTAATTTAAGATGAACATTTGACAAATTATTTTTAAATATAAAAGAAATGGAAATATTTCACAAAGTATTTTATTTAGAACAAAATGCTTAAATTTATTTTGTATATGATTATTTCCATCATACATTGATGTTAAGAATATATGAATAACCATATTGCTTAAAGAAATTGATTTCAACATGAACAAAACAAGTTAAATTGAAAAAAAAATGAGTGTTAATAAATGATTAAAGATGTGAAATAAATAAGAACGTTAAGAAAAAAGTCAAAAGAAAAGGACCAAAGCTTTCCCTAAATCTTTTGACACTGTATTATTTTGATTCAAAAAGTTTCCATAAATTGTTAAAACATTAAAAGACTTGTTGTTTAAGTCCTAAAAGTTAGTTACTATTTACTAGTCATCTGAAGTTGACACTCATTAAGATTATATTTGAAATTAAATTATCCATTATTAAGTAAATATATATCTCATTTTTTTCTTTTTTTATTTAATTTGATGGTTAAAAATTTACATGAAGAATTTAATTTCATATATTTATGTATTAAAAGTCATATATACATCAAGTTTCATCTTATTAATTAACATTAATTAAGGTTTAAAAGTGAAAAAATTCATTTAGTCATTTAACTACATTTATATATAATAATAAGCATCACATATACATCATTGAAATGGTATTTTTCTTATAAATTAAAGGAAATTTCATTATTCAAGCGGTTTCATACAAGAAAACTAAGTTGCTAAGAGCTTGTTTGGTTCAGTCTCTTCTTCCTTTCTTGTTATAGTTTTCAAAAACAAGTCATTAAAATGTGTTGGTTTAAGTATTATTGCCATTTTGCCTTTAAAAATAAATAATTTTACAAAAGAAGCATAGAAAAGATGTTTTGTGTGTTTTTAAAATAGATTTTTTTGTCATAAAAACAATAACACATCTCAATTTCTTCACCATCTTTTGTGTTCTTCTCCATCATCGCTCTACCTTCACTGTTTTGTATTCATTTTTAGCCTATACGCCATTTGTGTCTGATTTCTCCATTTGAGGGATACTACTTTCTTGTTTCTTAACGTGGGTATGATTGGATATTAGAACTTTTGAATGGAAATCTTACAAGAATTTATGAAAACTTAAGAATGAACGAGATAATCTTCTTGAGCTTATACAATGAATTGAAGAGTTTAGAAGGCTTAAAAGTATCAAGTCATTTGATTGTGGAGGAACAAATAACAATTTTTTTAATGACTATAGGGTATTGTGAGACAAGTAGAGTCAATGTAGAATGCTTTCCACATTCGACCTAGACAATTTCGGAGTATTTTTGCAAAGTATCATATGCAGTTAATCATTTCGCAAAAAGAGTTATTACTCTACCATCCTTTACCAATACACCTCCTGAGATTCAATATAATTCAAAATTATTTCCATATTTTTAGGTACATTTATATATTTAATTACTATTTTAATTATTTCCTTATGATTAATAATTATTTTAATAGTATAGTTTAATTTTTAGGATTGTATAAGAGCAACAGGTGATGCACATATTGATGCACATGTTCCAATCCATGAACAAATACCATACAAGGGTAAAAGAAATGACCCAACCCAAAATATTACATGTTGCTTATTTGATATGAATTTTACATGTAATTGTTGGATGTAAAAGTGCTGCAAATAACTCTCAAGTTTTTTTAGAAACAGTGACAAATCCAACAAATCAATTTCTTATGCTTCCACAAGGTATTATATTATTTTAAAAAAACATAGTAATTATGATTAAGTTTTAATATCTTTTTGTTAATATTATGTTCTTTATATGTTAGGTAAGTTATATTTAGTTGATTCAAGGTACACCAATATGTTTCGATTTCTTTCACTATACCAAAGTGAGAGATATCATTTGTGAGATTATAGAGGAAGAGGAAGACCTCAAAATCCATACGAATTGTTTAACTACAAACATTCTTGATTAAGAAATGTTATTATAAGATGTTTTGGCATACTAAAAGCAAAATTCCCTATACTTTCAAACATGCAAAGTTATGATATCAAGAAATAAAATACATCGTTATTGATTGTTGTTATACACAATTATATTAGAATATTTGTACAAAGTGATGAATTATTTGAAAATTGTGCTAAAAATGAGGAACAAATTAAGGAAAGTGAAAATGAAGATGCAAGTTCTCAAGTGAAGTATAATATCACTTTAACACAACTTCAAAGTATGTCTTGGAAGCAAGATGAAATTGTTAGACAAATGTTGAATGATTATATTAGTTATAATTAATTTATGTTTCTTTTTGTAAATGATAGTACTATTATATTTTAAAGAATTATAATATGATAGAAATCTTTTATTGATTAGAATAATTTACTGTATTTTTCTAATTTATAGATTTTTATTATATACAATTAATTTGTAATTTTCTTTAATTATATAAATATGTATATATTTCTAACTATAATGAGAATTAATTAATTTTAAAACGTAATATGTTATATTAAAAATAATTAACATAAGAGTATAATAAAAATAGAAACAGGATAAAACCAAACATGTTTTTGTTTTTAGTTTTTTATTACAAATCTCAACTAAACAAGTTTCTGTTTTTAGTTTTTATATTAGAAATCTCAACAAATACTTTTTTGTTTTTTATTAAAAGACCAAAAACCAAAAACATAAAGTAAAAACTAAAAATCACAATAAAAAACACAAAGGTGGAATTAAACAACCCTTAAGTAAGTTGAACCAAAAATCAATAGACATAAAGAATTCTAACTAAGCCTTAGAATGTTGATTTGTTACATTAAAAAAAATTTAAAAAAATTAGTTTGCAGTAAATCATTATAGTCTAACTAGTAATGGTTTCCACTAAGCTATAAACTTGAACTATTGAGAATTATGTAATATTCTCAAAGTAAATTACAAAATGAGGCTATATTTGGACTATAAGTTGAGTAGACTTTTTCTGCTATAAGCTACTACCTTATCAGTTGAATTAAATCCAGAAGGATAACATCATTAATTAATTTATTACTGAAAAAAAAAACCTTATGTCTCTTTCTCTCCAAAGAGAGTAGATTGTTTTCCCCAAACAATTTTTTTTTGATAAATCATAATGCTTTTATACAAATTAAAGAAGATATGTACAGTCTAGAGAGTGCGAGCCCGAAATCTCTTAACTAAAAGAGACCATAGGAATGCTCACCACTTCCCAATACCCTAAATCCAAACAACAAACTCAATCAACTTACTCTCCCAAAAGAACTTGATTCTAACAAATCTGACAACTGACACAAAATATGCAACCCAATTCCAAAAGCAATCTCAATCAACAATACAATAGCATTTTATATGATGTCTGAAGTTCGTTACTCTCTGCTGTGCGAAAAGATCTGGAATTCCTATTTCCCGTGCAATGTCGGTAGATTGGAACCATGACCCACTTATGATGGAAGTGCAAGGGTTGCCCTTCATGTATAGGCCAACACAGCCTGGATGGCCCTTTGTGGACTAAACTGACACCTAGCTGCATCACTTACAAGTAAAACATTAGAAAGAAATTTAAACACAAGTAGTTTTACCTTCTCTCAGTGTTTAAGCTGAGATGCTCCATAACTTGAAAGTTCACACACATAGAGAGATTCCTTCCATCCATGGCTTCATCTTTAAAGGTTCGATTATTTCTTTCAGCCCACAGGTTATAGACAGTAACAGAAAGAATAATAAGGAAGGAATTAATGTCACAGGTTCTAGTGGAGGCTGGCTGAGAGAACCAAAATAAAATGGATTGAAAATTTGAAAGAGGAGGTATATGGATATGAAAATGGCTAAGGCTTTGCAACCAAATTGTTTTAGAAAAAAGGACATTCAAAGAATAAGTGGTCAATAGTCTCAGAGTCAGCTACACACAAGTGAAGTGAATCACACGTTAATACAAGACTTAATAAAGATATATATATGCACAAGAAGGGGGGGTTGAATTGTGA
>JAOSBL010000211.1:22613355-22624954 GCA_027568915.1 Erythroxylum roraimae | reverse complement strand
ACGGAAGACTTTGCTGCGGTTCTTAGGGACGCACGAGGTAGGTTTGTGACTGCTATTTCAGGTTTTTCCCTGCCCTGTTTGACCTAGTTCTTGCCGAAATTATGTCTATAAGGGAAGCTCTTTCTTAGCTAAAAGACCAACAGCTTGCTAAGGTCATTGTGGAGTCGGATTGTTTGGCAGTTGTCCAATCAATATTAGCTCCTTCGCCAAATCGGTTTGAGATTGAAATTTTGACCTTTAATTGTTTATCATTCAAGCGACATTTCCTTCACTTGTCCTTTCAATGAACGCGTAGGATTGCCAATAAGGCGGCTCATGCTTTAGCCAAGGTAGCCTTATTACATGTAAACCCACATCACTGGACTGATCGTCTTTCTTGTTTAGTCTCCATTTTAAATTCAGATTGTTCGGCTTCTGTTATTGTTGAGGGGGAAAGGCTATTAGGTTCCGGGTATACGGGGTAAGCCTGTTGACTTGGGTTAGTTTTCTTTGCCTTCCGTGCCTTTGTCTGTTTTTTGCGCTAATGTTGATTTTATTCCAAAAAAAAAAGTATTCTTAAAAGCTATTAATTCGATAAAATTATTCCTCGACATTCATCATCCTTAAAAAAATCGTATAAACTATTAACTTTTTGTTATTGCTAGGATTAGTTAATTACAAGCATATTGATCTCAGGAGATCAAAAATTAATCACATTCCTTTGAATTTGACGTTAAAAAGCAACATTCATACGTCACAAAACAAGTGAAAAAGGCCACTGAAATCAAAAACAATTTAAAGCAGTTATTACGTACGACTTCAAAAGTGCAACATTTGCTTTCTAATCTTTATTGTGATGTAAATTATAACCTAACTTCTATTATGTGTTTATTTATTTTTCAGAATTAGTAACTAAACTCGTATCTTTATTATTTAATAAAGTTTTTTTATGCCTCAAGTTTTTAAGAACCTTAACATAAGCTTCATGTATTTTTGCTTTTAATTAAGGATTTGGACTCATGTTCTCAATGATCCAATCTAAAGCTTAAGACCAAAGAAAAAAAATTAAAATCAAATTTGTTGCATGCTTAATAACTTATTTGAGCCCGGTTCAAAAGGATCTTTATCAAAATGATGATTAAAAATTAATTGACCAATAGATTCGATTCAAAAGGAATACACCTTGGTTTTACAAAATGTACTTAAAGGATGTTCTTCCAAGATAAGTGGCACTCCTTTGTTCATCACTATAACGAGGGTAAAAATATGAAACATGAACTTAAGATCATTAGTTCCGTTTAGACATGACAATGGAGTGACGTATAGGTTAACTTTGTCAATTTTTTTTAAAATAAAATTTTTAATTAAAAATAAAAATGCCTTTTTTTAATTAGATTCAGGCTTAAATTGCTCAAATCAGGCTTATTTGAGTCCTAACTCTTCTAAGCAAAACAATGTGGTTTTGCTTAGAATAGTTAAGTTTTATCTTAATCTAGGCCTGGCCTAGCCCATAAATTTGTGTATTGAAAACACCTAAATTTAGATCCATAGGTCAGAGTATTGTTATCCATATTTCACTGACTCCACCACATCCATTAGTTGATAGATGAAACTAAATGAAAGCTTGATGAGGTTAAATCATCACATTCCATTGACTCCTTGAATGATTGTCCCATGTTACATGAGGAAGTAGCAACCTAAAACACCTCAAGGCATCTAGCAAGGAAAAATCATCTCTCGAACAACTTACGGACAGCAATGGAAACAATATTTTTTCTTTCCTTCAGCTACATAAATTCCTTCTCTTTATGATGATTCTAGCTCTTTAGTTATAACAATTGGTGGTATCAAGTTGATGGCTTCGACATACTTCCAAGATGTCATAGGTTCCAAAAGACATCTCGTCTGTCACCACCATCTTAGCATTTGGAATCCCCCAAGATTGATTAGTTGAACTCTACTGCTTTAACTCAACCTTTTCTCCAAATCTGACATCCATAAGGCTTTCCTAAGCTTTCATCAAAATAAGGCACCAGGTTTCGATGATTACATTACACATTTCTTCAAAGAAGCTTGGCCTATCATTTGGGCAAGACCTTGTCCTAGGAATACAACGTTTCTTCTATAAAGGGAGAATGCTTGAAGAGCTTAACTGTACTCTTATCACCCTTACTCATAAGGTTGCTACTCAAGACTTCAGATTCAATGATGCAAAAATCCAATTTTTACGGTAAAATAATGCAGGGTCAATACGTCAAATATCAATTTGAATAATTTTTTAATTTGCATAGTCAAAAAATTTATTATATTAAATTTTATTTTTATTAGTAATTATATTAAATAGATAAATAGTTTTTATCTATTTAATAATAAAATTAGATTGTGAAAAACTAAAATAGAAAACTAATATTATTTCATATGCTATAAAAATAAATCAAACCTTCACAACTATGTTAGAAAAAAAAAATCATCAAAAGTAATATTTAAAATGAAATTAAAAATATAAAAGGCAATATTGAAGAATAAAAGTAACCAAGAAGCATAAAAACTACTTTTAATTATATAAAATTTAGTCTCATTATAATTTAAATTGAAAAAAATCCAACTTAGTCTCATTTTCTATCTCCTTTTCTCTTCATCTTGAGCATGGAATTACTCAGAAACTCGATCTTAGTAAGATTAGTAGCACTTCAGCCTAACTTCAAGTACCATTGGAAATATTAAAGTAACAAGCTAATGCATTTGCCCCATTGACCTTCAACTTTTCTGTCATGCTGACCCAATGTACTTGCAAGTTTTCATCGAAGCTCTATGTACGCTCGAAAACTTTTCCGGTCTCCAAGTGAACTGCAACAAGTCTTCCCTTTATGCTTGTACCAATTTCAGCAACCTAGGCTATCTCCGGGAAGCTCTTAAAGGTTACACACTCCATTCGCTCCCCAATAGATATATTGGAGAGCTAATTATCTCCTCATAAGCTTTCCTTTACAGATTGACAGCTCTAACCCAAAATAAAGACAAAAGAATTATGACAAGGGCTAATCATACCCTCGCTTTTGCTTGTAGGCTCTAGCTTATGAAATCAGTCCTTAGCTCTATGCATAGGCATTAGTCTCCCACTTGTTGCTTCCATCAAGGGAAAGCAAGTGAAATCAAGGTGAGGAAGTTTCTTTATTTTTGGAAACTCCCTTAATCATGGTAGGAATAAAGTAAATTGGCAGGATGCTTGCAAACCCTAAGATGAAGGGGGGCTTGGAATCAAACCTCTCAAAACCAAAAAATGAAATTGTTAGTCCAGAGGATATGGATAGTCTTCAATGACCTACATGCAAAGTGGGTCAAATGAAACACGTATACATCTTAATGGGTAGAGCTTGTATCAAGTTCGCGCTTAGACATGCAATTCCTAAAGATGAAAAGAGCTCATGAACCTCAGACCTCATTAAAGGGGCACATCATACACAAGATATCAAACGGTGTGTCACAGCTTTGGTTTGACCATTAACGTCCCCTTAGTTCTTTTGTCGATCTTATTCCAACAGCTACTATCCATGTTATCCCCTAAGCCCTCTCCCCTAAAATCTCTGCCATTCTGCACAACACCACATGAACAGAAGAGTGCTTGGATCTTCAAACAGAAAAGCCTCTGACTTAGCTTAGTCAATGGTCCAACATATAAAAGTAGTTATTAATATTTAAGACATTTCCTCTCCAAAAATCACTCAGTTGTAGACGGAAGTTGTGATTCTTTAATAGTTTAGCATACTCCATGCTGTTTATTCTAACATTCCATGCATGCAGCTCCCAAATTTGTCTAATTGATCACTCATATTTCTGTCCTAAGCTCACTTGTAGCCTCCTCGAGGAGCTTCTTTCTTGTTTAGTAAAACCTCTGGCTAGACCTTTAATTTTCAATGCATCTCTTATTTACAAAACATAAAAATAAGAAGTTTTGAGCATATTCTGTATCCACAATCAGTTTATTATCTAAGCATAAAAGCAAGTTTTAAGATATATTTGCTTGTAAGTTCAACAGAAATAAAAGTAAAAAAATGCTTGAGAGAGAGACTCTCCCCTCTCTCTAAAAAACACCCCTTATTTTCCAAGCTGAACCGTCTCTTTCCCAATTCGGTTACTTCTTTTGAAACCTGCCCATAACACTCTTTTCCAGCCCGCGACTTCATCCTGGCAGTTTAAAGTTAATTGCACACTGCAACCAATCTACAAGCTCACCCTGTCATAGAGTCCAACCTTCCTTTGTAACAAATCATACAAACCACACAAGTTCATCCTTCCATGCAACTCCAAACACTGAAACAACCGCCCATCACACAGAGGAAGACTTTCCTCCACTACCTAGAACTCAGTCCAGGCACAGTCCATATCAAACACAAAAACTCTAATGAAGTAAGGTTGTAGCAGACCCTGATGTATTTGGAAGGCTTCACTACGTCCCGCCTTTTACTAGCCAAGATGTAGTTGCACCACCAGACAAGTTCTTAACCAAGGAGCCAAACAATGGAATGCCTCTCTAGTTGGAGGATCTATGGACAAGAGACTGTCTTTCCCAGTTGTTAATCACTGGGCTAACACAAATTGGAGGAAACTAGGGTTGAAAAATTACCGTACCACTAAAGATGAGCTCTTCATTTTTAGATTTGTCAATGAGGATATGGCAAGAAGGATATTAGAGACGGGACTGTGGCACATCCAAGGAAGGCTGATGATAATTTGAAAATGAGAACCAGGTTTCCATCTTGACAGGAATGAGCTATAGGCATTATCAATTTGGGTTGATTTCCACATAATTCCTCTCGAATAATGGTCCTTAGAAGGTATTAAGTACCTTGCTAGCACACTGGGGAGACCTATATCACTGGATGACAATACCACCAACTTGAAGACTTGAAGAGGATAGGATTCGCTTGCAAAAGCATTGAAGTTAAGCTGGATAAGGAGCTCCCTGACGAGTTGAACATCAAGAAGCTAATTCTAGGAGACACTTTGGTTAAGGACCATGTAAAGATTACATACCCTTGGAGACCACTAAGGAAAGGGTTGCTCAAGGTATGGAGAACTAAAAACAATATTGGTGCTGAAAAAAAAGGTGAAGAGGTGATAGCAACTACTCAAGGAACAAATGTTGAACAGGATATTCAGAAGGATCAGGAGGAAGTAGCAGTTACAACTACTATGAAGATGCTTAACCCGGAGAGTGTTATAGAAGAAGAGCTCAACAACATAGAGAAACCTCAAAAGCCAAAGGAAAATGGCAAGGAGATTTTGCAACAAACTTCTGGAGCTCACTAGGTAAGTCCCACTTCCAATGCTATGACCTCTAAAGAACCTAGTTTGGCAGATGGAAGTTCTGGATCCTAGTAAAAGCTATTGCAAGTCTAGGAGAAAGAAAGCTAAATCCAGGCTAAATCCAGGAAGGGATAATGGACTTGATAGTATGGAACATAAGAGGGCTTAATTTCCCCAATAAACGAAGGACTTTGAAGGATATTTTTATTTCTAAAAAGCCTCATTTTGTTGATCTTGTAGAGACTAAAATAAAAGCAGACACAAGCAACAAAGGTCTGAGTTTTTTGCACAGGGATTGGATTAAGCTTAACAATCATGGTTCAAATCCACGTAGGATAATAGTAGCATTTGATCCTAACTATTTTGCATTATCTAATTGTGATCAGTCAGAACAACACATTCACTGGGAGTTTTAAAGGACAAATTTATGGAAGGAGCTGTTTAATCTGGCACCTAAAATTGACTCCTTCTGGGGGACTATAACTGCATAATGTCACTCAATGAATCCGATGGGATTCCAACTCACTCCAATAGGAAGTTTCATGAATTGATTGAACTAACATCTAGGATTAGTTTGGTGGATCTGAAATTCACAGGACCCTCATACACATGGAGCAATAAGCAACATGATAGAAGGTTCATGCAGAAAAATTGACAAATGCCTAGTTAATGTTGAATTTCTCAACAAATTCCAACAAAATCATGCACATTTTGGGCCAAGGTTTATATCTGATCATTCCATGATTAAGTTCACACTTGAAAATCACAAAGATATGCGGAAAGCCCCCTTTAAATTCTCTACTCCAACACCCTGAGATGAAGAATGCAATTACCAACAGTCTCAAAGGACTCAAAGAGGCACCTAGGCATTTAAAATTTATTAGCTTCCTCAAACATCTAAAAACTTAATGCAAATAGATGTTAAGGCACAACTCTGATCCTCTTCAATTTTGTAAAAAGAAAGCAATAGAACCCCGAATAAAGGTCCAAGTAGAACATAGTAGAGACCCTACCAACACAAGCTTGAAGGAGAAGGAAAAGATGGAGTTATTCAATTACTATACCAAGCTGAAAGAATATAACTCACAGCTTAAACAAAAATCAAGAATACAATGGCTGAAACAATGAGATAGGAACTCCAAATTCTTTCGCAATATAATCAGGTCCAGAAGAAACAAGACAAATATAGTATACCTGAGGGGTCCAGATGGCTTAATTAGTTAATGACCAAGAGAACATGAAATCATTCGCTCAAAGCTACTATACATATCTGCTTGGAAGAAGTTGCAGGGTTAATTCAATTCCATAAGACATCCGAGGTATCTTAAGGGCACAATCTCAATTCCACAGACTGTAGAACTAACATGGAGAGTCACCCCAGAAGAGATCAGATCCTTTTCTTTTTTCTTTTAACCCTGACAAAGCCCCAGGTCCAGACGGCTTTAATGCAAAATTCTTTCAGTCCTTTTGGAGCACTACTGGTTCTTTATCCATGAAAACACTCCAGGAATTCTTTGACACCAATTACATGTCTCCAGAGTTAAACAAAACATACATCAACCTGATTCTTAAAGTTTCTAATCCAAAAAAAAATTGAGACCAATTTTGTGTTGCAATGTCAGGTAATCGCCAAAGTATTAGCTAAAGGCTCAAGGAAACTCTCCAAAGTTTCAGCAACCCCGATCAGGGAGCATATGTCAAAGGAAAAGACATTGGTGATAACTGAATGCCTAACAACGGATATTCCAGCAATAAACATATCAATAGTGTAATGAAAATCGATTTCACCAGGGCATCTGATACAGTAAGTTGGAAATTTATATTGGATGCTCTTTAAACTCTCGAATACCTTCAAAGGTTTGTAGACTGGATCACTGAATGCCTAACAACAGTCTCCTATGCAGTGATAATTAATGCCGAACCATCCAATCTCTTTAAAGCAGGAAGGGGACTTATCCCCATTCCTTTTCACTATCGCAATGGAGATACTGAATAGAATTGCCAACCTTAACATCATCATGAATCCAAGTTTTAAGTTCCATTATAGATGTAAGGAACTCAAGATTTCACACTTGCTTTTGCTGATGATTTGCTAATGTTGTGTAGAGTGGATAAGAAGTCAGTTGACATAATGAAAAACTCCTTAAACTCCTTCAAAGAGATCCTAGGACTGGAGTACAACCCCAACAAAAGCTCAATTTATTTTTCATTCAATGTAGGATTTCATTTTCTTAAAACTGGAACCCTAAGGCTAGAATCACTTCCTTTCAAGTATCTAAAAGTTCCCATCTCTTCAATGAAAATTTCTTCTAAGGATTGTAGGCCTCTTATCAATTCTATAGAAAGAAGAATCAATTCATGGAGTAACAAATGGCTTTTCTACGAAGGAAGAATTCAGTCATCAATCAATGTGCTTAATAGCTTAAGTACATACTAGTCTACGTAGAGGTGTGCTAAAAAGTATAGACAAGATGATAAGAGAACTCATATGGAAGGGCCCAACAAATTCCTCTAAAGTTCCTAATGTAAAGTGGAGTATGTTGTGTCTTCCCAAGAATGAAGGGGGTTTAGGTTTAAGAACAAAATCCAACATTGCTGGCTAAGAGGCTTTGGCTCATCTGTACAGCTAAAGGCAACCTGTGGGTCAAGTGGATCAATGAATTTTACACAAAGAATGAAAGCATATGGTCCCTAAAAGTTAAAACCAATATGTCTCACACAATGTAAGGAATCCTGACAACTATAAGTTTTATGCAGGATCATGTTAAACACAACAATGGAGATGGTTTGAGAACAAGTTTTTGATATGATAATTGGCTCTCAATTGGCCCATTATACAAATTGCACGACCTTAGTACACTACAATCCACTATTCCCCCCTCGACTAAAGTAGCTCAAATGATCTCTAATGGTAAGTGGCACTGGCCATTTCATAATTCTCCAGGCCCATCTAGAGTTATACAACTGTTGATTGTTTGCTCCCCGCAAACAAACAGGAATGATTAGATCATATGGACAAAAGACTCCACCAAGTTATTCACCACCTCTTCATGTAGAAGACTTATACAGGATTCTGGTTGGAGAATTAATTGGATAAATTTAATCAGGGATACAGGAACTCCACCATCAATCTCCTTCCTCTTATGGCTGCAGTGCTCCAGAAACTTAACACCAAAGACAAGACAAAGCTTGAAATAGAAACTAGAATGTGTGTGTTGTGCAGACTATCTCAGGAAAATCATAACCACTTGTTTTTTTGAATGCTCTTACTCAAAAAGGTTATGGCTCACCCACTTAGACATGTTCAGCATTTCTCCACCTTCTGTAGACTAGCCACAGATCATCAATTGGACCACGGCACTCAAACTAAACTCCATATGGGACAAGACGGTGTTCATTCTCGGGTTAGGAACAATCATACAACTAATATGGAGGACCAAGAACAACTTGATATTTAATTTAATAGAGAAGCAAAAGACAAATTTCTCCATGAGATGAGACAATTGGTTATAGCAAATGACTTGAGGGATAGAATTTCATTAATTGTACAACTAAAGCTCTTCTAGATCATTTAGTGACTAGCATTTTGATATTGACTATCTAGGTTCCTTTCCAATGTGATGTTTATACATTTGCATTGCTTAGTTCAAATTAAATGAATCAATTACCTTTCAAAAAAAAAAGTTCAAAAGAAATAATCTATAAGAGGGAACTCCATGAATAGGTCATATAAAAGAACATATGATATGATAAAACTTGTAAGAACGTGAGAGGATATGGACAGTCCAAAAACCAACCTCTAACATCAATACCTAATAGATCAGCTTCTAAATCAACTTGAAACAAAAAAATTTCAACAAACTAGTTCGATTTACTTGGTTAATATTCATATACTGTCTTGTAAGTATGCTGCAATAAACACAGCCAATGTACAGACAGATAGAAGTAGTAAAGGACCCGCAGGTACAAACTTTTTTGCCGCTGCCAGTCTTATACCTGCAATAGTATCATATCAAACAACAAAGGCAAACGAATCAAGATACAAAACCCTAGTGTATAACAGCAGAAACATTAGATAAGCTAAGCATACCGTAAAACCATAGACTACACCAATCCTTAACCGTACAACCATAGACTACACCAATCCTTATTGACATGGCAATACTCATAATAGTTAATTTGTGAATTGTGTATAATATACCCATTTGCTTGATATACCGCATGCACATAGATTTAGTTCAGAAAATAGTTTTCTACTACATACAACGAAATCTAAAAGATGCCCACACTTTGGAATGAAGATGGAAAACACATACCAAATACAGCAGAGAATAGGAAGGCGGATCCAAATCCAAGTGCATCACCAATAGCTTTTGTCTCCGGTGATTGCATTAGAAAGTAGGCCTACAAAGAAATCTAAACCATGTTATTGAGCAAACAGAAATTCTAGGAAGCAAGAGACCAAATCTTGTTAAATCAATGAGATTAGTTAACCACTGTTGTTCACAGTTTGCATGATCAACATGACTTGATCAACTGATCATCAATATGTAATATGTTCACAAGTTAAAAATACAATTCCCAAATTTGTTCTTCATCATGATAGTAATTTGTCATCATCATATGTTCAACTGGATCACAATTTTCCCACTAATTATCCTTGACTGAGGAAAAGCTAGAAAAAAAAAATCTTTTTACTATAGAAGGAATGTATTGATTCCAATATCTACTAAATTAAAAGTGGATTATGGTTAAAAAGTTGCAACCTAGGATATTCCCCTGTCTTCCCATGCTCAAAATCTTGGGGCATCTACATTTATTTTTCCATTTTTTTCTTACCAACTGTTTAGAACAACCACATATAAAGACCAAAATACAAAGGCAACAAAGAAAATAAACCTTTTTCTAGATATTTGTTCATCATTGATGAACTAAGCCACTGCACATCCTAGGTGGTTATGTTAGGTCGCTTAGAACAATCTTCCCAGAAAAAAAAAATCATTTCTTAGGCATAGAACAATCTTTGCACACGGCGAAACAGGAAGAGTGATGGAGGACCATCCAAGTTATTCATCCAAGACATTGAAGCTATGGGCCTTGGTGAAGAAAAAGAAGCTAATGTTGATCAAGCAATTGAAGAAGAAATTGGGCTGACTTGTTTTCTTACATTTCAGCCCTCATTGAAACCATTTGGTGACTATAAGGCTTGGATTCGTGTAGAGCACTTTGATGCAGAATTAGAAGCCCAAAATGCTGCCCAAGAAGGATGAGAAGGTCGGCCAAAGTGATCTCATTTTTATCTTTGCTCAGGAATTACTAATTTGGTTTAAATTTACTAATTTTAGTCCGGTTTTGCAAACTTTACTACTTATTTTCAACTATTTACTTTGCTATTTTCCTGTTTTACTATTGTCATTTTAATTCTAAGTTTGTGACTTTAATTATGTGGTTTCAAAGACTTAATTAGTTGTTATTTAGTGTGTTAAATTCGGCTGTTAAAAGGAATAAGAGAAGTCAATATGTGACTATCCTCATTCTCAGCATTTTCCTTATTTAAGCTAGTTTGTTTCCATTTGGAAAAAAAAAAACCAGAAAAGTGAATAAACTTTTTCGTGAGATTTTCTCTCATTTGGCAGAACAAGTTCTGTAGGGTTTGACTGATTGTTTTCCGAAAATAATCATTGGGTTTGTTTGTTTGCCAAAAACATTCAATTTGTTCTTGTGTTATGCGATTTTCAGATTCTATCCGAGTTACAATCACGATTTCCAGTTTATTACTTTATCAATTCATCGAATTGAAAAACTTCCAAAACCAAGTTTGTTCTTCATATCTTGACTTACAAATCTCCAGTTAACGATTTTACCCAGTTCGAATCCCATCCTGATCAAAAACACCCATTTTCTCAACCGTTCTCATTATATCGTCCAGTCCAAATTCCACTCACGAAATCCTGTTTATCTTTTCACCTGTTCTCCAAACCAAAAAACTTTCAAAAACAAGTTTGTTCTACACATCCAGACCTACAATTCACCTGTTAACCATTTTACCTAGTTCAAATTCCAGCCTGATCAAAAACGCCAATTTTCTCAACCATCTTCATTCTATCGCCCAGTCAGACATGTTCCCATAAAATTTTCCATAACTTTTCAACCATTCACCTAATTGAGCCTGTGAAATATTAGCAGTGAAGAAACAATTTCATTCACATTACCCGTAGGTTACAGCTATATTCAACATATATACAAGTGTCTATACTAAATAAAGTATCAGATTTCCTAAGATACATGGAAATCTGTATCTTATCCTAATCCC
>JAOSBL010000211.1:22557099-22574807 GCA_027568915.1 Erythroxylum roraimae | reverse complement strand
ACTTAATAATAATAATAATAATAATAATAATAATAATAATAATAATAAATAAATAAATAAATAAATAAATAAATAAAATTAATAAGAATAAGAATAACTTAATAAATAATAATAATAATAAATAAATAAAATTAAAATTAAAATTAAAATTAATAATCATAATAATAACTTATTAAAAATTAATAATAATAAGAATAACTTATTAAAAATTAAAAATTAAAAATTAAAATAATAATAATAATAAATAAAATTAATAATAAGAAGAATAACTTAATAATAATAATAATAATAATAATAATAATAATAATAATAATAATAATAATAATAATAAACCAAACATATTTTTAATTTTTATTTTCAATTTTTTATTAGAAATCTTAACCAAACAGATTTTTGTTTTCAATTTTTATATTGCAAATCTCAACAAAAGAGGTTTTCGTTTTTAAAAAAAAAAACAGAAACTAAAAACAGGAAACAGAAACCAAAAACAACAACAGAAAAACAAAAGTAGAACCAAACGGCCCCTTAGTATTTGAATTCAGTACGATACAGTAAAATTTGTTGCCAATTTTTGATTATTATGATCAGTATTGACTAGTATTGATAGGTCCTTCAATTGGGATTAGTTCGAAATTCACTTCACAAA
Organism: Erythroxylum roraimae; assembly: GCA_027568915.1. Lineage (NCBI taxonomy): Eukaryota > Viridiplantae > Streptophyta > Magnoliopsida > Malpighiales > Erythroxylaceae > Erythroxylum > Erythroxylum roraimae. The sequence goes on along the minus strand of JAOSBL010000211.1, from coordinate 22,574,161 downwards.
ATTTCCATTTAAATTATTTTATAAAAAGGAATTAAAATATTTTTCCTATTCAACTTGACTAGTCAAATTGTACAAGAAGTACATATTACCCTTTAAAGTTTAAGATTATGAAAGCATAGTTAAAAGATTTTATTATGAATTTGACTAAAAATGCTTGAGCAGTTAAGATTTGGGCAAATCAGGAATCCCTCTTTCAATATTCCACGTGGGCAAGCTTGAGGCTCTACTCGAAGTATCATACCGAATCCCATCTAGAGATGTCAATGGGTCAGGCCAGGCTAGGGCGCTCCTGGCCTGACCACTCACTGGATGGCCCGCGGACCATCCCGGGTCATCCTTATTTTTTTAATAAAAAATTTACAAAACAATGTTATTTTTGACAAAACGACGTCGTTCTCGTGACTAAGTTGGGCTAAACTATTTTAGCCCGTGGCTCGGTTAATCCGAGTCAAAATCAGGTTGGATCGAACAAGCGGGGCCAAAATTGTCGAGCCTAATCCCGTCCGTAATTTTAGAAGAAAAAGTCGTATCAATAGTTTTGCTAGGTTACTTTCCTGCCTTTAACAGTAGTACTTCAATTAATAGGACTTGGGTAGGAGTGATGAGTGTTGAGTTTAATTGTCAGGCCCGGAGACGATAGAAGTTTATATACGAGGTTTAATACTTTAATTACACGAATATTCGTTTCAGGGCCCGATAAAATATGAAAAAAAAAAGAAAGAAAGAAAAAGAAAACCACGTACTCTGTAAATTAGACAGATTTATTACTTTTTAAGTTTATAACATTGCGCAATGCTTACACTTATTATTCCGCTATACAATTACCAAGGAAAAAGTCAAATAGTAGCATCAACTAACTTGTAACCATATGTTTTTATTTAAAAATAAGGTGTTTAAGTTACATATAAAAACTCACATATCCGTATATTATTATTTTATCACTCCACGAGTGTTCTGGAGTTAACATTTAACAAAACGTTTTATATAAAAATGTATGATGACAAAAACTTTCTATCTACTCCAATTCAAAGGAAAGAACCATTGACCTGAGATAACGCTTTCCTACAGAAAATTTGAGGCATTAAAATAGAGTTTTCAATTTAGTTAGTTAGTTTCCTATTTAGCCTAATTAATTAACGTGTTGACAGACTTATTCAAAGTTACTCTCTTTGATTGGGTTGAAATTTAGAGGCTTTTTTGGTATGTATTCTTATCTTACCATTTAGTGTTGATCTTTGAAATGTTCTATATGGATGTTATTTTCGTATTGCCTTATCTATTTGTATTATTAATGTTATTATTGTTTATTTATTTGTATTTATGTATTTAGTTATCTTTGGTGTTTATTTGACTTATTTTCTTAGTTATTTTATAATTTTTGTTTAACATATGTATGCACATCTATTTATAATTTTGTAATATTTTCATGACATTATATGTGAGCCTATCGAAAATAATTTTTCTACTAGGAGTAAGTAAAGTTGTATAGTATCAGACTTCTTCAGATTTCGCGCCTCAGTAGAACTTCAACTCGGTGTTGATGATGGTGACGATGATTAAGCTTTATATAACATTAACACCTCACGAACAAGTGCTATTTCACAGCTAAGATGGCTGCTAAAGTCAACTTTTGAAAGAATTTGTTTGAAAACAAAAAATATTAAATATTGTAAAAAAATATTAAATTTAAAACTTTTAGTGTGCATTAAGAGTCTAAAATTTAAATTAATTATTATAAAATAAAATAAAATATAAATTGATTATAATCAAATTAAATGAAAAAAGTTTAACTTCTAGTAATGATCACGAGATAGAAGATTAAAAGAAGTATTATTGGAATTCGCGTATCATTTTTGTTTAATTGCGTCAATAGTTAGCATTAAGGTTAATTTTGTAAATAAATGCTATACTAAATTGATATCGATTTTAATATTAATAAAGTATTGTTTTAGATAATTTTTTAAATTATAATGTATTTAAGATTTATTCTCTCATTTTAAAATTTATTATATTAATTCTAAATTTTTTGAATAGTCAATATTAAATAGTTACTTGTAATAAAATTATATTATGAAAAATTGAGATAAAAATTAAAATAATTTCATAGGGTATAAAAATAAATAAACATATAAGCTTATGTTTTTAATCTAGAAATAATTTGAAAAGGAAATTAAAAAGTGTGTGAAGGCAAATATTTGAATGATGAAAGTAACCAATAAATATGAAAGGTATTTTTATTTATATGAAAATTATTTTCTTACTGAAATTTAGTTCTATATTATAATTAAAATTGAAAATTATTTCAAATTTGGCTCAATAATTATATTAATGAAATTAAAAATAATAATTTTATAAATATTTGAAAAATATTTTATTTCTAAAATACTTAAACATAAAAATATAACTCAATATTTTTTAAATGTTTGAAAGTATTAGTTGACATTGATAAATGTAATGTTGTGGTATAACTTGAAGTTGTTTTGGCTTGAATTGGTTAGTAGAGGAAATTTTGACGTCAATTTTTGGCCAATATGATTAATACCAACCAACCCATACTAATACGAAATTATTTGCTCCACATGTAACCCGTACAAAAAGTCAAATATCAATTGATTTGCAGCCATATGTTTTTATTTAACTATAAGATGTTTAAGTTCCATCCAAAAAAAAATGACCTGATCTATTATTATTATTTTATTACCCTAATCACCTTCTTGCGATGAGTCAACATTTAACAAAATGTTTTATGTAAAAATACATGATGACAAGAACTTTAGGTTTATACTTATCGACGGCCACCATTGTCCTGAGATAACGCTTTCGTACTGGCACTAAAATACAGTTTTCCACTTCATTCATGATCTACCGTAAGCAAACTTCCACATTAACTCTTCAAGACCACGCATTGTAGGAGAACTACATAATCGTTTCAAAAAAAAAAAAAATGAGAACTACATAAGATAATCAGAGTACAGTTAAAAGATCCCAGGCTCCGAATCCACTTCCAGTTTCCCGCCGGATCGCATCCGCATCCGTTACTTAAAAACAAAAAGTCGCACCTCCTGACCTACGCGAAACAGTTTTACTGGGCCTTTTATTTAGTAGGAGACGGGGACACGAACGCGGTTGGAAGTTGGAAGTGACAAGCAACTCAAAAGATTTAAATGTCTAATTGCGACAATATTCCTTTTAGGGCTCCATAAAGTGCTCAATTTAGTAAAATTAGATACAAGTATTAGTTTTTAAGTTTATAAAATTGCGCAATGGTGAAAGTTAAGTTTTTATTTAACTATAAGGTTATATATATAAAAACTCATCAAAAAATGACCTACGGCTACGTACATCGTATCCGTATTATCATTTTTGTTATTGTAATCACCTTTTAAAAACTGCAACGACGACTTAAACCATCTCCAGTTCTCCATGAGTGTTCTGTAGTTAACATTATTTTAACAACATGTTTCGTACAAAAATATATGATGGCAAGAATTCTAGTCCAATTCAAAGGAAAGAGCCTATTACCGTTGACCTAAGATAACGCTCTCCTAATTCGTACGGTAAAATTTGAGACATTAAAATACAGCTTAATTTCCACTTCCGTCTACCGTAAGTAAACTTCCACTATATAACCTAACACTAGCCTTGCTTGTTATGTTATATGAATGAATTCAGTGCCGTAAATCCATGGCCAGCAAATTCTTGGCGTTAAGCTGCATACGCGACAAGAGCTATGGCAACTGGTCGGCGAGACCCAGATACCCTTCCATGCCCAAATACCCCAAAGGTGTCACGGTAGAGGAAACAACCCAGAAACAGCCGGAGGACAAGGTGCTGATTTCCGTGACTGGCATGTCATGCTCAGCTTGTGCCGGCTCCGTCGAGAAGGCCGTCAAGAGACTTCCCGGAATCCGAGAAGCCGCAGTTGATTTTCTCAACAACAGAGCTCAAGTTATCTTCCACCCAAATTTTGTGAATGTAAGTTGATTGCACGCCAACTTTTATATTAATTAACTATTGTTTTTTCTTTCTAACGTACTTTGCTTTCGATGAAGAAAACGATTTACCTACGCACAAGTTATTTCCAATAACAATCTAAATCTAATGTTTCAATTTGTTGTTGGCTTTCTAATCCTCTTTTTCAGATTGTGAAGTCATAATTAAGTGATAGAAAAAGAAAAGAGTTACTGCCAATAATAATATTAGTTTTGAGTAAGACTGCTTCTCGTGTGTAGTCTAGGCTCTAGCTTGGAGACTGCCCTCAGTCGTGGGAGAAGTTGGCAGTGTTACATTTTGTTTATTTCTTATTTTTTAATTGAGTAAAAACTTTACTTCTATCTTCAATTTTCTGTTTTTCCTTTTTTCAGTTTCCATATCTTATGAGAATTATAAAGATTAGCTTTTGTTTTTTGTTTTTTTTATCATAGTCTAATTTAACATCAATTAGATATCTAATATTAATTAGTAATTAAAATTATGACTAATGTAATTTTAATTTTGAAAAATAAAAACTTTAAATTTGGTAATTATTTGATAAATATATTTAAATTAAATTTATCTTAAATATCCATAAATTTTTTTAAATTGACTTTAATAATTAAAATATATATTAACAAATAAATGTTAGTTTGCAAAATAAAAGTTTACTTATTTAATTATTTATTTTAACAAAATTTAATGCATTTTTACTAATATTTGAAAAATAAAAATAAAACTAACCAACTTCTTAAAAGTTAGTTTTCAAATTTAAAATGTCCATCATTTAAGTTGTTAAGAGCACTGCTAATTTAATATTATATATTTGATTAATTTAAATATTAATTACTGATAAAAATTATAAATAATCTAATATAATAATTTAATTCAAAATTTTCAAATAAATAATCATTAATAAATAATTTAAATTTAAAATACCAAAATTTTTAAAATAAAAATTATTAATATGTGATTTAAATCTAAAATATTTTCAAAATTAATAAATTTAACTTCAATTTAAAGTATATATTAAAATAATTTATTTATTTTAATATATTTTTATTACAATAAAATATTTTTATTTAAAAATAGAGAACTAAATTTAGCAAACCAAAACTTAAAAAGGGACAAAAATAGAAATAAAATTAATTGTCTATAATTTGGGATCTCATTTCTCCTATTCCTTAAGTTGGAGTTCAAATCCAAATTCATAGGTTATAGGTATTAATTATTATCATTTGACTCGTGTGAAATAAGTAAATTTCCAATTGTAACTTAATTCTCATACTTCGCTTTATTTGATATCTTAAGATTTGTCTGTTTCTATTTTTATTTTGGTTTTTGGTTTTAATTTTTTTCCTGTTTTCAAAAATTATAAAAACCATAAAATGTGATTTTTGTTTTTTCTATAATCTGAATTACTATCAATTAGATATATATTATTTAATTATTTAATATATAAAATTTTAATAAGAATTATTAATTATTTAATATCAAAATATATATTTAATTAATTAAAATTAATTATTAATAAGAATTATGAATAATTTAATTTTACTTAATAATTTAATTTAATTTTTATAATTAATTACAATGAAATAAATTAAATAATTATTAGTAAATGTAATTAAATTTAAGATATGGTGAAAATATATCAATTTTAAATAAAATTTTGATTTAAATGATTACAATATATTTAAAATAAAATAAAACAATTTATTAATAATTTTTAGTAAATATTATATGAGAGACAAAATAAATTTATTGACTTAAAAATAATTTTTCTTTAAGATTTATCTAATATGTCTGGAATAAAATTATAACTATTTAACAACTAAACAAAAATTTGACAAAAACTTTAAACTAGAAAGAAGCAACTCTTTAATTTCGCAGACGACAAATTATGCGAAAACACGTTCCATTATATTTATGACAGGAGGAGACGATTCGGGAGACAATTGAAGATGCTGGATTTGAGGCCACATTGATCCGAGGAGAGACCAGTGACAATAAATCCACACAAGTATGCCGAATCCGCATCAATGGAATGACTTGCACTTCTTGTTCCTCCACTGTCGAACAAGCTTTGCAAGCAATTGAAGGTGTAAATGCCGCTCAAGTAGCCTTAGCAACTGAAGAAGCAGAAGTTCATTTTGATCCAAAGATGACCAACTGTGGTCAGCTTTTAGGAGCCATTGATGATACTGGATTGGAAGCCATACTGATCAGTACTGGTGAAGACATAGACAAGATCCAGCTTAAAGTTGATGGTGTCAGGACAGACAATTCCATGAGAATCATCGAAAATTCTCTCCAAGCACTGCCAGGTGTTCATAGCATTGATATACATCCTGAACTAAGCAAGATTTCTCTTTCCTACAAACCAGATGTCACTGGTCCTAGAAATTTCATCAAAGTAATTGAATCAACCGGGACTGGCAGATTCAAGGCAATGATCTTTCCTCAAGGAGAAGGAGAAAGGGAGAACCATAGAAGAGAGGAAATTAAGCAGTATAGGAGATTGTTCTTATGGAGTTTGATGTTTACAATACCTATATTCCTTACATCTATGGTTTTCATGTACATTCCTGGGATAAAGTATGGATTGGACAAGAAAGTGGTTAATATGCTGAGCATAGGAGAGATTCTGAGGTGGGTGTTATCAACTCCAGTACAGTTCTTCATAGGCAGGCGATTCTATTCAGGTTCTTACAAAGCATTACGGCATGGTTCTGCTAACATGGATGTGCTGATCATGTTAGGAACCAATGGAGCCTACTTCTATTCTGTTTACTCTGTCTTAAGATCAACTACTTCTCCAGGTTTCGAGGGCACTGATTTCTTTGAGACCAGCTCAATGCTAATCTCGTTCATTCTTCTTGGAAAGTACCTAGAAGTGTTGGCTAAAGGAAAGACATCTGAGGCCATTGCCAAGCTCATGGAACTAGCACCGGAGACGGCGATATTGTTGACTCTAGGCGGTGAGGGAAATGTGGTACATGAGGAAGAAATTGACAGCAGGCTGATACAAAAGGACGATGTAATTAAAGTTATTCCTGGTGCCAAAGTAGCTTCAGATGGTTTTGTCATATGGGGGCAGAGCCATGTAAATGAAAGCATGATCACAGGGGAATCGCGACCGGTGGCAAAGAGGAAGGGTGATGCGGTGATTGGGGGCACCGTCAATGAAAATGGAGTGTTGCATATTAGAGTGACAAGGGTAGGATCAGAGAGTGCTCTTTCTCAGATTGTTCGTCTTGTTGAGTCAGCGCAGTTGGCTAAAGCTCCTGTCCAGAAATTTGCTGACCGTATTTCCAAGTTCTTTGTGCCTTTGGTGAGTACATATTAGCATTATGGTTAATAATTTACTTGAAATTTGAAGTTTTAATTTTTGATAATTTTACAGGTCATCAGTCTTTCATTTTCAACTTGGCTTGCCTGGTTTTTAGCTGGACATTTCCATGGCTATCCAGAATCATGGATCCCAAAGTCCATGGATAGTTTTCAGCTGGCGCTCCAATTTGGGATCTCTGTCATGGTTATAGCTTGTCCATGTGCTCTTGGTTTAGCTACTCCAACTGCCGTCATGGTTGGTACTGGCGTTGGAGCATCTCAGGGTGTTTTGATCAAAGGTGGCCAAGCTTTAGAAAGTGCTCATAAAGTAAGCTAACAAACCCATCTTCTATTTACTCTTTTATCTCAATTATCGTCCATATTGCATATGATAAGTTTCACATATTCTGAAGACCATTGTTTATATGCATTTCAGGAGGTAACTAGCCCAATTGTTTCCAATTTGATGCGTCTTTTTATTTGAAAACAGTGTTACAATATATTTCTTCTGCTAGCCTTTATATCCTAGCAAAATATAGATAAAAGTTTCATCCCCAAACAAACAAGCCTATGAACAATTCAGGATATTCTTTGGACTAACAAGATCTCATCAATTCTGTAGGTGACTTGCATTGTTTTTGACAAAACAGGAACTCTTACAGTCGGAAAGCCAGTGGTTGTTAACACAAGACTTTTGAAAACCATGGCCCTAAGGGACTTCTATGAATTGATTGCGGCAACCGAGGTATGCTACATTCCTATCGTCAATGGTTACTGACCAATTTAAGTTAGATACGTAATTCTAATTCAGTTCTCACCAAATTTCTTCAATAGGTAAACAGTGAGCACCCTTTAGCTAAGGCCATTGTAGAGTATGCCAAAAAATTCAAAGAAGATGAAGAGAACCCTGTCTGGCCAAAAGCACGAGATTTTGTCTCAATTACGGGCCATGGCGTGAAAGCTATAGTGCACTGCAAGAAAATAATGGTGGGAAACAAAAGCCTGATGACAGATCACAACATTGTTATTCCTATTGATGTTGAAGAGATGCTCGCAGATATTGAAGGGATGGCCCAAACTGGGATTTTAGTATCCGTAGACGATGAATTGACAGGAGTTTTAGCCATATCCGATCCAATGAAACCTAGTGCATACGAAGTCATTTCCATTCTCAAGTCGATGAATGTCAGGAGTATAATGGTGACCGGTGACAACTGGGGCACTGCAAATTCGATTGCCAAAGAAGTTGGGATCGACACTGTTATAGCAGAAGCCAGACCTGAGCAGAAAGCAGAGAAAGTGAAGGCGTTACAGGTAATATATATATATATATATATAATATCTTTTTCTTTCATTCTTTAAATTCCTTGGCCATTTACCCGTAAAGACTGACAAATACAGAGGTATTTTTCCTGACCATCGTATAATCTTTGTCTTTCGCTTTATATATTAGCTTTACTGACATCATGTTATGGTTTAACTCCATTTCTCTCAACTTCAGGCCTCAGGCTACGTAGTAGCGATGGTCGGTGATGGTATCAATGACTCTCCAGCACTTGTAGCAGCAGATGTTGGAATGGCAATAGGTGCAGGAACAGACATCGCCATAGAAGCTGCTGATATAGTTCTGATGAAGAGCAATTTGGAGGATGTCATTACTGCCATAGACCTTTCCCGGAAAACGTTTTCTCGTATCCGTTTGAACTATATTTGGGCTTTGGGTTATAACCTCCTTGGGATACCTATAGCCGCCGGAGCACTTTTTCCAAGTACCGGATTCCGGTTACCGCCATGGATAGCCGGAGCTGCAATGGCTGCGTCTTCAGTCTCTGTTGTGTTATGCTCTCTTCTGTTGAAGAATTACAGAAGGCCAAAGAAGTTGGAGAACCTTCAGATTCGTGGAATTACCATTCAGTACTAAGTTTTTTTTAAAAAAAGTAAAGATCATTGATAATCCACTTGGAAGGGTTTGTACAAGGTTTTACATTACACGACCACCATCATTGCAGCTTCCTAAGTCTACTTAGCAGACTTAATCTAAACTTCCGTTGTGTAATTACATTTGAAGAATAAATGTTTATAGTTTCTAGCTCTTCTTGAGAAATTCCTTTCCCAGTTTAATGGTATCGCCGGCGGATGGATGTATTGATCGCCGCACACCTTAACTTCCAGATTCCTTCTGATGAAGACGACTCCCTTAGCGGTAACATCCCATTACTTGCGAAAAAGTTAGAATAGTAAATATGAGGGATTAATGAGAGTTTAAAAAGGCATTTCCAAGCTTATGCATAATATGACATACACATACGCGTGAATAGTGAATTTTCTGAACATGAAAATAATTGTACATGCATTCATGAATAATTCAGGGTATAATTGGGCTGAGTTGTGATTTTTAAAAATTTTGAAAATTTCAAATTCTATTTATATTGGAAATATTATTGATTAGTGAAATTGTAATATTTCAATTTTGAATTTATTTTCAGAATTTATAGAGTATTGTGGAAAATAGGAATAGGAATTAATGATATTTGGAGATAGTTAGATTGTAAAGATGATAGTTGAAGTAATTAGTTCAAAAGGAACTTGGTTAGGCTTAGACTTTATAAAAGTGACAAGTGTCACTGATTTAGTTAAATGGCTTTGGTATTTTTGTCTAAGAGAGAGTTTGATGTCAGAGAGTGAAAAGGGGATAAGTTATATGTTTAAGTGTTGTTTCGTAGTCACCTTCTTCGTAGCCACCTCCTTCAAATTTCCTTCCAAAACACAAAGTTTTTCATCAAATACCTTTCAAAAGTTAGCTTTGCTCTTCTTTTTCGCCACACCACTTCCACTTTGCTGTTTGTTCTTTTACCTAAGAAAAAGACCGAAGCTGGTCATTTATACAGTGGTGTACATGAATTGCATGGAGTTTAGGGTTTTGGGATAGATGAAGATCTTGGAGTTTTTAACAAGTATTGAATAAATCCTTTAGAGTTATAGATTTATGAAATAAATTTGATGAATTACTGTCATCTGCATGAACATGGAATTTTCGTGTATATATATGGCTACTGTGAAAATGGGATGAAAATATGGATGTAGTGTTATTTAGTATTTGATGAATTATTAGTGATCAGGTGATGTAGAAATGATTTTTGGAGTTTGAAATAGTAATGAAATGGTGTATGGTATTAGTATAGAAAATTGTAGTATGAAAAAGGTGATATGCTATCAAGCTTTGTTTTTCACTGTACATGTTTATATATGTACGTGTATACGTGAGTGGATGAGTTTCTTAGAGATGATCAAAAAAAAGTGGTGTTTGAGTTGAAAGGTAGTTATAAAAAAATGGCTTGAGATGGGAATGAGTGTATAAATGATAGTTAAAGGAAAATATTTACGTAGATGCAGAGAATGAAAATATAGGAAAATGTATAGAATGGTGAAATGCAGAGTTGAATATCTGATATCTGACTTTTTGATGATTTTGAGGATTTTGACTAAACTTGTATATTTTGGAGTAGTATGAATTTATGGTGAATGAGTTTATTGAAATGGAGTAGAAAAACTAGAAATAAAAATTTGAAAGGTTGATTTTTTGAAAATTGGAAGTCTAGAAATTTTCTAGGAATGAACAGTAGAGAGTTAGATTTTCGATCTAAAACTTCTGTGATTTTTCTATACTGATCTAGAGAGATTTTGATAAAATGGTCTTCATGGTAGTTATATATCTTTTTTTTATCTTTCCATTGATATAAAGTTTGTAAATTTTGAAATTCTGGATCAAAAGTTATGGAGTTTAGAATTTGTGTTTCGGTGGAGAAGAAGAAGTGGAGTTGCATCGTCGTGCTTATGTTAAAGGCAAAAGTGATAGCGACTCTGGGTGTATAAAGGTGAAAGTCGCTATCGTGCCTTTGTTGTTTTAAAGGTGAAAGTTGCCATCGTGCAACTCTAAAGAGTTGTTGCCTGATGAATATCCGATGGATTTTTGGCTATATCTTCTTTGTCTAACCTCCAAATGACTTGACTCTTGAACCATTGGACTAATAAGACATTGATCTACCTCTCCACCAAAATTCATAACAATCTGAAATCAATTGAGAGAGTTAGACTGAAAAATGTGGGCCGGGTCTGACAGTGTTTATTCCTCATCATTTTGTCTTTATCTGCCACACCCATGACTTTTGCACACTCATGTTCCTCTCACACCCATGACTTTTCTCACTCCATGATTCATTCTCACAGGCGTAACTCCTGCACAGGCGTGACTTTCTTCACTCATGCCCCTGAGTTAATTGCAAGGGGTGATGTTTAATTGTCTTGTTATGCTACAACGTTCCTTAATAGTTTTCTCTTGTACAAGCTGAACCATCTTGCTTCTTTCGACCATAACTTCTTCACCCGATGTCCAAATGACTTAATTCTTAGACCAATAGATTCATAAGATATTGAATTATATCTCCACCAAAAATCATAGCTTTCTGAATTGATTTGGTTGGTGAATTTAAGATGGAAATGTAACTATGCTGAAGTATGATAATTGATAGGATTAATTTACTGAACATACTTCGGTTTTTTGATTATATCTGTATCTATAGGATTCCAAATGAGATGATTTTTTATTTTCACTAAACTAGAGAAATGGGGCTACATTTCATATGAAAAAGTTAAATTGTGATTCAGTCTTTAAGATGCTCAATTTCTGGATGGAATTTGTATATAGTACACTATTTTTGAATATGAACAACCCAAAAATATTTGAGGTATATCTTCCAAATTACGGAACCAAATTGAGTGATTTTGATGTCAATAGAAACTTAAGACATTGGAGAATAACTTTATAGAGGAAATGTTACCTAATTTTGCCATTTACCTGATCAGATTTACTATGCAAAGTTGACTCGTACATATATTGGAAGAAAAATCTGAAGTGGTCAATTATAAGTACACATGGTATTAATGAGGGCTTTGATATCTGAATGATTTGCTGATAAGGATCGCAATAAAGTACTCTGGAATTGTCATTGAATATGCATTGTGCATATTTCATATAAGTAGATGTGCATTAAAGAATACTTACATATTTGTACAAAAATGTGATATGTGTAAATGTGTTTTGTATGATTTAAATGAGCCAAGTGGACGCCAGACAAACATTGCCGGACTATCCTGGCAATCACATATTGGAGCGTTTTATGAGTTAACCTAGATAATTTCCTAGGATTGATTTGATTTAATTTGTTTAAACTTTCAATATTTTTAAATTGTTTGCTATTTGTTTATGAATTCCGGACTTGAATTGCCCGAGGAGACCAATATTTGGGAATGTATTGGAAGTGCTTTGATTGTGGTTTTGATTGCTATGGATTTCTGAATGCTATGTAAATCCTCAACAAAAGTTGAATGCCGAACTTAGGTCCGATGATTATGAGCTTTATTTGAGCATCATATGTGATTATGATATATGACATATATGTATTTGATGCATTTCATAAAATGTATGTTCAGATAAAGGCATTGTGACATGAGTTGCCAATATGAAGCGCTTTCATGTAGAGCTTTGCTCCGCGATTTCTGATTTTACACGTAGAGCTATGCTCCATGATTCTGTTATGACTGTGCCCTATGGGCCAGTATTTGTATAAGTATGTGATAGGCCCTCAGTCACAACAATAAGAAAGAATGTGAGTCTCATGCATATAACATTATAAGACTAAAATTCATGAATGATTTGCAAAGATATATTGAATGACTATATGATATGCCATGTTATGTGAGTATCTGAATAATAAATGTATGCTTAAAAAGAATAATTATGCAATATGTGATGTGTGTTTGTGTTCCGGTGAAATCATCAATGATGGTTCACTCATTGAGTTTGTAAAACTCATCAAAATTACAATGTGGCTTTTCAGGTTTTCTAAAGGTCTCCAGAAAGGCTCCGAGTAAGAATTTCGAGATTAGTTTGCGCCTGCATATGTAGTTCGATATGTTGTATTGATAAGTGTAGTCTTAAATGTTGTACAATGTATATGAAAATGGTTTTTGAAATGTAAAAACATTATGTCTAGAGTGTTTTGTATTTGTAATGGGCCCCACGTGATTAGTGAATCTCTGATGAGTTGTGTACTAGTTGTTACGTATAACTGAAAATATTTATGAATGAAATTGGGCCCAATTTGGTTATGGATTTCCATACATTAGGTTTGTGATTTCAAAAAAACAATTATACCGATTTTTGACTAGTTGAGTGTTCTAGTATGCCACCCTCGTGGGGCACGGACTCAGATATTACCCATAGATGTCGGGCACGTGTCTTGCGGAGTTGGGTGCTACATTAGCGGTGCTGGCACATCGGGAGAAGGTTCTTCTGACGCTGGGGATGATCACCCTATGGAGTAGTTCGAGTTGTTTGTTTTTATGTTTTCCTTTTGTTTCTTTTATTTAGTTTGTCGGATACTCAGTTCCATTTTGTAATGTCCAAACTTATTGGCCGGAATTTTTTATCTAATTCTCTTTGTAGTTCAGATGTGCTGTTGTTTTCATCCGCCTTACCCTACCCCTTGATTGCATATTTGTATTCGTTGTTCTTCACATAGCGGACAATATGATGTTTAAGTGTGGGGGATGTTTCAATTTGCAATTTTTGTTTATGCATTGTGCTTTATTTATGGCCACTTAACCACTTGTGTAAGCCAATTGTGTGTGTAATGTGAAAATTTTAAACTTGGTGATTGAAGCCAGTCGTTTGTTTCAATTGTTTCTGTAATTTTTCGCCGCGACAAATTTTTTGTTTCGCTACGGCAATGTTGAGAAATGAATTTGTCGCCGCGGCGACGTTGCCAAATTAATGTTTCGCCACGAAGAATTCTTGGCTTCGTCTCGGCGGCACATCCTCTTTATAGAAACCGTTTCTAAAATTTACCTCATTTCAATCATTCTCCTCAATTAGATTCTTTTCACTTCTGTATCTCAAGGATTTTATGAATTTCAAAGTGGTCCATGTGTTCCTGAAAACACTATCTATGTTTTTAAATGATAATTCGTTTTAACTAATTTCATTTTCAATGTTTTCAGCACGAAGTAAGTAAGGGTACGCTGAAAAAGTAGCATTTTACGTTTTTAAACCTTGAGATTGTTTAATTGCGATACTAACCTTGTTAGAAGGATATTTGAGCATGACTTCTTTCATTTTTATGTGTATCTGCTTATTTTCATATCTCTTTAAAACTTGTTTTAATTCTTGATCGAAGCTTGATGAACTAGAATTTTGTTAACATGATAGAGGCATTCTATCAAAACCCTGCTGACCCAAACACAAACCCATAAACACTTGTCCATTGCTAGCCCTTTGAGCCAATATTTTTGAGTACATGCACATGTCTTAATTTTGTTGTAAAAATTTTATTTCCAGTTCTTACTTTAAGTCTTTGATCTAAACAAAAACTCTCAAAAGAAATTGGTTATTGAGAAAAGCCAAGAAAAAATGAATAATAATAATAAATAAAATCAAACGGTTTCATCCAATAACCGAAGAAAAGAAAAATTTGGAGACTTAAAAAAAATCTTAAAAGAAAATTGTTAAGAGTTGGATTATGTTCTTGTTTGTATAGATGTTTTTCTTACTCACAGTTGACATTTATTTCCTAATTGTGGTGCATGTACTCATTGTTCTTTTTCTTTCTATTCTATCCATTTTATTTAGCCTTCCGTACATTACAACCTTGTAAATCCCTCTTGATTTTCGAAATTATAGTTCTTGTAGTAGAGAGGTAGAACTATCACAAACTTATGGTAGAGAATAGATTAAGCAGATTTTAGAGCGAAATTATCCCAAAAACAAGTGAGTTGAGAGTAAACACCATGCCTTAAGTGAAATCTCTTTTGTTCAATCTCTTGGATTAAATTCTTATAGTGTTTATTTTCTTGGCGCTCTTTTAGTCTGCTTTGGTTGATTTCTGAAAAAGTGGTTTTTACCAATTTCCTACTCTCATTTTTAAGCATGGTCGGAATTTTCTTTTACACTTATGTCTCTTTGATTTTTATAAGCTTTGTCCAGGAGTACAAAGGTCTAAGTGTGGGGAAATTTGATTGAGCCCAAGTTTATTATATAAATTGGTGACATTTTCATGGTCTTTATTATACTTCTTGGCTCCTATTCTTAGATTTTATGCTTAATGTGACTCTTGAGTGCCTACCTTTATTTTATGTAGTTTGAGAGTAAAACTGTCACAAATCATTATTAATTACACTAAATTAATTTTCTGAGAACAATTGATACTGCAAACTACCATTTGTCATTATAGGAGACTCAAGAAGAAGAGACTTAAGAAGAAGAAGAAGAAGAAGTAGAGTCAAGGGAAGGCTGAAAGAGGATAATTCAATAAGTCAACAAGTCAACAGGTGCAACTGGAAGTTCACCATGGAGAAGGTCAATGTATTGCCGCGGCAAAGATTGAAGGATTCCAAACAAAACCTTTGGGAAAGGTTTGCCGCAGCGTAAAGTAATTCTATCGCTGCGGCGAAAGAACCAACACTCTAGATAAAACTTTCGAAAAAAGTTCGCCGTGACGAACCTTTAAATACCTAAACCATTTTTGGCAATTCACCCACTGTGCAACCCTACCTACTAAACCGGTCTCTAAAAACCTTCAAATACCCAAACCATTTTCGACAATTCACCCACTGTGCAACTCCACCTACCAACTCGGTTTCTAAAAACCTACCTATTTTAGGTTAAGTGAAGGAAGCCGTCAAGGAGAATCATCCTATCAAATAAACACTCACTCTCTCTCTCTACCTTCGGACACGCCTTCATCCCCTCTCATCCATCAATTTTCCTGCTCTTTCATCGAAGACTACTACCATGGATGTTTCCAGTGGGTTCTTGGTTGTGAATTCCCTTGGAGTTATGCTTGGCTAGGCACCTCTTTCCTCTTGAAAATGTAGCAATGGCTAGAGTTCAACGGGATTCAAAGGGGAGTAGTTATTCTATGTTCAGCTATATTGTTATAAACTCCTAGGTTTAGGATTTGTAACTTGTAGTTGAACATTCTTGATTAGAGTTTAATCAAGAGTTGGATATTTAATGTGTTATTTGGATTTGTTGATTTAGAACTTGGAACTTGAATATATGAAGTCTCACATATGTCTATTTGTGATCTTGTTGATTCTCTTTTATCTGCTAGTTGTGTTAGATATTGAGTTGATTCTAGATTCCAAAGTGACTTATTGCATTGACTTATCCATTGCACGCACTAAGAGCATTCAACAAGGTCTTAAGGAATGGAGTTCATTAATTAAGACCTTAGACTTAAAGAGTTCTTTAAGGTTTACCATTTTAAACTTAGTGATTCACTCCCATTAAAATTTATTTCAAACTATGATAGCCAAAGCTCGTTTTTAAGAGGATACTATCATCATTTGATCCGTATTTTTATCTTACTGTTTTACCTATTCCCAAAATCCAAAAATACTTTTCATTACATTTTCCTTACAATTCATTTAATTTTGCCAAGATTATCAAACATCAAAACCCCCCTTTCCTTAGCTTGCATTTCACGACACATAGTTAGCTTAGATCAATTCATTAGGTTCCGATTAAATGAGATGACCTGAGGTTGCATTTTATATTGCAATCCTTGTAATTATATTTTTGATTTGACCTCCAAGGATAAGAACAAGAAGGCTTTGAATAAAGAAGCAATTGGAGTCTATAAGGGAAAAAATAGATAAGTTCCCTATGAAAGATGTTTTTAATATGGATGAAACTGGT
>JAOSBL010000211.1:22521419-22532073 GCA_027568915.1 Erythroxylum roraimae | reverse complement strand
GGTGAAGAGCTGTGATAGGGTAGGGACTAGGGACTGAATAAAACAGTAAAGAAATGTAGAAGATGATGTAAGGAACCAAATATATTATATTGATTTCACCAGCAGGAATTTGAGAACCTGCCTTTTCTCCTAAACCAATACACTCATTAGCATTTTCTTCCACACAAACCCCCCCCTATGAAATCCTTTGGAATTCTTCCTCCCATAAACAAAGCGAATGGCTGGTCTTGTGGGTCTATCAAGCTGGTGGCAAATTTGGGCATCCAAATCCTCCTTGATTGAGGGGCTACCCATAACTTCATCGGTGAAGAGCTGGCGGCAAAGTTGGGCATCCAAATCATATAAACAACATGCTGTGGTTTAGCAATGGAAAGTGGGGCGCCTATACTAGGTAAAGGGATCTACAAAGGAGTTGTACTTCAACTACAAAAGATCATAATGATCAAGGATTTTTTGCCTTTCAATCTTGGTGGGTTTGATGTGATCTCAAGGCTCAAGTGTTTGTTTGCAATGCAATACACTGCCTTTGATTAGCACTCCCTAACAATGAAGATACCAATTAGGGGAAAGACAGTAGCGCTACATGGGTACCCTACTCTAAGCAAAATAGTCGTATCCTTAAAACTATGGTCAAGACTATTATCCAAGAAGGCCAAGGAATGATGGTTGAGATGTGTAGGCCAACCCTTTCGGACGAGGACAAAGAGACCAACTTCCTAAGGATGTACGAGGGTTGATAGAAGAATTTCAAGAAGTTTTCCATTGGTCGGGTGAGCTACCCTCGTGGTGAGAGAAAGCTATGAAATCAACTTAAAACCCAAGATAACTCCCATCAATGTCCGACCTTATCGATACGCCCATACTCAAAAGGATGAGATAGAAAGGTTAGTATAGGAGATGTTAACTATAGGGATTATCTAGCTTAGCATAAGTCCTTTTTTGAGCTCAGTACTCCAAGTCAAGAAGAAGGATGGTAGCTAGAAATTTTTTGTAGACTACCGAGTTTTGACTAACATAACAATCTCTGGCTGATTTCCCATCCCTATAGTGGCGAGTTATTTGAGGCGTTGAGAGGGGCTTGACTATTTTCTAAGCTGGATATAAAGTCAAGATACCATCAGATTCAATAATGACCAAGGATGCCCTGCATTTCGCACTCATAAGGGACACTAAAAGTATTTAGTCATACGCTTTGACTTAACCAATGAGTAACATTTCAGTCTATCATGAACAATATTTTCAAACCGATGTTGCGAAAGGGGGGTCTTAGTTTTTTTTTTATTATTATTACAAACTAATTTATAGCAACTCCATGGAAGCCCATTTGCAACATTTGAGAGAAACACTAACCATCCTTAAAACTCATCGCTTATTCGCTAATTTTTAAAAAAATGCTATTTCTACATAAATAGGATTGACTATCTAAGTCATGTTATAATTGAGGAAGGAATGACTATTGATCCTGAAAAGGTGAATGTAATGGAGCACTGGCCGATGTCGAAACATTTGAAAGAATTACAAATCTTACTTGGATTAACAGGCTACTACTAGCAATTGTTAAAGACTATGGTAAGATAGCCGCCCCCATTAACAGACATGTTAAAGAAAGATGCATTCAAGTGAAGTGAAGAAGCAATCTCAATTGTACATCTTAAGAAGCAACTGCAACTATACAACTAGCCTTAACTATGTTTCAACCCTATCCTTCATTTGTGCTTGAGGTCAAGTGCATTCTTGTTGGAGTGGGAAATGTTGCTACTAAATAGTAGGATCAAGATCATGTCATAGGGTCATGTTACTCTTGAACATGATTCAGCGAAAATGGTGTCTTTTGACCAAGTTTACCAACATTTTACTCACATGGAAAATAAAAAAATAAGTTTGAAAAGATTTTGCAATTATCTAGATAGGATTCGTTTCGATAGATCTGGCAGTGTTATCTAGATAGGTCTTCTATTTCTATAAAGAGTTTGTTAGTTGTTAAGATTGTGTCTTGTACCCTATAAAAGGGAATGCAATAAGGGCACTATTATTCACTCCAATAATATACATGTTGAGATCCAGAGTTCTCTCTTAATGAGCTCTAAATCTTTTTTTTAACAAGTTAGGTAGAATAGGGAGAAAGTCTTCCAAGCTTAGGGTGCAAGCAAAGCTGCTCGAAGACTTCAAAGTGTAGGGTCCTATAACTAGATCCCAAATTATGGGCCATAATAGGTATTATATAGGATTTTTGACAAAGTGAAAATGTACTTACATATTCATTATTGGTGTGAAGGACAGAGCTCATTATCACCCATGAGCTATTATGGAAGCAAATCATGGCAAACAAATGCAATCTAATCATCAGAAATTGTCGATATGATGACTAAGCAAGGACTCTAACTTACTTCTCTTAATTGTCACTAATGGCAATTTCTTTCTAGTTATATAAGTTGAGCTTTCTTAAGATCAGAAACAACTCCATGGTCTTTAGTGCCTCTTTCATTATATATGACCTGAAAAGATCAAATGAGTAGGTGAACCAAAAAGCTAGCAAATCACCACTAAAAAGTATGTTTGACTTGAGTACCTTGTCTATGATGCCATATTCAATAGCCTCTGATGGACTAAAGTATTTTGGCCGACTCATGTCAGCCTCAATTTGCTCAGGTGTCTTCCCAACGTGCTTTGCCAAGAGATTGACCTAGATGATAATTGAAGCAGCACAACTAAAATAAATAATTTAAGTGTTTATAAACAGACATAACCTTTACAAGAGAATCACGTTAAACTAATGTGTTATTTTTTTACTCTCTATCCTACTCTTTACTTTCAATGGCATCAAAGCTAATAATAAATAATAAAAATCCTTATTTAATACAATTATATTCTTATTTTATAAATTTAGTTCATTTCTTACTCCATTAGAAATAGGGTTTCAATGACTTCTTTTACATATATTTTCTCTAAAAACAATATAGTAAATTTTCATGTGTATTTTTTTTTCCTAAGGCTATGTTTGGTAGGGGGTTTATTAATGGAATGGAATGGAATGTAATATTATTCCATTGTTTGGGAGGAGGGTTTATAATGGAATGGGATGGAAGAGAATGGAAGAGAAAGGTTTCACATTACATCTCATTCCATCCTAAATAGTAAAAATGATAAATTTCTGATTTGAGGAGTTTAGGATGAAATGTAAAATGATAAACAACTTTTCAATATATTACATTATAAACCCTTCTTCCAAACAACATTTCACTATATTACATTATGAACCCTTCCATCCCTCCCAAAGAACAATTTTCCAATATTACATCCAACTATATTCCATTCCATTATAAACTATTCAATTCCATTCAAAACCTTACTTCCAACCAAACATAGCTTAAGAGTGTCTCTTAGATATTTAAGAGATTGATAAACTCTAGAAGTGATTTCTAAAAACCTATAATGCAATTCCAATCTTTTTATTTGTTTGAATTCCTAAGTATGATTCCTAGCCCTAATATAGATCCTAGAAGTGATTCTTAGACCTATCTTTGATTTCAATTCCTTAATTTTTAAATTTCTTACAGCAAATTCAGAGTTCCAGCATCCACTATTTTTAGTTTGCTTTATCAAATAGTCCACAATCCTACATTCATCCTACCATCAACTTGGTATATAGCTTGGGTTCAACAATGTCTACATGAAGCAGAAGGGTGTACAGAGGATTGAGCTGGCACTACAATGGTGACATACAGCAAATTGACGTATAAGGGATAAGTCAACGATCAAGAGATAGATGAGCTAAACGTACAAATTTTGAAAAGGCTAGACAGAATTGAAGCACGTCTTGAACAAGAGACAACTCCCATAAGAAAGAACACAACAAACCAGCAACCTAAACTTTATGGTGAAGGTGGGACAAGGTAGAAAAATAGAAGATGAAGCAACTGAACAACAAGCAGAAACATCTGAATAACAAGCAGGAACAACTAAGCAGCGAGCTGAAACATGCACATAGCATGCCAAATCACCTATACTACAAGCTAAAACAACTAAACAGGAAGCTGAAGTGATTAGCTAATTACTAATGTTTCTGGAGCAAGTCAGAGATGTGGTTCTTGCTAACAAAGGTGCATTTGACATTGATGAATTTGACAAGATGAATAATTAGGATCAGGTCAATATCCACGAGGAAAATGTATGACAACTATTGATAGTCAAGGTCGACTTTCATCATGTCAGAGAGAATGATAAAGAAAAAGAATAGTTCAATTAGAAAAGGAATATTTCTAGTTTAATTTGTTCTTAGTTGTTTACGGTTTATGTGATATTTCCTTTGAAACTGAACGAGTCACATGCCTTCTCCACTCTTGCACATACTCTGATTCAATTAGAAAAGGAATATTTCTAGTTTAGTTTGTTCTTCATTGTTTATGGTTTATGTGATATTTCCCTAGAAACTGAACGAGTCACATGCCTTCTCCACTCTCGCACATACTCTGACAATATGTCCAGGAGTTTTTTCTTCCTTCCTTTTCTGCCTGTCCAAGAGTTTTTTCTTCCTTCCTTTTCTGCCTATTTTTATTAGAATACAGTATGGGCTCTATTAGGGATAGAGAGAACACTATAACAAAACCCTGGTCACTATAACAAAACCCTGGTTTTGTTTGTAGAAATGCTCAACATATCTTCATTCATAATTGTAGCAGAATTAGTAAATATGGTATGACAGTTACTACTACCTCCACAAAACTAGGGCAATAACTGGACATGAAAATAAAATAACTTCCTAACCCCACCTCCATTAACACAAACTAATAATAACGACAACAAATTCCACTAATAATCTAAGACCTACAAAAATATATTTTCTGAAATATTAGTCTTTATGACATGTGACAGTTTAAATCTAGTATGGAATAACAAAAATCCTTATTAAATTCTTATTTTGAAATTTATTTGGATTTCCTACACCATTAGGATTAGGGTCTCAAGACTTAAACTATACATATCTTTATGTATAGAATGTTTAAATGAATAAGAATAAATTAAGAAATGTTTAAATGAATAACAATAAATTAAGTTTTCAAGTGTGAGACTTTGTTATTCTAGAATTATTCCTAGATAACTAGAAGTGATTCCTAAACGCTAGAAGTGATTTCTCAAAACTTATGTTTGTGATTGCAATAATTTTGTTTGTTTCAATTCCTAGGTGTGATTTCTAGTTTTTGATTTCTCAAAACTTATGTTTGTGATTGCAATAATTTTGTTTGTTTCAATTCCTAAGTGTGATTTCTAGTTTTTGATACAAATCCTAGCAGTAATTCGTACAATCATTTATTTCAATTCCTTTTTCTACTTAATTCCCAGCCCTAACTAAAAGTTCCAGTAGACCCGATTTTAGTTCATATGCACTTTATCACCCTCTGTTCATCATAAATCAATATTTTTCCTTCAATATTCAATGATTTACCCACATCACATCACTTGTTATAGTAAGCAATACGGATAAAATTGCAATTCCCCAGTACTAATAATCAAGAAGAAATGGGAAGAAAATATGGTTAAATTTTCATAAATAGCCCAGAGATAACATCATACCAGTTCAGCTTTCACATTCTTAACTTCTTTTCTTGCAAGCTCAATATCTGTTGCTTGACCTTGAAATTTGCCAATTGGCTGAAGATTGACGGAGAAAGAACATGGTAACCTCATGTCAAAGAACTAAGAGCAGCCACATAACGCAGCCCAACAAGGTAATAGAAAGAAAAAGTATGAATGATTAGGAAGAACATACCTGTTTTATCATAATAGTTGATGAGGGTAAAGCAGAACGATTTCCCTTTGAACCAGCAGCCAAAAGTAAAGCTGCTTCTCCCCAAGCATTGCCAACACAGAGTGTGAATATTGGAGGCTTGACATACCTGGAATGGTACAAGTTAGATAAAGATGAAATAATTAATCTCTCAGTTGTAAATATTACAGGGCAGAGAACAGTTTTGACACAAACAGCACCATCACTACAGTTATATGCCCACATGCACACAAACAAAATTCACAATTAGCACGATTTCAACACAAAGCAACTTAAATAGTACCTATGTTGCCTTCATAGAGGCAAAGATATGCTACAGTTTGAAGAAAATATCCATAAATTTAAATCCTTCAAACCAATAAAATATGTTGGAAGAGTTAACCCCAAGCATATTACAAAATCAATACCAAAGTATTACATTTTCTAAAAGTTGATTAGACAGACACTACCCAAACAATCTTCCCCGAAAATTTGAAGCTTGAAAAGAAAAATGAATAGTTTTAAAGCACTATGAATCTCAACTTATGGACTTTGGCATGTTAAAGATAAAAGTAATGTTTCGTCACCTCAACAAATTTCTCATTTACCATTGAATCACTCTTGGCATAGCACATTAAGGCAGTTCAAAATTGGTAAAAGTATAAAAGTTAACAAAGAGAGTTCAGGTAAGAGATGAAAACTTGATGAGGGGATGCCAAACCATCATACTAAAATTCAATTAATGAACAATTTGTAACAAAATAGGACTTTAATGAAAATGACATTTAAAGGGGACAAAGATCTATAACCCCATAACATCATAGACTGCAAAAGCCTCTGTCTCATAGCCCAGCTTCTCTCCACCCTGAAAAACAAATGTAATTCTACTCATAGAAAACTTTCTTGTAATTCTAATTTTCTAAAAATAATCAAATAAATTTAATTAAACGTAAAATAAAATGGAATATGATAAAATAAAAATGAAATATGATAGTGTAATAATAAATATTATATATAATATAACTAAATATAGTAATAATATCAAACTAGAACAGTAATTGACAAAATTTCAAGTGAAACAATTGTCTACGGTTGTCTGTATCCTCATGCTTTTGTGTGTCTGTGTGATCCCGTGTGACTACCAGCAAAGGTTTAAAGTAATGTTCCTTCATACGTTGCACTACGATTGGCACCATGTCATCTAGACAAGAAGAAGCTAAGACAAGGAACAACTACCAATACAAAAGTAAATTTACATATCTTTCAAAAATTTTATTATCAGTAGATCATTAAGTGAATAGTAATATAAAACATCATCAGTCTATGCATATTTCTTATTTTGGCATAATAAGACATAAAAATGTAGACAATACATGACATAGTGGTAGATTTAGCCAATAAGCTCTCAAAAGATTAATAACAAAACTATTAAACTTGTAAATTTCTTTATGAAATTTTCAAACAACCAACAGATTGAAGATTTCAACCAATTAGATTCCAAAGTAGGAGGCCTAGAATAGGATAGATAAGGGCATGGAAGAACAGAAATACAATTAGAGTTTGAAGAGGACATCTTAAATGACCTTCAAGATAGACAAGTCCATGGACTTCTATTTTAGAAATTTTATTTGTACTAGTAGGACAAATTTTATTGATTGATTGAAAACCAAATCTCCCTAAATCCTACCAATAAAACTAATAAAAGAATCAATGCAGAACATACCTAAATGAATCTAGAAAAAAGTAACTTAGAAAAACTACTAGCAACTCTTGGACAGTTGTGCCTCAACAATTTTGGACAGGTTCAACTACAAATCTAACTTCTTCTATTCTATTAATGAATTCTTTCCTTCAGCCTAACTTGTCAATGATGAAGGAAATGTTAACTAATGTGGGTTTGAAACTCAACTAACACTAATAACAACCATTGGCACACAGCAGTACCATGATTGTTAACCCCAGCAAACTGTGTTCCAACTTCCAACTCTGTAAAGAACTTCGCAGTGCTAGGATTTTGTAAGTTTATAAAATTTGGCAGTTCTCTTGTTTGAATAAACGCCAAGAAAACAATTTTAATACAATCATATTTTCATTAGACGAAAATATTGTTCACCTTTGTTGTTCCGGTGGAGTTTATGTATAGGTAGATAGGCTTTTCTTCATCTTCATACTGAAGGTAAAGAAACTCTGCCAGTATTAGCTCCGTAACAGAAGGAACAAGAGACATGCCCAGGTAAACAATCCTATTTTTGAACAAGTAAGATGCTAAATCAGGGGGAGGCTGTTCCCATGCACTTCCCCTTGTATAAGGAATAACCTGCCAATAAAAGAATGATAACTAAATAAGGATTTGCAGTTCCCGTAAATTTTCCGTTAACTTTTATTCTAAAAAAAATAAGAACACAAAGTTTAGCGAAATTCCACGGAAAAGGTCATGAATAAGCAAGGACAATATCGGACTTGCAAACAAACTCAAAACAAAATTTATATCTTTATAAGCATAAAGAAGATATAATGTAGAACAAACATGAAAAAAAAAATCGAATATTTTGAAAAAAAATTCCTACTATTAAGCTCAGATAGATGGCTACTAGCAAGATAAGAAGTGACTACCACAGGTTTCCATAATTACAAACCAATTTGGGGTCCCTTAACCAAAGCAAAAATCTAATAAACAACCAATTCCGAAGTAGTCCTTATACTGCAATCAATTATCTCATGAACCAACTTCTCAAATCCCTTGTTCTTATATAACCTATCTCATCAAGAAATGCAATGGTAAGAATCAATGCTCAAACAAAAACATGTATATCAATTAAGTACCATGGTAAAGACATTTCTTTTGCCTTTGGAACTGGAAATTGATGTTGGATTGAGGCAGTCAGGTCGGAGTTTAAAGCCAGAGAAGCTCCCCGGAACGGTTCCCACGAGAGAGGAAGAGAAGAAGTTGATAGATAAATTTAGGTTTCGATTAAAACTTAGGTTCCGTGGAGTGATTGTCGACGATGCTGAAACATACGGGTTCAGGGCCACCCTCGATGTTGTTGCGGTTGCGACCTCCATTGTTGGTGAATTTGGAGATAGAGTGGAGAGACAATAGTTTGAACGGAAAAAAATGTACTGCGAAGCAGCCACTGACGGGCCAGTTTCATGATAACATTTGCCCGTAGGTAAAGAAAAGGTCAAATTAGTAATATTTTTATCATTATACATAAATTTTAATTTACTCCTCAATTTGTATCAAAAAAATTTATATAATCAGATTTAAAAATTAAATAAATATTCTCTTTCTCTTGTCCCTTTTCTCCTTTCTTTTCCTTCTCTTCTCTTTCTCTTCAACTTCTCTGCTTATTATTTTTCTTTCCTTTGAAAAAAAAGGAAAAATTGATATTTAAATCTACGAATTAGTATAACCACAGCACGTATTGTTGGACAATTTTGTCATTTCTTATAAAGTTGGATAACTATTAATTGCATTTTTTGGTTTTTAAATAAATTATCGGTTAAGTTACGTAATTTGATATAGATAAAGATAATAAAGGGACCCAATAAATGATCTAGATTAATGAGTCAAAGCCCAGATAAAAAATGAGTCCCAATTAGTATAAACCAGACCTATATCGGCTTTGTAATAGGAAAACCCGATATGGAAGCTATAAAGGTTAAGGTCTCTTGTAGTTGCTCATATCAATCGTAAAGATAAGGAATCTCTGACTCGTTAAGAAAGCTTACGTATTGAGAACACTATAGAAAGACTTAGCCCGTGTCTCGATAAACACTTTTCGTAAAGGTCCCGGGAGATTCGTGATCGTTTGGAGTTCGAAATCGATATCAGAATTAGAGATGGAACTGAAATTAGGTATTCCGCATTACCTTCGTTTTTAATCCTTTCATGTAGATCCAGGGTACGTAATAAGGTCTATACTACGTATTACATGTGGTATCAAAGCGGTTACGTGATTGGATCACCGGAAACGAAGGTTTTTTGGTTTTTCATCTCATATGGTTTTTCTTTGTTTTTGATTCATTTTTCAGTTTTTTTTATGTATATAATTATGTAAAAGTGGTATACATGAGGCTAGCTGTAAAAAACGGGTCAAAAACGAGCCGAATAGAGCAAAAAATGGCTTCCCGGGGTGTCGAAAATCGCTTCCGACATCGAAAAAAGCAAAGGACGTCGGGTGCGTGCAATGCACGAGCCCGACACTACTACAGTGTTATGGGCATCAGCGTACGACCACTTGTTGGGCACCGTTTCCGGAACCCAACTCTTCAGAATACCTTAACTAACATCAACTCATTTTCTTGCTCTGATACCACCTATGTTGGGCACCGTTTGATTCCGGAACCCAACTCTTGCTCGTATATCATCCCACTTAACTTGAGCGTCAAAACTAATACTTAAGCCTATTTTCATATAACGTTATTTCCATGAACCCTTATTCGGCATCATTCTACAATGGTGGCGTACCCATGTCAATCAAACATCACAATCAACTTGCTCTAAATCAATGTAAGCATACAACTCATAACTGAACTACTTAAATCTATCATTTCATTTCTTAGAGCAATAGAGTTTGAAAAACTCGACACTATTGGCTTATTACAAAAAATACAAAATAGCAACTGAAGCAAAATCCTCTAGGCTCTTGATCTCTTGATCTTCTAGCTATAACCTGAGGATGGGACAGAGAGGGGGTGAGCTTGACAGCTCGTGGGTAACAGTTTATAACAAATGAATAAGAGAAAGCCTTGAAAATATTTTACTCGTCTCAGAAAATATCTTATTTCATCGTAAAAATATTTGCTTTTCAAATTCTTATCATGCAGTCAAAATTCACAACTTACAAAACATGAATGCATCAACTTGACAATTCACAGATGCAATGC
>JAOSBL010000211.1:22460022-22476933 GCA_027568915.1 Erythroxylum roraimae | reverse complement strand
ACAGAATTGTATAGGTCACGCCTTGATTTCCTCCTCACCGTAATAGCTCCTTGTACTCTATTTATACTCTGTAATCATATCATGTAAAGTTATCAAAGCAATACAAATCTCTTTAATATCCTCTTAGATTTATTTGTCCTTGCTCAAGAACCTGGTTAATAATTTGGTCATCTTGGAAATAATTCCCATGCCAACTTTTTACTGATTAAATGTTGCGCTGCACCTCCAAGCTGATGAGTCCAAAAGTGGCATGAGCTTTTCTGGTGGTGAATTGCAATCTAATCCTCTTCATCGTGAAATAACAAACGAACATCAATAGTCTAACCACATTCTCTGACAAGTGCCATTAATGAACTTAAGTTTGTATATATCTTCTCAGAACTTGGGTGTGATGTATCTCCTGAAGCAAAAGAGTGAATTTGACCCCTAATGATGATCCAACTGATTTCAGGAGAGTTTCTCGTACCCTTTGCTTTCAGCCATAGTCTTATTAGTCTAACCTCTGACCAAAGACCTGTTGCAGCATATATATTAGATAGTAGCACGTAGTTCCCCACATTGGCGGGTTCTAATTCCACAAACTTTTCAAAAATGACTGCAGCTAGCTTGGTGTTAGCACGAAGTTGACAAGCACTTAGCAGAGCCCTTAAAACTGATGCATCTGGTTCAATAGGCATAGAATTGATAAACTCCCATGCTTCATCCAAACAACCACCTCGACCAAGTAGATCCACTACACAACCATAGGTCATCCAAAGATGTACCTGATCCATGATAAGAAGTTTCTGGTCCATACGGGAATTGTTGTGTGTCCTACATACTATCAAGAAAGTAATTCAGCTGATTATCCCATCCATAATTAAAATTTGTATGATCACTCCAAATATAATTATAAGGTTGGTAATATGAGTTATGAAAGAAATTACTTTTGTCCATGAAAAAAAATTCAAAATTTAAATCACTAATACTAAATAGAAAGTGAAAAGATCAAGAATTAACTGAAAAGAAACAAATTGCAAACAAATATGTAAACACCAATTGAAATCAAGAACAAAAACAAAGCACCGCACTCCTTAGTAATGGTGCCAAAATTGTCAGCCCGTCATAACACTAGTTAAAATAAACTAGACCTACTACTGTATCAGTGGTGAGTCTAGGTCGATCCCACAAAGAGTGTATGTAAAATTATTGAAATAAAAATAATTGGTATTTAGGTTTAGGGGGTTTTGGTTTTAAAAATAAGAAAATAAAATAAAACTAAACTAACTAACAATGGTAATTGAAAGAAAACATGTAAAAAATGATGAAAGTGGAGAATTCGCTAAAAACCTGGTTCTTTGGATAAATCTCAGCCTACACCCTAATTAAACATATTTTAATGATTTTTTGTTCTCAAACCTCTCCTAGTAACTATTAATCGTGAGTTAATAATTAACCCGAGTTTTTCCTTAAGTAGTATTTAATCGAGATACGATCACTAATTAAACCTAACCACCAAATAACCTAGGATACAATCTCTAGATTCAATTGGGTAGTAGCATTACGAATTAGAAAAATCGATTAATCAAGGCAACAACCACATACGATGCGTCATTTGACCTAGGTTATGCTATCCCTAATGATTATGAACCATTAGTCGCTACAAATGAATTTCAAATATAACAATTACGGATTATATCAAAATTCTAGCAATGGATTTGTAATAAAACGATTCAATGAACTCATTAAATTCATTTTTTTCACAATACTCAATAGGTTCATACACAAATAATTGGACTATAACGATAACACAATCATTCATACATGAATCCTAAACCCATATACATAGGATAACACAATCAATTTCTAAAGAGAAAGAAACAACAAAAATAGTGAAGGAATGCTTAACCGAGATGTTGGCGTCCAT
This sequence comes from Erythroxylum roraimae, assembly GCA_027568915.1. NCBI lineage: Eukaryota > Viridiplantae > Streptophyta > Magnoliopsida > Malpighiales > Erythroxylaceae > Erythroxylum > Erythroxylum roraimae. The sequence continues at coordinate 22,475,027 of JAOSBL010000211.1, read as the reverse complement.
GTCATCTTCGAACCGGTGTCGGGACTTCTACCCTTTTATAGGTCTCTCACAGTTGAGAGCTTCCATAGCCCTCTTCATTGTTGTCACCCAAGGATGTCACCCATCGAAGACTCCACCTAAAACTCTTACTACTATTTTGTTCCTCTTTTTTTGACCTTTTATTATTTTTCATTTCACCACTTTACATCTGTGTTTTGCTTTTCTTGGCTCAATAGGCACTGCATTTCTGCTCCTTGTCTATGCTACCTGCATCATTGTTTTCTCCTAACCATTTGCATTTCTGTTGTACATCGTTTTTTTCCTGCTTCACCTAGGTTGCGTTTCTACTACTCCTTATTTGTGTGTTTTACTACTGGTTTTTGTTGTCGTTTCTTGCTTCTTTTCTTCCTACTGTTGCTATCATTTTAACCTGTGTTTCTGCTCCTTTAACATCTCTTGCTGGCATTTTCTTCATAGACTGCTGCCATTTCCTACTTCTTTGCTTCTCGCTGTTGCTTTCATTTTGGCCTACGTTTATGCTCCTTGGACATCTCTTGCTGGCGTTTTCTTCATGGACTGCTACCGTTTTTGCTTCTCTTCCAGCTGCCTTATGCATTGTCATTTTGATCCTCTTGTGTTGTTTTATTTGGTAGCTTCTTTGTTGTCTTCTTTTGAACTGCATTTGTTTTCTTCTTACTCTAGTTTTCTTCTTCTTACTCCATGAAGACAATTGAATATTATTCTTCGAAAATTAGCCTAAGTATCGTGCTTTCGACTCACTTTAAATTCTTTGCTTCTGATTGTGTCTAAAATCACATATAAGTTAAAGTGAGTATCTTAAACAATTTCATGTCATTAATCGCTAAGTGTTATGGAATAATTGTACAATCAATTAAACAAATATCAATAATCATCATCATTGTTGATGGTATCCCAAAACTATCAGGAGGACATCCTGTATAAGAAGTCTATTCATAAGTCTAGGTACTTTTGTGTCCCGAAAAATTCTATGTCGTACAAGTCTATAGTGATTGAGAAGTCCAAATAGCTCATTCAAATCATCTCCCTAAACAACTTGAACTAGATAGTGTTCAACCTCTCCCAATCGTGGCATTCCTTTTCTATGAAGAATTTGGAGAGCGCCTCTAATGTCAACTTCCATTAAGAGGGCTCCACAATCTCAAAAAACTTGGGCTAGGCACTGACATTAATCAAATCTTGAACCTATTGGACCACCTAAATTGAACTAGTGCCCCTTAGTCTTTGTGGCATCCTGTAATGAACGACTTGTCCTTTAACTGCTAATATTGCTCTTCATATGTTGTCACATTGAAGAGTAGCATAGGAGGCTGCTTGGGTGGTTGCACTGAGTGAGCACTTCTTGGGTTAGATGACTCCTCTCCTTACTATCGCTTATACGGAACTTCCTTTTGGCACCATGGTCTTGTCATTGCCCTTAGAACTTAAAATAAATGGAAGAAAATTGATAATAAATTATGGCAATACCCTTTTCCGTCTCTTAAAATGTATTATGCTCATTAATTAATTAAACATGAAAAAGAACTAGAAAATGAAAAACTAAACACTTAATAAAATTACAAGCAAATAATATAAAGTAATTAAATAAATGAATAAATAAATGAAATATAATAAACCAAATTAACTAACATCCTAATAAATCACAAACTTAAAATTAAAAATATTATAATTAATAATTAAGATTAACCTAATTATCAAATTAACAATTTGACCCTAACATTAAAATTGAAAACCCTAATCTGGCACTTATGTAAAATTTATAAAATTAAACATCAAATTCATGAAAAAATCAAAATAAACATGCAATTAAACACAAACCCAACTTCAATTAATGTCAAAAACAACTAATTAACCTTAATTTCACGCAAAACATCACAATTAAATAATTAGTGAGCAATAATTGCACAATTTAGCAATTCAAGTTGAATTTTCACCCAATGCATATGCAATTCATCAAAGTGAATCATTAAAACTAATAGGTAATGTTAATATTCAACTATTAACAAAATTTATCAAAAATTCTCATAAAATCCCAAATTCCTAAAGTTGTCATTTTTGGGCAAAGATTCTATAAATAATGCAAAACATCTAATGAATCATGCATAAACAAGTGAAAACAATAAGAAAGCTTACTTGGGTGTAGTTAATTTGGTAGAAAAACACAAAAATTGGGATGGGAGATTGGAGGGACAACTATAGAGTGAGAGAGAATAGAGAAAATGAGAAAGAATAAGGAATTAGGGCATTTTTAGTGTATTGTGGACTTACACGGGTATGTTTCTAACCATGAAAGTCTACACCAACATGTCTAGAAAGCTTTGTAATCATGTGCAACTTTAAAATTAGATGATCAAACATAAAAATTTTGCACTAAGTATTATAACACATTAACATGCATACCCTAACACACTAATTATGCATAATCTTGTGAAAATGCTTAATGTCCTATTCTAAAACACATTGAACTAGATAAAATCCTATTCTAATAACAAAATAAAAATAAAATAACAGGGAATGTAAAATAAACTTAAACTAATTTATGGGTTGCCTCCCGTGTAGTACTTGTTTAACATCATTAGCTCAACATACCTTGTAAGCTCAAGGTGCCTTGTACATATTATGTTTTTATGGCCTTATCGTAGGTCCCATGACTTCCAAGTATGCTACCTTTTGTGAAGGTATTGGTGGACTTTTAAATGTAAAGCCCTGCAAAATATCAATTATATTATAGGACTCACTAGATTTAATGACATCCATGAATCCAAGAGCATGATTAATGACATTAGCTACTCTAAAGAGATGACCTCTTCATTCCCCACCTTTAATGTTAAATTGCCTTCATCAATGTCTATTATTGACTTAACAGTCGTCAAAAAGGGTTGATCAAGGACTAGAGGCACTTCTACGTCCTCTTTTATGTTAAAACTCACAAAATTTGTAAGGAATATAAACTTATCAACCTTAACTAGAAATTCTTCTAAAATTCCTTTAGGATATTTTACCGATCTATCAGTTAGTTGCACACTTATCCTAGTTAGTTTAAGTTCTCCTATTCTCAATTTCTCAAACAACAACAAAGGCATCATATTAATACTAGCCCCTAGGTTGGTTAAAGCCTTGTCTATTTTTAAACTACCAATTTCACAAGGAATAGAAAAGCTCCTTGGATCCATTTGTTTCTTTAGTAGTTTGCTTTTCTTATCTTTTAAGCTCCTTTCACTTAACGTAGTAGTCTCTAACTTCTTCAATTTCTCCTTGTTTGATATTAGCTCTTTCAAAAGTTTCATATGCTTTGGTAGCTGCCTAAGGGCTTCAATAAGAGGTAAGTTATATTGGAGTTGTTTCAATAGATCAAGAAATTTACCCAACTTTGCATCCATCCAATCTTTCTTCACTTTTGCAGGGTATGGGATGACATGACAGAATTTTATAGTTAAAGTTCACCTTCAGCTTTTATGTGACTCTCAATAGTCACCTTCCTCTCTTTTTGGCTCTTTTTCTCACTCATCTGGGTGATTGTCATTACACGTTCCTTAGGATTTGTTTCATTGTACTTGGCAAACTCCCTTTTGGTCTTTCAACTACTATCATTGCCAATTGGTTAATTTAAATCTCCAAGTTGTGTATGGAAGCCTCTATCCTCTGATATTTCTCATTAGAATCTTAAGTAATTTTTAACATCATCTCTTCCAAACTAGGCTTCTTAGGTTGAGGTGCTTACTGTTGGAATCCGAGTGGAGGGTTATTTCTTGCTTGGCCCTAATTTCCCTAAGAAAATTACACTGATTCCTCCATCCTAGATTGTACATGTTACTATATGGATTATTTTGGGGTCTAGGAGCATTCCCTAAATAGTCCACATGCTCGAGTTGTATTGCTTGACAATCTTGACCTTGATGATCTAGCCACACACCTTACATTGCATAACTGGACCTTATGGAGCCACTATAAGTTTATTGATCTTTCTGCTTAAGGCTTCCACTTAGCTTACTAACTCTGCCATTACGTCCACTTCATATGCTCCTACTAGCTTATTGATTCGTACTCTAGAAGAGCGCCATTGGTAATTGTTCATAGCCATATCTTCAATAAGATCGTGGGCCACTTCTAGTTGTCTTGTTATTAAGCGTTCCCCTTGTTGATCCATCAATTGACTGTATGATGTTCTAAGTCAGCCCTTTATAAAAAAATTGGATCTACATCCAAAGAAGTAGACTATGATGTGGGTATCTTCTCAACATCTCCTTGAACCTCTCTCATATATCGTATAAGGATTCAACTTGAGCTTGGGAGTAAAAGGAGATGTCATTCCTCAATTTTGCAATCTTAGTTGGTCGAAAATATTTCAATAAAAACTTCTCTTCCACATGTTCCTAAGTTGTCAGTGATGATTATGGCATCAAGTTTAACGATTTTTGGCCTCCCCCTTAAAGAATAAAGGGAATAACCATAATTTGATGGCATCATCATTAGCTCTATTAATTTTAAAAGTATCCCAAATCTCGAGAAAATTAGATACATATGTGTTTGGTTTTTTGTCTCTAAGTCCATCAAATTATACTAACTGCTGCACCATCTTTATAATACTTAGCTTTGTCTTGAAATTATTGACACTCACAAACTGTCTCAAGATGCTGGACTCTGCTCTAGTCAAGTCTAGTATAGTGTAGTCAAACATGGTCCTCGATTGATCTACCACGTTGTGCAATTCTTTGGTATCCACTCAGCCACCCAAGTCCTCTATTTGACGATCTAACTCAAACCCTTACAGTTATGTCCTAAGAAGGTTTTTGTGTGCTATTCACTCAATTTCTACATCTATGTCAATTAAGCTCTTGGAATTACTTCGGATCATAAACTGACTAAGAGTCAAGATCTACAAAAAGAAAGAAAACTAAACAAATTAATAAAATAAAATAATTTAAAAACAAAAATAAAACAAAGCAATTACAATGGCTAAAGTAATAAAATTTAGGTATTCCTAATATTACTATCCCCAATATCGGTGCCAAAAACTTGATTGGCCTAGGGTTAAGGTAAGTATTAATTTTACCGCAAGTACACGACGTATCTGTAGCTAACACAGACAAATATGAATCGATCCCATAAAGACGATAAGTACTAGTAGTTATCCTTTTATGTAACCTAAGAATAAAATTTTTAGTTTTTAATTAAAAATTAACTAAACAATTAAACTAAATTAAGATTAAACAATTTTGAACTCAGGACAAGTAGAATACAAAGAAAAGTCAACATCAAATAGTGGTGTTTAGGTGATGAATTCACTAAGAATCATTAAATAATTACCCTTTTATCTTGTAATTATATAATTTATTAGACTGTGGAAATTTCTATCTTATGTTAATAACTCTCTCAAGTATATTAACAATTAATCCATTAGTTGATTAATAGAAATCTTTCTAGTTAAAACCCCTAGGATTGCTTTATTGATTTATGAATTCCACTATTAGGTTTGGCCTTAATCTAGAGGATTTATGTCGGGCTATCTCTCTGTTTGCATGCAACTCCTTCCAATTATTGTAGACCTATATATACTAGAGGATTTCTCAATCTCAATCATACGAAATCAAATCATACACTAATATTACGGATATATTAGAATAAGAATAAAATTCAAAATTGAAGCGCAATAAATCAATTAATATAATTGCATGGAATAAAAGATTAAAACATATTATTATCTTAAACTAGGGTTTAACCCACCTAGACACTAGGCACACTGAGTTACTATAGAAAATGAAATCAAAGATAAATATGAAGAAAAACTAATAAAAAATAAATAAATCATAATTCTAAATTTCTCTCCCTTCTATTGAATCTTCTTGCAAGTTTAGATTTGATGTTGCTAACTACTAGATCTCTTGATATATTATTTGTGTTTTCCTTGTCCCTTGATCAAAATCGTTGCCTATCTAGGTGTCTTATGTCTCAAAACTACCTAATAATTAAATTACTTTTTAATTTGCCTCTGCTCATATCCTTTTATATTAAAATTTAGAGTTTTTGGGATATATGTGATTACTTACAAGGTCATGTAGGAGACCATGTATAATCAAAAACACCTAATTTTGCTATTTCATATGGGTGTAAAACTTACACGGGAAACATACACAGTTGTGTATATCAAGATACATGGGCGTGTAACTCCACATGACCAAAACTCAAATTCTTTAATCTTCACATGTTTATAGAGACCTACGCAATCACTATACACAGTCGTGTAGGTCTTTAGTTACTTCAAATCTTTGTTCCATGCCACAATTTCGTTTGAATTCTTCTCCTTTTGGTTCATGAAGGCAAATATAACCTACAAATGTACTTAGAGCAAATTAAGTATCAAACGTACAATAAAACTATAAAATATCAATTAAAACATGTTAAATATATAATCATAGTCAAATATTCATTTATCATGACTCATGGGTGATTGTCGACTATGTATCTACATTGGGTCCCCCATCTACGACTGATAGGCTCGTTGTTTATCCTATTTTTATTTTTTTTCTTAATTAGTTAGATAACATAACTATGTAAGATAATAATTTAATAGGAAATAGATTGAGGAAATTCAATAAGATTTGCACTATTATCTTATGTTATATAAGGGATTAGTTCTCCTATTTTATCTGCTTATCCCCTTGTTTAGTTATTATTTTCATTGTTTTTACATGTAATGTACACTGAGAATAATGTACAACCTAAGTTTGAGGAAGGGATTTAGTTGACCATACTTATCAATCTTGTTAGGATTAACTTAATAGGGAGCAATTTTAAAAAATTTAAAATTGAAAGCATGTTGATTGAGATACTTCACTATAAATGTGATTATTGTTATGATTTGAAGTGTTTAGCTAAATATCCATGAGCATTGATGATTGATTTGAGTTCAATTTGCTTCATTAGTTTGGTGAATATAAATTTGATTTGCTTCATAATTATTTTTTTAATAATTTTTATATTTATTAACTTAAATGTTTCATTATTATGCAAGTAGGGAAAAGAAAGAAAAGTGTGTGAATAAGTAAGCATAAAATAATTTCTCTTTACTGGCTTCAACCTAAATAAAAAAATAAATTAAAGAGTGGTGCTAGTAGCCATTTGAAACAATGACCTAGTTAAGTAACAAGGAGTATTTATGACAAGATATTTACTCTCACATCAAAAGGTTATGTGACATTTCAAATAAGTTCTAAATATTCTTGTATACTTTAAATTTTGTGTTTTGTTTTATTTCAATAAGGGATATAGACATGTTTGAAAGTTGAAGAAATTTTCTTATGTATGCTCATTTTATGTATTAAGTTGAATTTTGTGATTATAAGGTATCATGTTTTAAAGATATAAGGAGTTAAGAACCAACGGGGGAGGTTGGGGGAAGGGAGTTTTTAAGATGTGTAGAAACAATAAGATGTAATGGAAAAGTTATTGTGATGAAGAAGAAAATAATCTTGGAGCAAAACAAGAAGATTAGTCAAGATTTATGAAGAATGTTCAAGAGTTAAGCCATGAAAGTTCAAACTTCTTTCTTGTTGATTGTAGATTTTCTTTGTTTTAATATTAACTAATTGGAATATAGATTTAGGTGGGATGAATTATATAATGATTGTGTTTTGAATTGATTTCTTTAATTTAATGATGATGTTGGTTTCTTAAAAATTATTTATGCTTATTGTTTAGTTGAATTAAAGTAATGATCATAGAAGATTCAAGGTCAGATTCATATATTGGATTAAAGTAACAGACATAAAATTTCATATTTATAAATTAGGTCATAACATAAATAATAATGGTTAAATGGGTTACTAAAGATAGAACTACATATTATTCTTAGTGAGGATGAAAGTTGTTAGAGGAATTCACATATATTGTATTAATGCATTCTTTGAGACTTTTGATGCTAGAGAACTTTTTGTGAAAGATGGTTAAGAATATGGATCGCATATCTTGACGAAGAGACTATAATTGTAATCTTGAAATCCCTATTGTTCGAAAAATTAGAGTTAATCATGGAACTAGGATAAATTCAAACATACTAAAGTTCTAAAGGGATTCTTATCTAGATCTTATCTATCAATTGATTGTTTATTCTTGATTATTACTTTGTTTTAGTGATCCCAAATTGTTATTTTATTTTTAATTATTTTTCACTTAACTATTCACTTATTTAGATTAGATAATAGGAAAATAGTTAGTATTAGTGATTTCATTCCTCGTGAGATCAACATTCAACTCACTTAAACTATATTATAAGAAATGATACGTGCACTTGCCTTAGTAATTCCTTAGTATTATTTTTTTTGTCTTGTTTTATTTATTTTCTATCACAACACATTCTCTTTTGGTTATTATTAGTTTTCATTATTTGAGTATGAACTAAATTGAGATAAATCTTATGAGTTAGAGTCAAATTTACAATGAAAATTCATAGAACAAGTTAATATGTGTTTAGGGGTTTTGATTAGAAAGTTAATTCAATCAATAAACTTAAGGATATATGCTAAATGACTTGAAAAAAAAAATAGTTGCAACTTTAAATTTTCTACCTGTCTAAGAAATTAGGGTTAACCATTTAATCAAGTTAAATCTAAGGACAGAAAGGTTATAGGGAAATTCTTATATAGATCTTATTTATCTATTGATTGCTTTATTCTTGTTTATTGATTTGGTTTGATATATTAGATTAGTTTTGGTTAATTTTAACTTTAAAATCAACTGTTCATTTTGTTAAATTAGATAATAAAAAGATATTTAACACTAGTAATTATAGTCCTTGTGGGATTGACATTCGTATTCACCTAAGTTATGTTATAAGAATGATCGATGCACTTACCTAGTGATCTTTAACATAGTTTTTGATAGGATACACGTTATCACAATCAAACCCCTAAAATTTAACTTATGATCTACTTAAAAGCAAGTTCTCTCGAATCGTCCATGTATGCATTAATATCATATCTTATCACTAACTTGAGTTATATCTACTTAAAGAATATTTAAAGATATTTTACAGAAATAAAATAAACTTCATAAATAAAATTGAATCAATTCATAACAAAAATAATAGTTATATTTATCCTTAACATATAAATAAACTAGCTACACATAATTCTTGCACAAACAAATATGAGTGATGAAACAAAAAGACATCAAATATGAGTGACAAAACAAATGAGATCAGGTTTGAAAGATCTCTCGGTGAAATTTTAATATTCCAATTAAATTTGATATATTGGGATGATCTCCAATCTTCTTCTTTATCAAAGATGTCCACAAAGTTTGGCTTAACAGGGTTTGTTCTCTCTCTTGATGACTAACCCTAGGTTATGAATAAAAGAAAGCGAAAAAGATAACCAAAATTAAGGATTGTATCACCTTTTATAAGTTTTATCAGTCATGAACACGGTTTAAGATATAGAACTATGTACCCTTCTGTTAAAATTCTGAAAGGGAAATGGGTTTAGACACTTTTTTTTAAATTTCTCACGAGGTATTCTAGAAGGGTTCCAACTATGAAAAGATACCTTTAAACCATTCACACCTAGACTAATCCCTGCTCGAGCCAAGTAGGTCCCTTGCAGAAAGCAAAGTTCTGACCTCAAGTTTTAAACAGTTACATACATGAGGGCTGTTCAAACCCGCGACCCCACTTAAGTCAAAAGAGCTCCTTACCAATTCACCTGCACCCTAAAGTTTAGACACTTTTATGTCTTAAGTTGTGTATCCTTTTATCAAAATTCTAGAAGTATCAGTCTGTGTCTTAGAAATTATAGCTTTATGCTTCTCTTCTCTCTGCCACACAACCTTCTTTCAGTATGTGCATCAGACTATGTATCACCCCAGGCTTATTTGAGAGAACATGAGCTAGCAAACTACCTGTTCAACTAAAATTAGTGTTTCTTCATTTTTTTTTCACTTAAAATCTTCTCGAATTCCTTACAAAGCTCACTCTAAGGCAACATCTTCTCTATTGCCTAGAAACATAGCATAAATGATTAAACCAAGACAATATTAGTACATAAAGCAAAATAAAATACTTGTAAATTAATTGCACATTTTATCTTAGAATTTGTACTTCTAATCTTTGGTTGTTGTTTGCTTAATTAATTTTGTTGGAACTTATAAACTTCTTAATTTTATTATCATTTTAAACTTTAAAGGCGGTTTGATTTCACTTCTATTTGTATGATATGATTTTTAAATAAAATAAAAATATATTTGATTATTAATTTTTAATAATTATATATATGAGATAAATATTGAAGATGAATTATTATTAATAAATAATTAATATTAAATAAATTAAATCATATTTATTTAGTTAATAATAAATTATATTATAAAATAGAAACAAAAAAATATTTTTTTATACTTTAATTTGCGAGAAACAGAAGAAATTAAAACTAAAAATTAAGAAAAGTAAAATTATTTTTGAATTTAAAAATATAAACACAAAGAAACAGGTCGAAATTTTAGACACGAAAATTCTGATGTCAACGTGTGTGGCCGATAACTGTCGGCTATGAGATGGACAACTTTCTTTCTCGCCAACTAAAAGGCAAAGTTACCGTATACATTCTTTTCGTTCTGTTTTGATTTTACTCAACTACCTCTTTAAGGAGTCGTTGCCAGTATGTTATTGTTACGTGATCTCTGTGCCAGTATATTTGTATATAGATAGAAAGTGACGGGTTTCTATTTGCTCGCTCTCAGTAACAGAAATGGAGGGTCTGATCAAGGGCTTGTTGGACGTAGCACTTGGCCATGGGGACGATCAACCCGATGAATCACGAGATGAGCGCCCCAGATCCACCTGGGCTCAGGTTACAGTTGCATACATTACTCAAATCACTCACTGTTAATTTCACTACTATTTCGGATTGCATCCAATAGTTTCCGTTTTTTAACCCGACAAAGATGTTTCTAAAATACGTAGGTGGTGTCAGACAAAGATCCCCAAGAGTCTGGCAATTTCCTGACTTCGAACCAATGGGACAATTTGGTGATGCCATTTCTTTCTTTTTCATTGTTGAAATTTGGAATTTGAAGTAGTACTTTATGTTTCAATTGGTTCCTATTAGTTTTTTGAGAAACAAATGTTCACAGGATGAGAATCCAAAAAGAAATGAGCATTGGGGGAATGAAAATTTATCAAGGAGACCACAAAAGGTGGTTTCTTTTTTAATATATATATTCACTGATTAATTTATTGGAATCATACTACATTTTATTATTTTTTGAAACCTAACTGTTTAAAAAGTCATATCAAATCTTTCCTTTCCTATCTAATGTTATACTCTATGTAAAGGAAATGGTTCTCTTTTAAAAATTCGTGTTGTTCTCTGGCGTGCAAGGATTTGGATGGTGAAGAAAAATATGGAAGGAAGGAAGGTGGCTGGCAACATGAATACAAGGATAATCAAAATCAACGGCATGGAAAGGTTTGGTCAAGCAGTTCATTTCTAATATAAATAAAATGCCCTTTAACAATATTTAGGGAAAGATTTGTAAATTAAAGATAGATATGTTATGATATCTTTATGACATTCTCTTGTAGGAACAAGAAAGTTGTAACGATGGTTGGGAATCTGTGGGCAAAAAGCACCCTAATAAACCAAAAAAGGTATTATCATTATATTCATTGTTATTTTTCCCTTTCATTTTGCTTTGTGGCTTCTCCACCACTTCTAGGATGTAGCCACGATATAATCTACTCACCAACTGCATTGTTGGGTCTAGTGCTCAACTGTATCAGATTCATTTTGTATCTTTTGTTTTTGGGTAGGTTTGTGAAAGAGAACTTAAAGAGAGAGATATGTAAATGCATTAATTATCAATCAGCTTTTGTTGATGATTGTAGCCCTTTTGGTATTGTTGTAGAAAAACTATTATTTGTAGAATTGCTATGAATAAGAGCAATAAAGTGTTAGGTAATCATTTTGAAGAATGCTTTAAATTTTGTTAAAACTAAACCTAGAACATTAGATAAAAGTATTCTATTAGCAAAATTATTTATAATGACCCGAAAAGATGAATAGTATTCTTATGCATAAAGCTAATAGAGCATTATCAAGAATAGATTTGGATATATATTATTTGTGTTGAAAAGACGTGTCTTAAATTGGCTTTAAAGAAACATGTAATTTCGTTCTATGAAACAATGGTTTTGAGGGAGTTGCATTTCAAAATCATGGTTTTAGAAATACTATTTCATGCTGAAATTTGTTATGTTTTTAAAAAGATTGCGTTTGACCAAAAAAATAGTTTAAAAAACAATCACAAATAGACTGCATTGATATTAGGATGCATTGAAATTTGATAGGCTTTTGCTTTTTCATCATATTGGTGAATTCCAAACTTAACTTAATTTTCTCAATTTAATATATAGATTGTAGTTTATTTGAGATTGGGAGGGGAAAGAAGGGCATGAATGTGGCATTCAACCTACTTTAAAATGCTTATTGACAGGTTCAGATGGATCATTGGCAAACCTATAAAAGACCTCCAAGTGAACAAGAATATTTTGAAGATCTCCAAATTATTGCTAACTTAACAGCTTCAAAGGAGGAGCTTCAAGACCTATCAAAAGCTTGTAATAGGCTATGGGAGCTTGACATGAACCGTCTTGTACCTGGCAAGGATTATGAGATTGATGTTGGTGAAGGGAAGAAGGTCTATTGTAAGGAAGATGTGGCTAAAGGAAATCTATTTAGCTGGGTGAGTGAAGATGTATTCAAGAAGCCTACTTTCTCTCGTTTTTGTTCTCTTTTGGATAATTACAACCCCTATGAAGGATATAAAGAAGTTGTCACATCGAAGGAGAGGGACGAGCAAGTTGCTTTTGTAGAAGAAATTAGTAGAAGTTCACCTGTTAAATATCTTCACAATTATCTTATATCCAAAGGTATTGTGTCTGAAGATAAACAAGATTTCAAGAGAATTTTGACAAGCCTCTGGTTTGATCTATATAGTCGAGGTGGTACCTCTAGATCATCTTCTGCGTTCGAGCATGTTTTTGTGGGAGAAATCAAGCAAGGCGAGGAAGAAGTTTCAGGATTCCATAATTGGCTCCAGGTGTGTCCTTTCATTCTGTGCTTTTCTTCCTCAATTATCTATGTTCTTCTAGTTAAACTTTGTTTTATTTCCATAATACCAATTCAATTATGTTTTGGTTTTTCAATGCTTCATTTCCCATGCATGAAAAACTTGTTTGATTTGGTTCTTGAAGTGACATATTGAAGATTTGTGAAAGCGATAATCTTATTATCACACTTATGTTAAACGTAAGACTACAGTTAGGTTTATATCCAGAAAACCTATACACTATATATATATATATTGGAAAATACACTTCTACCCTTAATTATACGTGATAACCAAAACTCCCCCTCAAGTTGGTGCAAAAATATTACACATGCCCAACTTGTAGACTATGGTATGAAAGGCTCGACTATTGAGTCCTTTTGTGAAAATATCAGCTAGGTGTTTTTTCGACGTTACATGAAACAAGCTTAAGACACCATCAGTTAACGTTTCTTTGATAAAATGTCGATTAATTTCGATGTGCTTCGTTCGGTTATGTTGAACAGGATTATGAGCAATACTGATTGCAACTTTGTTATCACACTATAATGATAGCGTGTCTTCTTTAGCCAACTTCAACTCTGCTAGCAACTTCTGCAGCTATAAAAGTTCACAGACATCTTGAGTTATAGCTCTATATTCTTCTTCTGCACTTGATCTTCCAACCACACTTTGTTTCTTGCTTCTCCAAGTGACCAAGTTACCTCCCACAAGTGTGCAATAACCAGAGGTGGATCTTTTGTCATCTAAAGATCCGGTCCAATCCGCATCTATAAAGGCTTAAATTCGAAGATGACCATGTTTTGAGAAAAGAAGACGTTTTCTTGGGGTTGACTTTAAATACTGCAAAATGCAAAAGATAGTCTAATGATGAGGTTCTCTAGGATCATGCATAAACTAACTCACTAAGCTAACTGAATAAGCAATGTCTGGTCTGGTGTGAGAAAGATAGATAAGCCCACCGACCAATCTCTGATATCTACCTTTATCAACTGATTCTTCAGTTCCTGCTTGCAGCTTATGATTGCTTTCAATGGGTGATTTTGCTAGTTTACATCCCGACAAATTGGTTTCATCCAAAAGATCTAGAATGTATTTCCTCTAAGAAATGAAGATTTGTTTTGTTGATCTTGCAACTTCAATTCCCAAGAAGTATTGTAACTTTCCATGATCTTTCACATTCTCCTCACCCATCCGATAGCCTCAAACTCACCCCTCTCCTACCTTACCATTCTATACTAGTTTACTCACCGAACCTTACCTCACACCATATGGAAATGGAAACTCCCGTTTCTACCCAACCCATTCCCCAAGCTGATTTGGAAATCCCAGCCTTAAATGGAGCAGACTTCCCACCGTTAGGAGTTAGTGTCTAAAGGAAGCAACAGGAATCGGAGAAGGTGAAATCTACATATCCATTGTAAGGGATTTTGGGAACCTAGGCAAACTATGATATGTGGAATCTGATGGCGACAACCGATCCAAGCTCTGAAGATTTCCTATAGCAAGGTGCTAAGAAGTGGAGTACATCTCTTGTGGGTTTTTTTTCTAGAGAAGCGGTTAACTTTTCCAATTGTTAGCAAGTGGGCGAATGTTGTATGGAGGAACAAGGGGTTGGTGAATCTAATGTTAAACGAAGACGAACTCTTTGTTTTCAAATTCAACACCGAAGAAAATGCACAGAAAGTGCTGGAAGTAGGGCCTTGGTGTTAATGCAAAGGATTTTGTGTATGATAAAAACTGTGTATTATTAGAGAAGAGTTTATCTACATATATACACTAGGAGTCCTACCGAAATAAGGAATATACAAAGGAGGAGATTTGTCAGCTCCTTTAATTTAGGTTTGACTATCTAAATAGGAAAGCATATAAAATACATTAATTAC
>JAOSBL010000211.1:22443115-22456279 GCA_027568915.1 Erythroxylum roraimae | reverse complement strand
GTCAAATAAATAAGACTACCAACCAACTTACGATATAAAGTAGGATCCTTAAGAAGCTCCCCTTCATCACATCGGTATTTCACGTTGACTTCCATTGGAGTGTCAACAGAAGTACTACCTGTAAGTCCTGCCAACTGAACTAGATCTTGAATATACTTGTGTTGATTTAAGAAAATACCTTGGGGACGATGATGAACTTCCAACCCCAAGAAGTAGGTAAGTGGGCCAAGGTCTTTCATGTGGAAAGTGGTGTGCAACATTTTTTGAAGATTAGAGATGGCATCTAAATCAGAACCAGTGATGACGATGTCATCCACATAAACAAGAAGAACAACTATGCCTTTAGATGTCCGCTGAAGAAACATAGAAGAGTCATATTGGCTCTGGGTAAAGGAGAAACCAAGAAGAGTGGAACTAAATTTTTCAAACCATACCCGCGGTGCCTGCTTCAAGCCATACAAGGAACGTTTTAGTTTGCAAACATCATTAGGAGAAGAAGTGGGCATACCAGATGGAAGTTTTATGTAGACTTCTTCCTTGATATCACCATGTAAAAACGCGTTCTTAACATCCATCTGAAGTAAAGGCCATGATTGAGATGCTGCAAGGGATAGGATGGTTTGCACTGTGTTCATTTTAGCAACAGGTGCAAATGTCTGCTGATAATCAACTCCATAAGTATGAGTGAATCCCTTTGCCACTAATCTGGCTTTGAATCTTTCAATCGAACCATCAACTTTGTGTTTTATTGTGAACACTTAGTTGCAGCCAACTAGCTTGTTGCCTAGAGAAGTAACTAGTTCCTAGATTTCATTATTAGCGAGAGCTTTCATTTCTTCTACCATAGCTTCTTTCCCTTTTGGATCTTTTATAGCTTCCCTCCAATCTTGTGGAATAGATATAGAGGAAAGAGACAAGGCAAAGGCTCTATAGGAAGGAGACGAGGAATTATAAGAGACAAAGTTAGTGATGAAATGTTTTGTACATGACCTGATCCCTTTTCTCTGAGCAATGGGTAAATTTAAATCAGAATCAGAAGGTAGCTCACCTGAGGATTCTTGCAGGGTAGGAAGCATGATGGCTTCTTTAGACCTATTCTTCCTCGAGTATCTCAACAAATTAGGTCTATCTAAATATTTAACAATATTCTTCCCTTGAACATCTGAAGAGATGACTGTGTAGTACCCAAGTAAGTTTCAGACTCCCGAAAGGTAACATCCATACTGACATAAAACTTCCTAGATGGGGGGTGATAGCACTTATATCCCTTTTAGATTAGAGAATACCCAATGAACACACATCTTGGGGCCCCTCGGGTCTAATTTCCCAACATTCCTAGTATGGACAAATCAGACACCCAAAAACCTTTGGTGGAGTAGTATAGCCATCTTTCCTGGTCAAGACTTCTAAAGGAGTCCTAAATTGGAGACTTTGAGAGGCATTTGATTAATAAGATGGGCTGCCACTAGTATAGCATCGCCCCGGTATGGTTTTGGAACATTCATAGTAAACATAAGGGATCTAGCAACTTCCAACAAATGTCTATTTTTCCTTTCAGTTACCCCATTTTGAGCACTAGTTTAAGGACAACTAGTTTGATGAATAATCCCATGAGACTCTAAATAAGTACCAAACTTATTATCCATGTATTCCGTCCCGTTATCAGTTCGTAAGACTTTTATCCTGGCATCAAATTGGGTGTGAACCATGTTATGAAAGGATTGAAAGCAGGAGAAAACATCACTTTTTGCTTTAATCAAATAACCCAAGTCATTTTAGTGCAACAATCAATGAAAGTAAAAAGCTATCGATTTCCAAACAAAGAAGCAGTTCGTGTAGGGCCTCAAACATCAGAATGAATAAGCATAAAAGGAACAATGGCTTTATTATCCTCTTCCCTATTTGAAGATCCCGAAAGATACAATAATCAGGAAAAAAATCAACCTTGCAGTTTAGAGTCTTAATGATGGCACCAAAGATAAAAGATTGACAGGGAATTGAGGAACATAGAGAACAGAAGACAACTCAATATTAGGTGTATAGACAATAGAAGCTGTCCCAGAAATAGGAGTTAATGACCCATCAGCCACCTTGACACCACCCCTTTTTAGACAAGGGGAGTAGTTAAGAAAACCTTTTGAAATGCCTATCACATGTCTTTTCACGCCAAAATCACTCCATGAGTCAAGTTGACTAAAGGTGTTACCTGACACTGGATGAAGAGTTGAGCTGTGATAGGGGATGCCTGAATTGCTGAATTTCATCAAAAGAGAGACCGTCAACTGAAGCAGACTCCTTGGATGATTCTAATGTTTCTAACAAATTTGCATGAGCCCTTGTGGGATTGGCTTGTTTTCCCCCTCGGTTCCTAGTAGGTCTCCCATGCAACTTCTAGCAAGTCTCTTTTGTATGCCTTGCCTTTCCAAAGTCATCACAGTGCAAATGATCTTTATCAGAAGTAACATCCTTTAGCTGCTCATGAGTAATATGGGCTATTAAGCCCGAGCTCTCAATTGGTGCAGTATAAAGCATGGCATTTCTTCTAGTCTCTTCCTACTGGATTAAAGAATGTGCCTTCTCAAGAGAGGGAAAAGGAAATCTCCCAATAACTGGAACTCTCAATTGATTAGATTCTGGGTTCAAACCAGCCAAGACATCATATACTCGCTCCTTTTCAAGCATGTTTTGAATCAGTACTGCATCATCAACACACTTGGCTTGAAAATCTTGATAATAACCCAATTCCTGCCATAAACCACCTAGCTCAGAAAAATAATCTGAAACAGTAAGCTCACCTTGTTTTTTGCCATGAATTTTGTTTCGAAGTTCAAAAATCCTAGCATCATTTCCCATCCGAGAGTAGGTGGTTTTTGTAGCTTTCCATATTTTCTCCGCAATGTCAAGTAGTAAATACTGTGGGGAGATCTTAGGGTGCATAGAATTAAGAAGCTAAGACATAACCAATGAATTATCAGAGTCCATTGACTAAAAGAACGGTCATTAATAGGTGGTGGTTTCTTATTTCCATCAATATAACCCTATAGCCATCTAGCCTTGATAGACAGCAAACATGATCTAGACCAGGCTAAATAAGTGCTACTACCATCTAGTTTAATGGAACTAATATGAGAGTAAGGATTGTCATTAAT
Source organism: Erythroxylum roraimae (assembly GCA_027568915.1). Classification (NCBI taxonomy): domain Eukaryota; kingdom Viridiplantae; phylum Streptophyta; class Magnoliopsida; order Malpighiales; family Erythroxylaceae; genus Erythroxylum; species Erythroxylum roraimae. The sequence goes on along the minus strand of JAOSBL010000211.1, from coordinate 22,453,130 downwards.
AGGATTATGTTTCTCTACTTCCTTAATATCGGGCATAATGGCACGAAAGGGACAGCGAAGGCTCCAAAGGAAAAAAAGAAAGCAAATTAGCCCCAAGAAACCAAAGAAACAGAACCTGCTTGAAAGTATCAACAGAGACTCCAAAAGAAGCAGATTAGTCTAGAAACAAAGCAGCTGAATTGTTCACAAGAGACCCAATAAAACCAAAGATGTCAGAAGTCACCAGATTATAGTTGGTTGGAGGCGTTAAAGGCCGGCAACCAGATCAGTGAAAAACGTTGACGGAAGGTGGCTGGAGATGGCAACACACGCCAGCGAGTGGAGGAGCTGCTGAAATGAAGGCAGCGAGTGTGCTAACGTTCGAACTTAACCTAGGCTTTGCTTCGGTGGAGGTGCCGTCGAAAGAAGAGGGACGAAACACCTCTTCACACTTGTCGAAAAAGCAGCATATCGGAAACTATTTTTCTGAGCTGTCCTACTGTGGAAGGGAGTAAACTCAACCTTCAAATCGGTAGAGTCTCTGATACCATGAAGATTTGTGAAAGCGATAATCTTATTATCACACTTACGTTAAACATAACACTACAATTGGGTTTATATACAAAAAACCTATACAATAAATATGTATTGGAAAATACACTTCACCCTTAATTATACATAATAACCAATACATATAAATGCCATTGTGTAGTATAAAAGTGGCCCATGAATAACATTTTTACATGAAACTTTAGGTCAGTCTACAAACCTCTATGGTACTCAAATTCCTGTTTAAGTTGCGTAATTGTTTCCAAATGACAATGGAGTCTATATTATGGTATTTGTTGTTAAAATTTGTCACCAACTTGTCCTTCAGTATGGTTGATTTATTTGGTGACTTCTTCCATTGGTTATGATGGAATCGTTGAAGAAATTTGAGGTGTTAGTAGCTAAACCATTCTCCAATGTATTACAAGTTGTAGTGAAATTTATTGATAGATAAATATGTAAATATTAAAAGTCAATGGGAAGTGGATGTATTCCTTCAATGACTAAGGGCAAGGTTTTATCGTATATGATTGGGACTAGAATAATTTTTCTCTATTCAGATTCTGTTTACATTTGTCTTTGATGTTGTTATTCTTTATGGAAGCTTAGAATCATCAATTTTCTTATTCTTTTACTACTTTTGTTATTCAGTTTTACTTAGAAGAAGCAAAAGGAACTGTCAACTATCAAGGTTACATCTTTCCCCGACGTCGTGGCGAGCTTGTAAGTGATCTATTTCAATTTCACTAAGTTGGAAAGGAACACATATGATAAAAAATGGTTTGGCTGAAAATGATATTTATAGCCCTCAAATTAATGGTAGCATGATTTCTTAATATTTGTTAACTTAATTCCATACTTGCTGACTTGTTTAAAAGAGTAACTACAAAAATATTCATGAAATCTTATGTAGGCATTATGAAAAGATCATGAACAATATTTATTGACTTGCAAACAAGAAGTAAAATTAGTATGCTAGATAAACCACACTATTTGGAAAATGTAGGCCATGTACAAACTTGGTGATTGCATGTGTAGTTTCATTCTAGGATCTTGCTTCACATGTTTTTAGGATCAGAGTTGGTTATATGATATTGACATTTTGTAAAGGCAAGTAATAAACTCAAAACATTTCTGGGCAGTTAACTAGTTGTACTAGATGGTGTTGTTTGTTGGACAAAATTTTTAGTTTGATAGTCCGTTCGGACTTTGTTTTTGTTAAGGTCTCACAAATGGGATCTATTCACTAGTCAGTCAGCGAGAAAGGCTTCTTGATTTTTCCTTGCTTTTCTTGTTCTTCAAGGAACCTATTTTGGAAGCTTTTAACAGTGACTTGTAAGAGATCACCAATTGCCCTCTATACGTTTCTTGACTAAAAATATTGATTACTTTAATTGAATAGTAACCTTCCATTTAAATAGACAATGATCCCAAATACAAAAGGGTAAGAATCCTTTTTAAGGAATAATAATCCTTATTTCGGAAAACTACCTAGCAAATAGTCATTTTTAAATAGGATATAATAATGTTACTTCTTAATTAATAGAAAACATTAAAATAGAAATCTTATAGTTTTGTTAAGAAACAAGAATGTTGAAATCATTTGACTATAGCTCCCTGTATTGTTGCTGTTTACGGCTATATTTCTTTCCAATAAAAGCATTCATAACATTACTTTCTTCCTGGACTAAGAGCTTGTCCTCATGCTTGAATTTAGGATGACACTTTTTGAAAGTTTGTCAAAGTAGGGGTTCATCCAATGGTAAGCTGGCCATTCTACCAAAACTTTAACAATACCCTGATTAACTTTAGAACGAATAACAGATTGAGGTTGGGGAATAATTTTGCCATCCTTTAAAGGTGACAAGGATGGAATAGTAGTGGGAGGAACACCATTAAACTCCTTAATTAATGAAATGGGGAACATCTTGAATTTTAATATGCTTTGGAAATTTTAGCTTATAGGTGACCTTACCAATCCACTGCAAAACCTTGAATGGGCCATAAAACTTAGGAGCTAGCTTATGAACAACACTTATCCCAAAGATCGTTGTCAATAAGGTTGCAATTTCAACCAAACAAACTACCCAAGTTTAAACAACAATTCTCGATGATGCTAGTCATAGGCTTATTCCCTTCAAAGTTAAGATTGCTATAAACAAATATATATTTCAACCAAATGAGCATCTCTCTCTTGCAAGGAACAATCAATCTCTTGCAAATGGGTAGAACCATGTTCATAGGACAACAAACAAGGAGGATCGCGACTATAAATAACTCAAAAGGGTGTCATGCCTAAAGACGAATGATAGGCAATGTTATAACAATACTTAGCCTAAGGAAGCCAATCAATCCATTTTCTTGGTTGATCCCCAACAAAGCAACGGAGGTACGTCTTTGACTATTGGATTGAAAATGATAAGCAAATGAAGCTAAAGTGGTACCAATGAATAGAAACAATTGTTTCCGAAAGGTATTAGTAAAACTTGGGTTCCTATAATTGCCAATAGTTTCTAGTAACCAATGCAAATGAAATATTTGATTGAAGACATGGACAACAGAAGTAGCATTGTACGAACAAGAAAGAGGGAAGAAATGAGTGTACATAAGCAATCCATGACTACATAATGGATTGATTTTCATCCAAAATTGGGCAGTCCATCTATAAAATTCATGGAAATATCAGCCCATATTTGTGTTGGAATCGGAAGGGGCTGTAGGCAATTCTTAGATAAATTCCCTGATAGAGGCTTTCATTCCTTGCTAGTGGAAATCAACTTGGACATGGTAGAGTGTCCTCTAAATACCTTCATGTGTAAAGTTGTGAATATTAGAGATGATGGAGGGAATCAAAGAAGAATCAATCATATGATATAATCTACCTTTGTACATCACCCACCATTGTAAAAGCCCAATTTGAGTTTGTTGTTCTTTCTTGAATTTTCTTAACAAGTGGTTGTAACTTTGATGGATCTGTCACCTTTTGCCTAATGTTATCCAATAAGGTGACTCGCGGAGTTGAAATGCCACAAAGGAGCATAGTGTTCTCATTGCGCCTAGACAATGCATCTGCTACTCAATTTAGAGATTTGACCTTATAATCAACCTGGAAATCAAAGCCCAGTATCTTACTAACTCAGTATTGTTGGGGAGAAGTGACAAGTCACTATTCCAACAGGTATTTTAGGCTATAGTAATCAACTTTGATAACAAATGATCTTCCCCACAACTATGGTCTCAAGTCTTGCGCTACTTTAGCTAACTTGGCCAATTCTCGTTCATAAAATGGCAATTTTAATGTCGTTCCATGTTGTAAAAAGGGTGCCAATCCTCATTTTGGATGCATCACATTCAACTGTATACTCAAGTTCAAAGTTCAGAAATTGCATGAATGGAGTAGTGGAGAGGGCATTCTTTAAGTTTTCAAAAGTCATTTCAGTTGTACCATCCCAATGAAATGCATTCTTCCTTGATAGGTTGGTTAATGGACCAGATATCACGACATTATTCTATACAAACTTGCAGTAAATCTTTTCAAACTAAGGAAATCGCGTAGAGCCTTGGCTGATTTGAGTGTTGTCCATGCCTTGATTGCTTGAATTTTTGAATTGTCCATTGGTACTCACTTACTGTTGGTTACATGGCCCAAGTATATAATTTGATTCTCTCCAAGAAAGCACTTGGAACGGTTGAAGGAGAGCTTGATTTAGCGTAGTAGTTGAAAGATAGTCCTCAGATGATTCACGTGTTCTACCCAAGTTTTATTGTAGACCAAAGTGTCATCAAAGAATATTAAAAGGAATTTGCAAAGATGGGATAGAAATACCTCATTCATTAGAGACTAAAATGTAGAAGGTGTGTTTGTGAGACTAAATGGCATTACTAAAAACACAAAGTGACCATGATGAGTTCGAAAGGTAGTCGTCTCAACGCCTTTGAAAGCCATTTGAACCTAAAAGTATCCCGACCTCAGATCTAATTTTGTGAAATACTGGACACCATGAATTACACCCAACATCTTGTCCACAATTGGGATAGGAAATTTATCCTTGACTGTCAAATTATTAAGCACCGTGTAGTCGATACAAAATCTCCAAGTTCCATCATGCTTTGCCACCAATAAAATTGGGGAAGAAAAGGGGGAACGACTAGACCTGATGATCCTTTTTTCCAACTTTTAGCACATTGCCTTTTGATCTCATCTTTTTGCATGTGTGGGTAGCGATATAGCCTTATTATTATTGGTTCAGATCTCATCATCAAAGTGATTTTGTACTCACAAGCTTAGGAGGGAGGAAGTGTACTCTTTTGTCGTTGGCTACGATTACTTTTACTCCCGACCCGATTGCGATTGGCAGCTCCAATTTGAGGGAGCTTGTCGTTCATTAAATTATGCATGCTTCTTGGGTCAAAAAGGATTTGTATTGGTTTCCTAGCTACCATCACTTGCAATTGCATAATTTGAGGGTTCTTTATTCCTGTAATTGTATGGAGAAATCTTGGGTTCCAATGAAGTGGATTCATATTGTCATCGTCTAGTTCGTCCACCAAAAGGCAAAAAAGTCTCTTGCACTAATGCTCTGCTCAGTAAATTCATCACAATTAAAACATTATCCCTTTGGCCTTCGTTCTTACATCTTAACCTTGGACAAGCATCTTATAGTGGATGCAACAACACTGCACCCCTCATTGGATGTCGGTTTTGAATTGTTTCCACCTATGTTTTCTATTCTCGGTTGGTTACTAAATATGGAGTAGTTGTGAGTGGTTTTAGAGCTGCCCATATTGTTTGAGGTTGCCCTATATTGATACTTCCGTGATTGACTCGTATTTTCTTTCGAAGGCTTGAGCCAAATTCATAGCAGTATCCAAATTAGGCGGATTTTGCATCTCCCCATCCACACCCAAAATTTCCACTAAGCCGTGATGAACATGTGATAGGCCTCTAGTTAAGATGGTTTATTCAAGAAGGAAAAAAAAAGGGCTCGGCCAATCCAGATGGGAGCAACAAGGTTGGAAACTAGACGAAAAGGCCCTTTTTGGTCTACTGTGAAAGGTTGATGTCCGATGTTTAATATTTATCTATGTTTGTTATTTGCCTATTTTGTCAATTAGTGGAATTCTAGATGATTGAGGTGGCAAGGTTGTTAGGATGTCAGGGGTATATTATGTGGGTAGAGGGTAGAGGGTGAGGTATGCGTGATATATTGAGAAAAGTGTGAGTGTGAGGGGAGTGGCACCTCTCAAATGCTGCTTGTGGTTGTCTTCTTTGGGGTATATTATGTGGGTAGAGGGTAAGGTATGCGTGATATACTGAGAAAAGTGTGAGTGTGAGGAGAGTGGCACCTCTCAAATGCTGCTTGTGGTTGTCTTCTTTATCTTATTTCCATTTAAATGAAAGATCTGCCATTTTTGTAGCTATCCATCTTTATTTCTTTCCCATCGCTATTTATTTCCTTAAATCATATCTTTTTCTATTCTTAATTTGTTGACTATTGGGGGAGCCTACCAATATGTTAATGTGTTGATTTGCCCGTATTGAAGTTGCTCTTGCAAGGAGGGTTTGAAATTAGCATTGATACTCTTCCACAATTTCAGTAGTTTAAGGTTGATTAGTTCTCTCGATAGGTTGCTTGTTAGTGGGAGCCCAAACTGTTGGGCCCAAGTTCCTCCTGTTCCAATCGATAATGCTAAAGTTGTGCCTCTTTTGTCATACTCAATGCGATTACTCTGACCTTGTTTCTTCCTTCGGTCCGTTGGCTAATGAAAAATCTTTCACATCTGAATATCCATCCCAAAGGATCCCCAATTCCATTGTAGGAAGGTAATTTCAGCCTGTTGTATTTGTGGATGATCTTAGCTCCCAGTGCAACAACTTGATTCTCAGTTGGTTGGTGGTTGCCTATGGTTGTAACTCCTTCTAATGTCTTTTCCTTGTTGGAAAAGTGTAGCTTCATCAAGCGCTTCAATTCCCAAATGTCATCCTTGATCTTGCATGATTCTTTGTTGTTTTCCGTGAGCTTGTGTTCTAGATCATTTAGTTGTCAACTACTTTTAAGTCACTCATGATGTTTGGCTCTGACACCAAATTGTTAAGGATCCATAAGTAGGATTTCATCATTGATCAGTTAGCGAAAAAGTCTTCTTGATTTTCTTCCTTTTCCCGTTCTTCGAGAAACCTGTTTTGAAAGCTTTTAATAGTCTCCTTTGTATGTCTCTTGACTGAAAATATTAATGATTTTTATTAAATATGATCCTCCCTTTTAAATAGACAAGGATTCCAACTACAAAAAAGTAAAAACAATTATTTAGAAATAAGAATCCTTATTTAGGAAAATTACCAAGCAAACAAGCATTTTTAAATAGAAATAATAATGTTACTTCCCAATTAATAGGAAAACATTAAAATAGAAATCCTAAAGTTTAGAAACAAGGATGTTGAAAATCGTTTTTCTATGGCTCCCCATACTACTATTTGCGGCTATATTGCTTTCCAACAAAAACATGCCTAACAGTTTTACTTTCTTATTTATGATTACAGAATATTAACTCTTGAATCCACACCTTCTCACTCTTTTCAAATTGAACTATTTAATTCTAGTTCTAGTAGAAATATGAAGTCGTTGACTCAGGCATGTAGTGAAAATGTACGAGTATGTATGCTTTTCTAACTCCCACAAATTGCTTATACTTTTGATGTCCACATGCAGTTTTTGACAAGTGAATGGGAATGGAAAGGATACTTGCATTTTTGGTATGAGTTAATCAAGCCGGTCATGGCATTATGATGCCGGAATACCTCAAAAAGTATTATGGAGTAAAACAGCAATATTGGCTGAAACCTCTCACCCTAATCCCTTCTGATGAAAAATTAATTGCCAATGAACCAAAAGTTTGTGCCTATTCATGATATTGACACTGCAGTTATTTTCTCCAAAACCACCCGCATGTTGCATTCTGTTTAATGAATAAATCTGTTCAATTTGAAACAAGTAAGTTCATCGTTATCTGATCTGAAAACAAATAGTTGATTAGGTACACAATACTACTGTTCTATTCAGATGTTGTATGAACCAATCAGCAAGATGAGTGTTTGTTTGGCATGTAATCTCTGTACACCTTCTTTACCCCTTGTTTCTGTGTTAATTTGTTTTACAGCCCGACTCCGAAACCCAATTGCTGACAATTCAGTTAGAGTGGAATGGGGTTCTCAAATCCGTTTCTAGCACTTTAATTGGTGTGAGTCCAGAGTTTGAACTTGCCCTCTATACTCTTTGCTTCTTTGTGGGCGGGGAAGATAATTACGTGGAGCTGGGTCCATATTCTGTTAACATTAAGTGCTACCGCTTCAGAGATAAAATTGGATCTGCATTTCCTGTTGCAGGCTAAATTTTAGATTTCTCTGATTAGTGATGAAGAAGGCCGTGTGAATGTTTAGTTTGGCGTGGTACACATGAACTTATTTATATATTGCTTTAGACTCTTATGAAAACTTTCTCATTTGAACCTATTTATATATTGCTTTAGACTCTTATGAAAACTTTCTCATTTGTAAGTTTTCAGTAGGGATACTCTCAGCCATTGTATTTGTATGATGTGGCACTTATACTAAATTAACTTTTCCATGCAGGTGATCTTAGTAGTATATATTACTTAGTAAAGGAGTGCTGACCATGAGATTTTATAATAATACTTGTGGAATCTACATTTGAAATGGTTGTGTCAAATGTAGACAAGATGTTTCTAGCTTCCAGAGTATGTAGGAATTTTTTATGGAGATTATCTTCTTCACGGTAAGAAAAGGCAGTCTCTGAAGAAAAATTAAATAAAATTTTTTTTTTTTTTTCATTTTTCAGGAGCTTGGAGCCCGGAGGGCTGTTTATTGTTTTCTATCATGTTAGAAGCTTGGTAACCTAGAGATGATCTGAAATAGACGTTTGGGAAAAGACAGGTTATAGAAGGTCGTAGTTGGGATTTGTGCATACTAAACTATCAGGCACCAAAACGAAATCCTATTGCCACTCCAAAATATCCTGTATATTTATGCTCCGTTCTAGCCTAACTCATTATTGAAGATTATGATTTTTGCTCTAATTTAAAGGAATTAGAGGAGTTCTTGAATTATACAAGAATATCCACAAGGAGTTATGTCCACTAGGGGTAGGGGTAGGGGTAGGGGTAGGGGTTATGTATAATTGTCTCAAAATATCTCTTCTGACATTTCTAGTTTGATTTCCATGATAGTATGATTAACAGACCCAGACCCAAATTTTGGATATCCTGGAGCTTCATAGGGCATGCTCTAAAGGTAATTGAAAATAAAATTGAACGTAGATACTAGAGAGCTATCTTCCCTTCCCAGGCTTAGATTCTGTACCGCCCTGGAAAATAAAATTTAATTTTTATACTTTGAAACAAAAAAAAACACATGAAAAAATGTTTTTTATTGAACATTATGTTAAATAAAATTAGGAAACTAGTTCTTGCATTCATTTTTTCGGACATTAAATCAAATTTGAACTTCCATGCCAAAAGGAGTCCATGTTAAGATTAAACGATTTATCCGGGGAACTTATGCCTGTTCTCTTTTATACGGTTAAAAAAAGTTACTAGAAATTGAGTGATTCTAATAAGCATATACACACGGTTTATGTGAAAGAGAGTATGAAATGTTGGATGGATAAGATTGGTTTTCGTCCACAAAAAGGCTAGTGGGAAGAAGCTAAGCTCAATCCACTTACCACGCCAGTAGAAGACCAACCTGTCGGTGTCAAGAGGACAAAAGATTCCCTATTAGCTATGTAATCAACATGGGACCCACTAGCCTAAATTTACGTCTTTCAAACTTTTAATGCTAGCAATGCCTCCCTTCTTAGGAATCACACACATGGATACGGACACGCGACACGACATAGACACACGACACAAGGACATACTAACTTCTAAAATTTGGTAGACACGGGCATGACATATATATATATTATAAAATTTAGAATTAAGAAAAAAATTCAGAATTTATAATATGATATATATTGGTTAATGTGTTTCAAAACTTCTAACATCTTGATAGTTCATACATATTTGGCATTTTATAAGCCTCTCTAAAAAAATATGGAGCATATATTCCATTAAGCAATTTTTCTACAATCTCCTATCTAAAAGTAGAATTAGTCATTCACATGGGTATTTACAACCAAAAAATCTAACTAAAGTATCCACCCTCTAATCACTTTACTCTTAAACATTGGCATTGCTTTCATCAGCAAAGATCATACTCTTCAACTCTGGTTCATCAAGTGAAAGATTGGTAACTTCAAGGATTCCATGATCATTATCAATTGGTGAAAACTCATCTCCTGCAATATCCCACTTTATTGTTTCTCCTTATTTATATTGTGAAGATTTTCTTAAAAGGAGTCGCAAATTAGTATGAATGTATACTAAACTCTCAGCACGCTTAGGTTTGATCTTGTTCCTTTTAAGAGAG
>JAOSBL010000211.1:22377715-22393665 GCA_027568915.1 Erythroxylum roraimae | reverse complement strand
AAAAAAAATTTTTTACCGGATTGGGAATGTTTTAGGTTTCCAACGCGACTCGATAACTTTTATCTGATACTCGTGCTCGGATGTCGGAATGCCGTTTGATTCGATATTCGTTTCGCTCCGATTAGTTTTCGTTTGTTTTTCGTTTCCGTTTTTCGGTTGGGATCCGGGTTCCGGATCGGGTCTCAACACCATTACCACCAATAATTAGCTTCACCCTCCAAACAGAAGGAAGCCAAATAAACATTATGCACCTCCTGGGTATTTTGATATTCAAATAATTGGTGCACCTTTGTGAACCATTCGGTGGGGCTATTACCAAAATATCTGGGAAATTTAAGTTCGGTAAACTTTAAAGAGAACTAAGGATGCCCACCATTTAGAGTATTCCTAGCGTCATCTCCTGAGTTGCGAAATTGGCCACTGGAAGAGTTTCTGCAGTGTTCGTTTTCCTGCTTTGAAAGTGGGACTTCAGGCATCTTGCTAATGGCACCTTTCAAGCTGTGCAATCGATCAACCATGCCTAGTTCTAGGTGGGCAAAACTATCTCGCAAAGCACCGAGTCCTACCTCAAGTGTCTCAATATGTTCTTTATTAGTTGCCATAGTGATCTACCCTAAATTTTTGTCAAGCTTTAATATCAATGATAAATCCCAATTAAAACTTTTAAGAAACAAAAAGTTTTCTATGTAAGGTGAGAACTACCACAAAAATTTTGTTAAATAACCTTGCCATTTTTTTAGTCCATCGAATGATAATAAATATAGAGGAAACACAAGAACTTTTCCTAAAAACTAAGATTTTAAAAGATTGTGAGAATACCCAATTGCTATTAACAACAATATTATTGAATTTAAATAAGTACTCCTAGACCCAATCTTCAGCAAGCATTTCATCGTATGAATTTATCATCTTAAGATAACAAACCTTATTAACTCAATACCAATCCAAATATTTTGGATTATTTTGTGGCACCTTTAAGGAGACACTCTTGAAGACAATATGCAGCATAACTAGGACTCATATATTTTCTTACAAAGACAAGCATAAATTTGTCCCTCACACTAAGCTTACTTGGAGAATATACTGGTTTATCCACTCTTTTAGCCTGGTAAATTATACAATGATCATAATAGTAGTCGTGTTGTAATATTTTATCTCAACTACTATATTTTTTATTGCCTTTTAAGGATTTAATATATTATTCATTTTCAAAAAAATTAGATTGTGTTTCATTTTCAAAAAAATTAAATTGTGTTGTAGAATAAAAAGTAAAGGAAAAGAAACAAACTTCCCTTAGATTGCTTCCCAAGTAGCGTCTTTGTTTATGATTGCTGGTTGGACTCCATGCTTTCCTCCTCATATAACAAAATTATGGTCTTCAGGTGTCTCCACTTTTTACTTTTCCACTTGAGGTTCTTCAGGATAGGACTTAAGTTGATGACCACTCAAATTCAGTGTCTTCCATATCTTCAAACTCTTAGTCTCTACTGAGTCCCTATAGTCTTGAAAGATCTCCACTATCTCTTCACCCCTTTCCTCCTTATTCACTTTGTTCAACATGCTAGGTAAAGGTGAAGGGTTAGCCTTAACAACAATTAGGGACTTAGTATTTACCTTCAAGCTAAATGATATATCCTTTTCTCCTTCGAGCTCCTTCTCAATTTCCTCTTCATTGGCAATCCTTTTAGTAGTCCTCTCAAGATTCCCAAGCTCCTCTCCACTCCTTAAGGTTATTGCATTAACATTCTTTAGATTCACCTCAGGTTGAGATGGTTACTTCTCTCCACTTCATAATTCTAGGCAGTTAATAACTACCGTCCTCTCACTCATATGGCTTACCAAGTTTTGGATTTTATACCTTATATCTTATTGAAATTGTTTCATATCCTGCTGAAATTGCAAAGTATTAGTAACAAGACTTAACTAAGTCTTCAAGAGTTGTACCTGAGTTGGAATAAGAGGCTTCTAGTCTATACCAGAAGGAGATAGGTTATGAATGACGTAAAGAAAAAGACACCTGTCCATTACATTTAACCTAGCATTTAAAGAAGACAAAGGCGGAAGGTTGCATTTGAAATAATGACAAGAGCGTACATTTGGAGGGCTGGAAAGCTTTTCACGATCATGAGAAGCTGCTCACTGTCTCACACTTGTGAGAGATAACTCACGAAAGTAAACAATGACAGTTCACCATTTTACCCTAAGTTTTAATATAAAACCTAACGAGTTGACGGTCGAATGTTTTTATGAACGAATAGGTGTGTTTCGGACTCGAGAAAAGAGCGTAAGATATTTTCAGCTAGGCTGAATCGTGAGGGACCTTCGGGAACTTCAGGAGAGCACGAAGAGGGAGGTAAGCTCTTCACCATAAGAATATGTATAGAAGGGTAGCTTGTCGATGCCAGTTCGGAGGTGACGTCGACGATGACAACCCGGTTAAGCATTTCTTTCTTGTATTTGTTATTTCTCTCTCTTTAGAAATTGATTATGTTATCCAATGTGTATGGATTTGGGTATTGTGAAAAGACGATTGTGATGAGTTCATGGATCATTTTATTACAAACCCATTGTTAGAATATTCAATGTAATCCGTAGTTATTATGTTGAAATTTATTTGTAGCGATTAATGGTTCGTAATTATTAGGGATAACATAACCTAGGTTAAATGACACATAGCATGTGATTTTTTCCTTGATTAATCAATTTTTCTAATTCATAATATGGTTGCCCTATTGAATCTAGAGATTGTATCCTAGGTTATTTGGTGGCTAGGTTTAATTAATGATCATTTCTTGATTAAACATAACCTAAGGAAAAACTCAAGTTAATAGATTAACCTATGATTAATAGTTTCTAGGAGAGGTTTGAGAAAAACAAATCATCAAAATATGTTTAATTAGGGTGTAGGCCGAGATAGAACTAAAGAACAGACTTCCTAACGAATTCACCACATTCATCACTTTGCATATTTTCTTTAATTTGTTTTTCTTAGTTTAGTTTAATTTTATTTTCTTATTTCAAACCAACCAAATTCCCCTAAAACCTAAACACTGATTAATTTTTTTTCCAAAAGCTAACTGAACACTCTGTGAGGGATTAACCTAGACTCATTGCTATAGTAGTAGGTTTAGCTTTTAATTTGACTAGTATTACAACGCACTGTCAATCATGGAATTGTCAATATCTCCATACCATAAATATCTCTCGCAAAGTCTTTTTAGCTTTTTGATTAGTCTCTTAAGAAATATTATGTGAGACGCTCAATAGGTGTGAATATTAGCAAGCACATGCTTTGTCAGTTGAATGTGACCTAAAAATGAGAGAATTTGTTTTACTATATTACTACTTTCTTTTTTTGTACTTTATATAATCCCAAAGCAATCTTTGGATGTAGGTTTTTTTTGGGGAAGATAGGCAAACCTAAATAAGTGAAAGGTAATTCCTGTATTTGCATTCTTGATACTTGTCGAAGTATGGAGTACCATGCACACAAACTAAGATCATCAAGCTACTTTTCTCAAAATTGATTTTTAAAGTAGACATATTTGAGAATAGATCTATTGAATCTACAATTGTTTTTAAAGAATGAGATCACTTTCCAAAAAAAAAAAGTAGGTCATCAACATAGTCTAAGAAAAATAAGTTTGAAATGGTACCTAAAATCCCTTGAGTTGGAGATGTTTTATTAGGTTATACTGAAGATAATCTCTATCGCAATGATGAAAAGGTAAGGAGATAGTGGATCTCCTTGCCTAATCCCTCTAGCTCCTTTGAAGATTGGAGTTGGTTCTCCATTAACCAAAGCATAAAAGGAGGTGGTAGTATCTGAAAATTATTCCTTTCAAGGCTTCTTGATCATATAAGAATTCACTTCATTTTCAATTAAATCATTAATCTTGTTGGTGTTCCTATAAGCTGGCAGGAAGAAACTAGTATATTTATCCCCATCTTTTAGCCAATGTACCCAGGCTTTTTGCTTAAGGGAGATATATGTTGGTTGTTTCCATTCAAGCCTTTAATCTCTATAAAAGAGTGATTAAAAGTTAGAGGAGGCGAAAAATAAACATATTTTGTTGGATAAGTGTTCAACCAAAGGTTATTTAATATGACAAGATCAAGTTTCTTCCTCTTGAAGCTTACTTCAACTTGTTTATTAGGCAAGTTGAATAGTTGACCATAGTAGCTCAAATTTTTTATTCCTAGTCTACTAGTGAAAATGGAAAGCTCATTCCCATTAGTGCTTTTGTTTATGGATAGACCCTCATCTTCTTAAATCTTAAGAATGCAAGTATAAGCCCCACTCAGTATCCAAGGTTGGTTAATAGATCTATGAATTCTACTTAAGTTATTCCAAAGGGAAGTTCCTTAGAAACTTAATGATTGCATAAGTAGTAGAGAACAAAAATATTGTTTGCTAAAGAACAAGTTGGCAATTTAAACGTATCATTTGATCTAAGTAAATTAATTTAGTCACTAATAAATGAGAGGGGTTGAATCCTACAACAATCCTCAGAATGTAGTGATATGAGTGATCAGAAATGAAGAACCATTTTTTACCCAAAAAACCTAGCTACTCCTTCAAGTTAGCTGCCGTTACTTTTTTCAATGGAAAAGTAAATTGGTTTCTTTTCCAAGATAAGGATATTCATTAGGGCTGGTTCAAGAAAGGAGCCTCACCTTTCCTCTTTCTATTAGATATTTTGCTCCTTTTAGATTTTGACCCTAAAGCTACCTCAGTATAGCCAAGTTCATTCTCTAGAATGATTTCCTCCTGGCTTAAGGTACTAGCAATACTTGGTGGATAATTGTTATTTCCTGCTTTGATCATACATCCCTTATTAGATGCAGTGAGTTGTGTATTCTACGAAGGAGCTTGTGCAATAGGTTCCTTAGTATTAATGGAATTATTCTACTCCATAGGCATTATCTTTGAAGGCTCCTTATGTCGCTCCAATAAATTCACTTTAGTTTATGTAACTTCTAGAGCTTTAGTCTACAACTCCATTAGTTCTTCATAAGTTCCAATCTGGAATAATTTACCAATAGGCTTCTAAACCCTCAAAGTTGAAGATTTCTATGTATAGCTTACCTGTTAATGACATGATCTGTTAAATCCTCACCTTTCATAAGCCTCTTAATGATTAGAGATGAAGGCTAGTTTGCATTCTGAGCCATTTCAACACGGATTATTACATATCATATATGTTTTAGCTTAGTTATTAAGGAGTCCATATTGAGAGGCTTTCTAAGTGAGTTGACCAAGTAACTTAAACTTTCCCTTATCCAGTATTCTAGAGGTAGATAATGAAAACTAATCCCTACTGGTGTTATTTCTGTATATGGTCAAATTAGGATGCCATCAAAGCAACATAAGAGGTTTTCTAGCAATATACCATAGGCCTTGCTCAAGAATATTGGTTAGATTTGCTTCCTTTGAAAATGTAAATATGAAATAGTTATCTCCTACTAGCAATGCCTTTTCTAACCCATCTTTGTTCCATTATACAACAACCCAAACGTTTAATTATGGGTAAGAAACCATCTTATCTAGGAAGAAGCCAACCAAAGCTGAAAATCAAATGTTAACACTAGCCTTGACTATTTAGGTCACATACTACACGAGCCAAACAATCCCCCTTCTATATATTTATTATTATTTATTTTAATCCTCCAAATTTTAATTATTTAATATTAAATTAGATTAAACTACTAATAAATATAAAAAGTATTTTCTTATTAATAGAAAATTATTTTCAATTGGTAAACTTTTATTAGTAATAATTTCAAATTTTAGTTTAATTTTTAAAAATTAAATTATTTATAAAATCAGTAATTACAATCATGCAAAGTTTTAAAACATTTTCTTTCATTATTTGATTATGTTGGAAATAATTAGCATAATGAAATTATAAAATTTTGATAAGGCTTGAATCTTTGAAGCTTTAAATCATCAATTAAATATTAAGTACACATTAAGAATATGATAGTTGTCTTCCATTACTTAAGAATAAAACTAGACTTTTGTTTATTATAAGACTTATTGAGCAAACTCAAGGGCTCTTTAACTCGAATATGTTTTATATTAAATTAAAGGGTCATTCTTAACTAAATTTTTGTGATTTGGATGAGAAAATTCATAATTGTAAGACCAACTTAGTTTGAATGGGATCCTAGTCCACTAGGAAATTATTTGATAATTTCTTAATCTAATAGCCCATTAGGAAATATATATGTATCAGTTATGGTTGATGAGCTTACTACTTTTAAGTGAGCAATTTCTAATATTAATTCTTTAAATTTTCATAAAGCCATGAGATCTGAAATGGAATCCATATACACTAACCAAGTATGGTCTTTGGTAAATGCTCTTTATAGTATTGTACCTATTGGTCACAAGTCGTTTTTTTAAGAGAAAAAAAACTAACATAGATGATAATGTACATATGTATAAAGTAAGATTGGTGGATAAAGGTTAGAATAAAAATAAGGAGTTGATTTTAATGAAAACTTTTCTCTAGTAGTTATATTTAAGGCTATATGGATCTCATTGGCTAGAGGCACATATTGAATTATGAAATTTGACATGTGGATGTTAAAATATCATTTCTCAAAGGGAATTTTCTTGAGCATATGTATATAATATAACCTAAAGGTTTGAATCTAAAAACATATATTTATGAACTTAAACAAGCGTCACAAAGATTAAACATCAATTTTGATTAAAAAATGAAAGAGTTTGATTTTTTCAAAAAAGTGGATGAACCATCCATTTATGAGAAAGTTAGTAGGAGTACAGATGTCTTCCTAGTGCTACATATGGATGACATATTACTAATTCAAAACAATATATCAATGCTTTAATTTATAAAAGATTTGGTTATCCAAGAACTTCTCCATGAAGGATATGAGCGAAGCAACTTAGATTTTGGAAGCAAAGATCTATAGAGATAAATCAAAGGGGTTACTTGGCTTATCCCAATCTAAATACATAAATAATATGCTGAAGAGGTCTAGCATAGAGAATTCAAAGAGGCGATTCTTATTTCATATAGGATTTCTCTAAAAAAGAATTTGTTCAAATGTTTAAGAAGAGAGAGACAACATAAATTGTGTTTCATATGCTTTTGCCATTCGATCAATCATGTATGTGATGCTAAGTACTCGAGTAGATGTCTTTCATGCTTTAAGCATAAGGACTAAATTTTAAGCCAATCCTGGTGATGGTAACTGAAAGATTGTGAAAAATATCTTAAAGTACTTGAGAAGGACTAAAGATGTTTTATTGGTCTATGGTGGAGTTAAACTAAGAGCTCAGGGGTATTTAAATACTAGTTTCAAATATGATCATGATGATACTAAATCATAATCAAGGTACATCTTCACTTTGTTTAATGGTATTGCAAGTCAGAAGAGTTCTAAAAAGTCAACTATTACAAATTCTATGATCGAGGTAAAGTACTTTTCAGTGTTAGAGGTAACTAAAAAAACAATTTCGATCAATAATTGTTTCACAAAACTTAAAGTGGTTCCTAGCATTGTTGAGCCAATATCATTGTATTGTGATAACAATGGTGCCATTACACAGGAAAAAGAACAAAGGTTTCATTAATGGTCTAAACATGCACCTAAAATCAAAGTACCGAATACCATTCCATACCGGCTAAAAAATAGAACAGTATTCGTTCCATCAGTACCCGTCAGTACTAGTGTTTTTTGTTTGATATCAGCCGGTACGTACAATACAGAGACATACCGGCAGGTACCATAAAATTCAAAAAAGTTAAGGACCAATTTGCAAATTTTAAAAATTTACCCTAAAAAATCTAAACATAAACCGACTCTCCCCCTGACCTCTGCTCTACGCTCTCACCTCTCAGTCTCGCTCGAACCTTCCCCTCCTTGCTTCTGGTTTTTGTCTCTCTCTCTCTCTCACCGACGCCACCATCGTCCCCCCTGTCTCTGTCTTCTCCACTCTCCCAAACCTTCTTGTACCTTCCTTCTCATTTTTCTGTCTCTCTCTCACCAAATCTCACGTCTTCACTCACCACCGTCGTTGTTCTCTCTTTCTCATTCTCCTCTTCATCTCTGACAATACTGGTGATTGGTCCCTCTCTGACGATGTTGCTCCTTCCCACATCCTCCTCAGCTCCTCCCCTGGCGTCCCCCGAAGACGCCACCATCTTCAACCTTCTTCCACGGGGACCACCGCACCACGTCGTTGCCACTGAACGTCTGAAGAAGGAGAGAAGGTCATAGCTCGGGCATATCTACACCGGAAGCCTCTGACCTGTCACCCAACCCGAACACCAGAAGACCCGAAGTAAGTGAATTATTTTTGGGTGTGATTTTTGAGTTTTGGAGTTTTCCTGCTTAATTGCATTTTTTATTGTGTTGGATTGGATGATGGATTTATGAATTGGTTGGATGTTGGAAGTTGGTTTTCTAATGTGCAATTTGCGTGTATCTAAATTGGTTGGATATTAGAATTGAATTGTTGAATGATCACGGTTTTGTTTTGTCATTTGTGATTTAAATATTGGAAATTGACTTATGAATGTCACAGTGATGAATGAGTTGTTTGGTTATAAAGAATAAAGATTGGTTTGAGTTTATCAAAAATTTATGATAAGTTTTTGGATGAATGAAAATTATGAAATGCACGGCCTTATTGAATATTGATTCTGAAACTTGAAATTTGAAGTTGGAAACAACTTAAATTTAAAACATACATAAACCTAAAATATTAAAGTTATTAAAGTTGTAAAATTGTAAAAAACTTCAATCATCAATTGACAATTAACATTTTAAGTTGTAAATCAAAAATTGTATTTTAATTTTTAATATTTGGGTATTGAATTAAGGTAAATAATTAGTTGAGTATCAAATTATACAATTGGAAATTAATAATAATTTGGTTGTAGTTAATGATAGTATTTGCCTATTTGGGTGTTAGTTTTGGGTAAATAATTAATTGAGTATAAAATGTGTCGAACTTGAATTATTTGGTAATATATGTGTGGGAAGGGTATCATAAATATTTATAATAGATAATGTATGAAAATAGTGATGTAATAAATGTATCCCAAAAAGAACTTTTTTGTTTTCAAAATGTGAATATGTTGTTATTGTAGGTTCCAATCCTTTATACTTAGACTTATTAATAAAAATTAAAAATTGTAAAAGTAACTTATATATTTAAGAATGAAATATAGAATGGTGTATATATAGTATTATGGTTTGTTAGAAATGAAAAGAAGAATCAAAGTTTTAAATAAGAAAAAAAAACATTTCCAAAAAAGTTATATCCTTCAGCTTGATCAGTTGATCCTCATGTTATGAATATATCTTCCAAGTTGATCATCATGTTATAAATCGATGTGTATAAACAATAGTAAAAGATATGTCATTTATTATCTGGCAATTATGTAAATCATATCATACCTTCAACTTGATCCTCATATTTGAAACTTTGAATTGAAATTGTTAGAAATTGTTGGAAATAGAAATTATTTTATGAATGTATTGTTGGAAATGGAAATGGAAATAGAAATTTTTAGAAATGGAAATTGTTTTTGTATGATTTGTGGATGATGGAAATGGAAATTGTTTATGTATGATTTGTGGATGTTGAAAATGAAAATGGAAATTGTTGGAAATTGTTGGAAATGGAAATTGCTTATGTATGATTTGTGGATGTTGGAAATGGAAATTGTTTATGTATGATTTGTGGATGATGGAAATGGAGATTATTTTATAAATGTATTGTGATTATTGGAAATGGAAATGGAAATTGTTGGAAATGGAAATGAAATTATGTATGTTTTGTGGATGTTGAAATTGTTGAAAATTATTGGAAATGGAAATTGTTTATGCACGTTTTGTGATTGTTGTGATTGTTGGAAATGGAAATTGTTTTATGAATGTTTTGTGATTAATGGAAAAGGAAATTGTTGAAAATTACTAGAAATGGAAATTGTTTATATATGATTTGTGGATGTTGGAAATATAAATTGTTGGAAAATGTTGGAAATCGAAATTGTGTGTGCATGTTTTGTGATTGTTGGAAGTGGAAAATGTTTATGTATATTTTGTGTAATTATATATGTTGAATGTTTTGAATTGTTAGCTTTTGAATTATAGTGAATTGTGTTTCATGAAATTGAATTGTGTGTAATGTAATTATACAGAATGAGTTATATTATACAAGGATATGAATATTGTGTACTGAAATTATATGATATTCATTTTTATGTGATATTTATTTTGATATATGCATTCATTTGTTTTTATAGATAATAGAAGAAAGTTCAAATATTCCTGATCAACCCACTTCATGAAGATACAATGATCCAGCTTAGGCTCATGTTGCATTGGCTCCTAGTATGAGGAACCATACTATGTGTTTGTTTTGTAACAAGCATTTGAAAAGTGAAGGAATCACCTGATTAAAAAACATTTAGTTGGGGTTAAAGGAGATGTAGAATCCTGTAAAAAAGTAAGTCACGATGTGAAGTGGCAAATGAAAACATTGCTTGATGAATATCAATATGAGAGAGATAGAAGGGAAAGGTTGAATTTTGAAATTGGTAGTAGAAGTTCGTTTTCTAGTTTCCGTGGTGATTTTAGAAATGTTGAAGGTAGAAGTGGTAGTGGTGGTAGTGGTATTGGTAATGCTCCATCTCAGGCTCAAAAAGAAGTACCTGAATCTGATGTGAGGAAGAGAAGAAAGCAAGTGACTAGTTTTTGTATACTATGAAAAACTCCTGGAGCCCAACCTTCAATTCGTAGTGCAATGCAATCAAGAGATGTGGCTCACAATGTCGATATGGCAGTAGCTAGATGGTAGTATGATACAGGTTTGTCATTCTATACTTATCAGTCTTATTATTATCAACCTATGATGGATGCAATAGCCTCTTATGGTCTAGGATACAAAGGTCTTTCGATTGATGACTTAAGAGGTAAACTTTTAAGTTGTGTTATTTTTGAAATTATTAATTATTTGGTTGAAAAAAGAGTGAGTTGGGGTACTTATGGATGTTCAATCATGTGTGATGGTTGGACAAATAGGAGACAAGAACCTATCATAAATTTTTTGGTTTATTCTACAAATGGCTATATGTTTTTTAAATCAATTGATGTATCTGGCCTTATTAGAAATACTGAGACTTTGTTTGTGATATTTGATAAAGTTGTGAATGATGTAGGGCTGGAAAGTATCGTTCAGTTTATTACTGACAATCATTCTGCTTATAAAGCGGCAGGAGAAAGGTTACAGAATATGTATAATTCATTATTTTGGACTCCTTGTATTGCACATTGCATTGACCTAATGCTGTAGAATATAGGAGATCCTATGAATTTTCCTATTATTGATGAGACTATACATAAAGCTAAAAAGGTGACAAATTTCATTTATAATCGTGCATGGATATTGAATTTGATGAGAAAGGAATTTACCAATCGTAGGAATTTTTGTCGTCTTTCTGTGACAAGATTTGCCACAAATTTCTTATCACTTCATTCTTTAATAAGGAAAGAGTTAAGACAAATGTTTAAAAGTGATAAGTAGATTACATCTCAGCATGTTAGGTCTAATGCTGGAGTGGAGGTTTGTAATATTATACTGGAAGATAGAGAATTTTTGTCTCAATGTCCATTTGTTATCTAAGTTTGTAAGCCTTTAGTGAGGGTGCTTTGCTAGGCTGATAGTGAAGAGAAGCCAACAATAGGTTATATTTTTTATGCCATGGAGAGAGCGACGGAAGTAATCAAGGCTAATATGAAGCATAGGTCTTTTTTATAGACACCATATCTTTCAATCATTAATGAGAGAAGGGAAAGATAACTTTCTTCTCTATTATTTACAACTGGGGCATTTTTTATCCTAGTTTAGACTAGATCTTACTAAGCAAACTAAAGTTAATAGAGGAATACTTTTAACTATTACAACAATTGTTAGCATTGGCACGATGCAAGATCATTTAAGCTCACAAATAGAGCTTTATAAGTTGTCTTATGGAAATTTTGGACTGGCGATTGCTATTCGACAAAAAGAAAAACTTTCACCACATATTAGTTATTTCCTTTTTCTTATTTGTTGAAAATTAATTATCACTTTATTTTGTTTATAACACTACATTTGTTATCTTATGACTTACAGTTTCACGGTAGGATCAATTTGGAAATGGTGTTCCATAATTGAAAAGATTTGCAATTCAAATTTGAAGTCAATGTATGAGTGCAACAAGCTGTGAAAGAAATTGGAGCACATTTGAATTCATCCACTCAAAGAAAAGGAATAGAATGGAGCATAAGAGGTTGAATGACTTGGTTTTTGTTCGTTACAATTTAAAGCTTCGAGAATGATATGTTATTTTCATTATTATCATTATTAATTTTGACATAATTTCTTATAATTTTCTAATAATTAAATTTAATTGTTTACTAGGAGTCTTAATAGCACAAGTAGTTCAAGTGATCCAATTTTCATTAATAATATTGATTTTTTTATGGATTGGGTTTCTAAAGAACTGAATTTGGTAGATGTAAATGATTTGGAAGATAATCTTGGATGGGAAAGCATTAACATATCATTTAGTGCATTAAATTTGAATGATAATGATGATGAAGCTCTTCTCAATGATGAGAATTTTGTACCAAAAGATCACTAGGGTCAGTGCAGTTATAGCGGGTATCCTCCCATTGATGATTGAATTTCGTTCCAGGTTTTTGTTTTTCCTCTTCTTTTAATTTTACTTATATTTGATATTTATGTTAAATTCTATATATGTAATGTAACTGTAAATGTTCTTGTTTCAGGTTTAACTTCTATTTCATTGTTTCTTTGTCATGAACTCTTTTTGTAAATTGTTTAAGGATATCTATTATTCTTTTTATTGGATGTTTTGATGCAATTATTAGTTATTAAAATGATGAAATTGTATTATTGTAATATTTTAAAAACCTTGTATTATTCTTAATTTTATATTTGTACGATGATGATTGTCTTTTTATATTAATTGTGGTTATTATTTATATGTGAAATATTTAAAAATTAATATTATTTCATATTAATTATGATTATTATTTATTATTATGATTTTTAGAAACATGGTTGATGTAAATAATAAATTAGTAAAGTATACAGTACAACTGTATAATATACCAATAAACTATTTTACAAATTTTAAAAAATTTAGGGACTATTTCATAAATTTAAAAAATTACCCGAAACGGTACTCGATATTGATCGGTACTGGTATAATACTGTATTAGAACTCAATCCGGTACCAAATCCAGTACAATATTTGCAACTTTTCCTAAAACATTTCACTTGATTAATGAGACAGTGGAGTGAAAAGAAATAGCATTGGTGCAAGTTCCTACTAAAGAGAATCTTGCAAATCCTCTCACTAACTCATTGTCTTAAAAGAGACGTGATCAGTATATGGATGGTTATGATATTAGATAAATATGCAATTGGCTTTAGTGTAAGTATAAGATTGTTAATTTATGTCCTTCCATCTAATTGGTTGATTACAAATTTATGTATGTCTATTATTTTAATTAATAGATACATTCTTTGTCTTTATGTTTTTTTGTTAATTATATTTGAAATTTTAATATTAAAGATAAAGTCGTTATAATAAATATTGTACAATTAAAATCAAAATGAGATCATAATTATAAGATTCAATTTGCATTTATATATTACTCCTAATTTATTTCTAGTTGTAGTTTCATTAATATCAAATATTGATAGAGTGGTAAAATTAGCGTGCGTTATATTTCTTTCTTATAAAGAAAGTAATTCATCTTATAAATCAAAGTATGGAGATAATCGAACAAATGTATAAGCACTTATTGGAGAATAAGTTCATTGACTTAGCCTAATTATGAGATCCTAAATGGAATTTTATGTGTATATGAGTTTCCTCATTATGATGATTGTTTAATTGATCCTTATACTTGAGATTATCAAAATATCTCGTGTGAGAATTATTACATTTTGGTGCTAGTTATAACTTATTATATATAGATTAGTTCAGTCGATAGTACTTGGAGATAACGTGAACCATATAAAGATAGTTAAACAAATCAAGGAATAATTCGTTACTCTATTCTATTTAGAGTAGCTCAACTAGTAGTACATGGATATAACATAAATCATATAAATATAGTTAAATAATTCAATGAAGGATTCATTACTCTAAAGTAATTAGAGAAATTGATTCATTGTTGTTGATTAGTAGTAATTTAAGCAATTCTCTAGTCAAAGTGAATTGAGATTCGAAAAGATATTTTCAAATATCAATTATAAATCAATTACTAATTAGTAAGTACGAATTTGATTAGACCTAAAGGAGTGGACGATAATTTTATAGTCTACGTTCAATTGAAACATTAGATAATGAAATGATTAAATTATACATTACAATTATGTACGGATAGGTTAAGTCAAACTATCTTAATATTTCTAATATTTGGTAGTCCTAACGTATTATTAGGCATCAATCTTGATTTGTGATTATAATTGAAGAATTAAAGATAAATTAAAAAAACTAAGTTATCTAATTCTAATTATAAATTAAAATTAAAATTTATAATAATTATCTATTTTTTAAGAATCTAATGAAACATACATAAAGAATAGTTAAAAAGAGAAAAATCAATTTAAATTAACTTTAAAACTTTAAGAATGAAAGATGAGATATTTTATTTCATTAAAATTAGAATTAGAATTAGACTATAATTATAATTGAGAAGTTTAATTTTAATTAGAAATTCTACTATTAAAAGTTTAAATATATGGACAACTTGTGATTGATATAGCTTGTGAAAATTTTTATAAGAATTTAAATCAGGTATAACTTGGTCTCTTATTTATAATCTTTTTTTTAATGTTATTCAATTAAAAAGATTAATAGAAAAGCTGAAAAAACTATGTTTCCAACTCCGTACAAGATTCGATCGTGATTAATATCCTAACGTTAAAATGTTGAATGTAACATACACGAGAATCCATGCTCAGAAATAAGATCTGATCTTGTAATATAACTGTTAAGTGGCGACGTCAGATCATAGTTAGTACCAATTATACGAATATAGCAATGAAGACTGATGTCACAATACAAGTATGACATTCCCATGATTTTGCATCATCACACACTACCTTCTGCTTTTTTGCAAAGGAATACTTTCGCACGCACAGACGTGGGCACAGATATGCTATTTTGCTCTCTAGCTAATATCATCCATTTTTATATAGGTCAATCCCATTCCCACCATGGACCAACAAAGAAGAACAGGTTAGTTAACCGAAAGAAAGGTGAACATTTATTAACGAAAACCAAATCTAATACGAAAGTGAAGACAACCCATCTGAGCAGCCATGCTGTAGATTCACATGCACAAACGAACTGATGACCCCATCTAAAATTTCTTCACCACCACAAGCTAACTCTACATTTTGGTTTTCTGTGAGGTTTTTTTTTTTTTTTTTGGGGTTTTCTGTAAGAATTAGTAAAGGCTTGAAGTAATTTTCAACGTTTAACAAAAATATGCTATCTACTGCTCACCTTCGTCCGTCAACTGGCAAATTTGAGCCATGAAGTAAAGATTTGCCAGTTTGGAATATTGTACAACTTTGCTGGATACAACATTAAACTCTACACCTGTTTTTCTATCCAATTCCTAGAATTTCTAATGCTCTCACAGTCCTGTATCCTCTGAATTCGACATCACATATACCAAGAGATGAGGAACACATGGAGTGGCCACCTTTCAGAGTTTGTCTCTCAAAGCCCCCATTCCTTGTTCTAAATTTTCGTTATGATAGTTGTTCCACTCTTCTAATTCACCACTGTCGACTGGGGTCTGTACATATTCAGCCAGCTTATGCTCGCAGGACACATACTCAGCTTCTGCTTTTGAACGTTTTGAGACAT
>JAOSBL010000211.1:22343270-22360296 GCA_027568915.1 Erythroxylum roraimae | reverse complement strand
AGGTGCCACCACAACGTTGGCACTTTCCGAACCACACGATTGATGATCTACTTTCCTGGTTTGCTCATACCATTTCACGAGCTTTGTTAATATTCTGTACATTTGTTTTTCATTTGTTAGTTATTTTCATTATTAATATAAAAAAAGAAAAAAAATATTTGACAATTCACCCGAAAGTCACACGGTCAGACCGTGTGACTCTAACTCTCATGGTGCATTTTCACCCGAAGGTTACACGGTCAAATTGTGTAAATTTACACGGACCGTGTAACCCTCAAGCATTCTCGCCGATGTTCACACCGTTAGACCGTGTGAATTGTTTTATCTGCCTATTTCATCTCTTCAATCCCTAATTTGTGTTCCCCTTTTTCTTTCTTTCTCTTACCGACTCTTCTTTTTCCTCTATTTCTGTACACAAATCTCCATTCCCTTCCTCCATTTAACCCTCGTTCCTATTGTTTTCCTTTCTATCACCTCTATTCCTTCATCTTTCATCTTCCTTCTTATCTTCTCTGCTATCGTCAATGGGTCCAAAGAGGAGTCGCTTAGCACTTGGTGCTTCAAGCTCCACCTCCGCACCACCACCTCGCCCTTCTCGTCCAATAGGTAATTCCAATCCTTTCGGTTTAACGGATAGTGATGAATGTGCTCGTTTTGTTTCCCTAAAATCTTGACCACTTATTGCTACTCATTATTATGATAAGGATACTTTGAATGACCTAAGCTTATTAGATGATGTGTATCGATTGTTTGATTCCATTGGATTGCAGAATTTTTTGGATGTGTGATGCTCCACCTATTCAAATTTAACCCTAGAATTTTTGAGCACCATCTTTGTTGAAGTAATTCAGGGGAGAGATTGTCAAGCGGGTAAAATTAGTTTTCAACTTTTAGGTCACCGACATACTTTGACATTAGATGAATTCAATGCCATAAATTCTTTGCCTACTGGTTTACATATGAATCATCGTAGAGTACCTCCCACTTTTAACTGTACTGAATTTTGGTATCGAATCGCTGATGGCCTCCGTTATAACCCCAACTCTTCGAAAGCCACGAGCATTAAAAATTCCTGTTTCCGTTATGCTCATCGTATTCTATCTAGTGGAATTTTTGCTCATGGCGATAGCACTAATGTAGTTCGATCCCCTGAATTATATTTCTTATATGCGATGCATATTAGTGAGCCTATTGATGCTGGTTCTTTCTTAGCTTCTCAATTTCTCCATGTCACGCTTCAAACTTCCGGCGAAATCTCTATCAGGGGTTTAATTACTCCAATTGCTTTAACTTTAGGCTTTGATCCCCTAGCTAATTCAGTTTTTCTTGTTCAAAGCTCTTAGTGCCTTGATCTGCCCGCATTAGAAGCTATGCACATGTGCCGGTCCGTACGGGGACATCATTGTTGGGTTTACCCCAATCACGTTCTTTTTCGATTGCCATGCCCGTCCCGTACGACTCTTCGTGACCCTTCTAACATTGGTTGGATGCCTTTAGTTAATCATACCGATCTAGAACCTTTGCCTTCTTCTAACCCAGCTCCACCTCCACCGACATCCACGCCTTCGTCTTCTAACCAACCTAACCCTTCCGTTTTTGACCTTCGCACCCTCTCCCACACTCTTACTTCTATCCAAACTGAACAAGCCTCTCTACGTGCTTTAGTTGCAGATCAAAGCCATTATCTTCGTAATTTCGGGGACACTCTTTCGTCCCTTCAAACTAATCAGGGTACCTTGCAGCGCTTGGTTGAAACTCATAATGCTACCATTCAAGAAATGACTACTGCTTTCACCTTGTGGTGTCAATCCTCTGCATCTCCAGGTAATCCTCCCCCTCCTCCTTCTTCTTCATGATTGTTATTCATTGAGGTCAATGTTTGGTCTTAGCATAGGGGAGTCCAGTCTTGGTCAGTTACTTTGTTCTTTCATTCTGTTACTCTTTTGTTCCTTTTGTTTAAATTTCATCTGCATTTTTTCTTTCGGTGCACTCATCTGTCAACTGTGAACTCTGTGGAAATGGTGGACACCTGTTCATAACTAGGTTTAGCTCCTTTAATTTGAATGCATTACTTACTTAATTTACCTACTGGATACCCCTATTGTTGTTCCTTTTCTGTTACTGGAGAATCGTTTGCTTGCCTTGTTTTTCAATTTCGTAAAAAAAAATTAAAATTAATATTAAAATTAATAAAATAAAATAAATTACAACAATTTTTGGCCTGTGTGAACACCAATATTAGCTGAAGTTGGTGGAACGACACCATTTTCCCTTAAGTTCTTGAATGTATGGAGTTGCTAGTATTGGAAGGAATATCCCCTTTTTGGGCCGTTTTAAACTTCCGAGCAAACACACACCTTTGGTTTACCAATTCTAGCCGGCATAAACGACACAGCGTTTGTGCTCCTTAAGTGGCTTATGTATGGAGTAGCTAGCAATTGGGAGAGTTAAGTCCCTTTTTGGGCCGTTTCATAACTCGAACAACCGAGGGCTTTATTGGTCTTTGCTACCCCTTTGAGATGCATGCTACTGGGGAAATACCTAACGAGGTACCCCTTTGAGGCGTGTGTTACTGGGGAATTTGAAAATGGTTTAATAAATTGGTAACCAAGCGCTCCTTTGAGACGGAGGGAACAGTGGAGGGATGATCCTGCTTTTTGATTAATTTTCATTATGTAAATTGACTCTTTGAGCTAAACTTAGTAGAGATCGTGAGTGATGAACCATTCCTTGGAGCTAGTAGTTACTTCAGTAACATGCTGCATTTTGTTTTGTTTGCCTTGTTGTTCTTTTGGTTCCTTGCTTTTGTGTTCTTAGCTTTATTTGCTTGAGGACAAGCAAACGTTTAGCATAGGGGAGTTTGATATATTGTTGTTTTTGTTATTTTCTAGATCTATTTTGTTATTGTTTTTACATTAATTGCCGTGGAATTTCTTTAGTGTATGGTGAAATTGTACTGCTCTGGGGTATTTCTTTGATTTTTGCAGGTTTGTAAAATCACACTGTCTAACCGTGTAAACTTACACGGGCAGGCCGTGTGATTTTACACGGCCTGTGTAATTTGAAGCCGGATGCACGCAAATTCACCCGAAGGTTACACGGGTAGGCCGTGTGATTTTACACGGCCCGTGTACGGCTGTTACTTTTGATGGTTTCAGAGTTTTAAATAGAGGAAAGACAGAAGAGAAGGGGGACTTTGATGAGGGAGAAAAAAGAAGATCGAAAGGAAGGAGAAGAAAACAAGGGATCGGTGAAGATTAAATTGGAGATTGAGAGATCAAGATTCAAGACAAAATTGGAGTTCCTTTTCTTTTCCTTTATTTTATTTTCTATTTCATCCTTCATGTTGAAGTTAATAGTTCATTTTGCTTTTATGATTAATTCAGTTATGGATCTTTAAATTTTCTTATTCTAGGATGTTTGTTTCAATTTAGGAATTATGTATTAAACCTTATGTTTTATTTCTGATTTCAATGTTGATTAAATTTCAGTAAAGTTATTTGGTCAATAATTGATCTGATCTTTCTTATCTAGGGTTCTTAATTGAATATGGATGGTGTTAAACTATGTACTGAAAAGTGATGTTTAATATCCGAATTGCTAGATTAGATCTAACTGAATGCAAGTCTAGAAATAGATTTCTTCGTTAGGAGTACTGGAAGAATCCGAAGGTGTTAATTGGGTTGACTTTGATTTTTAACCTAAGAAATTGGTTTAAAAATTGGAATTGACACGTTGATTACTTCGAAAGAATTAATTGACAACAGTTAGTCAATGTACTAGATCAGTGATTTATTTCATAAGGTAATACAGGATTTCTTCGTTGGAATGAATTTCCTAGAATATTAGCAAGAATTTCATTTATCGCGCATTGCAACTTCTTATTCAACAGAACTTTCTTATTTGATCGCTTAGCAAATTTAGGAGGAATTAATTTAGTAATTTGACTTAGTCCTTGTAGATCGACACTTGACTACTGCAACTAAAACCTGTGCACTTGCAGAACCTATCAGTCCATAATTAGTAACTTGCTTCTACCTGTTTCTTCACATAACGGTTTAATAACCTGTGAATAAGCCAAATGTTGTAATATAATGTATAAAATTAATAAATCCAATCAACTCTATTATTGCCTTTTTCAATAACAAACTATTAATAAAATAAGGAATGATAAAACTCTCCGAATCTTTAATTGACTTAAACAACTCGTCTTATGGGAGGTGGAAACCATCCGTATTTAAGATGACTACTGTTTGAATTATTTTTATGCTTATGAAGAATTATAAGTTTTAACCATAAGTGCACAATGTAGTAGTAGCTAGCATTGGAAAGGACTTGTCAATCCCACAAGCACTGTAAGTACTAGTATTAACCAACTTTCTACCTACCGCTAAATCAGGTTATGAATTCAATTGAAAATTAAAGAAAACAAACTAAACTAAATTTGACATAACAATGAACTCAGATAAAGAAAGTACTACGATCAGACAATATCAAATTAGTAATACTTAGGTGATGAATCCCTCTAAGATTTCTTGAACACTAACCCTTTGTTGTGCAATTAAACTATTAATTATTGGGTCATAGAAATTCCCATCTTATGTTACTATATTTCTTAAGACTATTAACAGCTAACACTTGATTGATTAAGTAAAATCTCATTTTGAATTACATTAATGATGGTTTGCAATATTAATGATGACAATAAGACTGATGGAGCCTCTCATAAATTATTGAAGAGTGGATGCAAGAGATACATATCCATCATTTAGAGTTGATTAATTCATTAAACTAATGTTGTTTGTTATGGACTAAATGTATGCCACTGCCTAGGATTGTATAGCTAGGTCCCAACATAGATAATGTGTTCGTCCAGTAGAAAAAAGTCAACTCCAACTTGAACTTAAGGAAGGCTTTACTCTGGTTCCACTCATCATACTTTAATGGCCTTCCATTGTGAAAGCTCAACCTCCTACCCTTTGATGGCAACCTAAGATATTCTTTAATTATTTCCTCTAAAATCATCACCTTAATGCCTCGAACATAGGATTATATGTCCAAGGGTTTTGGTTTAGATTTATCCTCAATGTTGACATATAATTATTTTACCAACCTTGGGTAAGAATCTTCTAATATATTCAACAAAAAATCCTAATATAAAGTTTTAAATACATTCCAAATCTTAAAAACGTATCAATATCCAAGATATAATCTTTTCTAAGATGATGTTGTTGTTGCTATGGTTATTATAACATTCCTTATTCTCTTTATTAGTAAACTAATTTTAACTAAAACATATGAATTAGCATTTGACTAATCGAAAGTGACAAAATTTAGATTGTGTGAAGCTTGCTTATATTTGAAAATGCCTCACAAATCCTAAATTAAACTTAAAACTCAAATTTGTTAATGATAAATAACTAAAAATCCAATCTTAAAAATATGGACCCTAGTTATAAAAAAGTTAATGCCATTCTAAGGAAGATGTGTTAAAGAGGAAGCTTTAACTTCTCTCCAGGTTGAGTGTATAGTTACACTCTTTCTTCTTTTAGGTTGCTTTGATCTCAAATGTTTCAAAACTCCTTTCATCATCATCACACCCAGTCCGAAGTCCCGCAGTGAAATGGGATCTAGGAAGGTCTGATAATACGCAGCCTTACCTATACATAGTAGAGAGGTTGTTTCCGGTAGACCTATATGCAGATGTAACAGGGAAATAGTGATGCAGGTGAACAGGGGAAAAAAACACGCAAAATATTTAAGTAAATAGAATTACGATACAAGACAAATAAGGACATACTTGATGGTTGACCCAATCTGCTAGTATCTTACACCTTGTAAAGACCGACTCTTTTTGTCACTAGTCGCGCTAACAATCCTACAATTTTAGGCATTCATCGCGGGAAAAACTATACCTGACCTAACGCCTCGACCAAAGACTTACCAGTCGCAAAGGTATAACAGACATTTGGTTGTACTTCCTATGCGATAAGTATGAGGCGCGAGGACACTAACGGGTGTCATTTACCCTTATCCTATAATGCCAGACTTTCCCAATTCTAGCAACTGCCTCAATGAGCGCCACCTCGGACATATCTTTCTTAATAACTTCCCTCTAGGTCTTGTAAGGCATTCCTTTCCTCCTCTTGTATCCACTAAGGTTTATTGACTCACAGTGTTGTATTGGATCATCAGAGGGCATCCTGCGCACATGCCCAAACCATCTAAGCCTTTTCTCTCTCAACTTGTTGGCAATACTAGCCACTTGTAATCTGTCTCTCACGACCTGATTCTATACCCTATCTCTTATGGTAATGTCACACATCCATCTCAGCATACGCATTTCTGTTACCAATAATTATCGCATATGGCTACGTTTAGTAGGCCAACACTCTGCCTCATATAACATGGTTGGATGAATCACCATTTTATAGAACTTCCCTTTGAGTTTTACAGGGATCTTTTTATCACGTAAGACACCTGATGCATTCCCCCATTTAGACCACCCAGATCTAATACGATGTAATATATCTTCAACGATATTACCATCTCTCTGAATAATGGATCCGAGGTATTTAAAACTCAATTTCTATGGTATGATGTCAGTGTCAATCGCTACCGCCGCTTCTTGTACCATCTGGCTACTCGAAAAGTTGCATTCTAAATACTTTGTCTTAGATCTGCTCATTCTAAAACCTTTCGATTCTAATGCTCCTCTCCAACGTTCTAACTTGGTATTGACCCCCTCTTTAGTCTCATCCACCAGGACAATATCGTCAGCAAATAACATACACCAAGGTACCTCTCCTAGAATATGTTTGGTAATTTCATCTAACACTAATGTAAACAGAAAAAGGACTTAAAGTCGAGCCTTGGTATAGTCCCACACCAATCGAGAATGCTTTCATGTTGCCTCCTATCATCCTTACGCTAGTCAATGCTCCATCATACATATCCCTAATCACTTTGATATACGTCCTAGGAATGCCCTTTGCCTCCAAACACCACAATATAAGTTCTCTAGGAACCCTGTCATATGCCTTCTCTAAATCCACAAAAATGATATGCAAATCTCGTTTTTGTTCCCTGTAGCATTCCATTAGTCTCCGAAGTAGATGTATTGCTTATGTCGTGGACCTACCACGTATAAATTTGAATTAGTTGGCTGAAATAGAGGCAGCTCTTTGGATTCTCTTTTCGATTACCTTCTCCCACAGCTTCATAGTATGACTTAATAATTTGATGCCTCGATAGTTTTGGCATTGTTGAATGTCTCCTTTGGCCTTGTACAGGGGGATTAACCTACTCAATCTCCATTCATCCGGCATCTTGGCTAACTCGAGGATCACATTAAAGAGCTGAACTAACCACTCAATACCAACAACTCCTATTTGCTTCCATAACTCTATAGGGATGTCATCTGGTCCTGCGGCCCTTCTGCTCCCCATCCCCCTCAAAACCTTTATAATTTCTCCCCTTGTGATCCTCCATTATAAGTACCTGTTTAGACATAGTCCCGACATGGGAGGTTCCCCTAACTCTATGTTGACCAATATGTCTTCATTATAAAGGTTATAAAAGTAACTCTTCCATCTCTGCTTGATGGCTTGGGCATCTGTGAGTACCTATCCTACTTCGTCACGTACACAGCAAACTTGGTTAAAATCTGCCGTCACACGTGCCCTATCTCTTGCTATCCTGAAAATTCTTTGTGCTCCTTTCACCGTATCCAAATCCTTGTACATGTTCTCATAAGCATCTCCTTTAGCCACTGAGATAGTCTTCTTTGCCTTCTGTTTTGCTAGTTTATACCTCACTCTATTAATAATCTACTCCTCTTCTGTTGCACTTACCAACAGATCTTTAAAAGCTCTCTTTTTCGCCTTTATCGTCTCTTGGACCTCGTCTGACCACCACCAGGATTTCATCTGCCCCCTCTTTGTCTTTTAGAAACCCCTAGGAGTTTAGTGGCGATCTCTCTCACTATGGGGGCTACTCCCTACCACATCCGATTTGCATCCCCACACACACCCCATGGTGCATTGTTCCTAACCTGAGTCCTAAACTGTTCCACCATGTCCTCTTTGAGTCTCCCCCATCTGATTTTGCAGCAAGGCTTGCCAAATAACTATGCTCTCTGTCCCTTAATTCCTAGATCCAAAACTAACAATTTATTTTGGGTTAATAGGCATGCGACCGGAAGTACTTTGTAATCCTTGCACCATGATCTGGCGCTCGTCCTGACAAGAAGATAATCCATTTGCAACTTTGTCGTGCTACTCTGAAACATCACTAAATGCGCTTCTTTTTTCTTAAAGAAGGAATTTACTATTACTAACTCATATGCCAAGGCCACGTCTAACAAATCCACCCCCACTATCATTTCTAGTGTCGTATCTGAAACTCCCGTGAGTTCCTGTATAATCGTCTAAAACTGCCCCTATATGCCCATTAAAATCCCCTCCTAAGATGATACTACTCAGTATTAGAGATTTGTGAAAGCACCCCCTCCAACGTCTCTCAAAAAATACATTTTTGTTGTCCGCCTGCGCCCACTTGAGGTGCATACGCACATACTACATTGAGAGCCCCACAGCTTAAAAACTAATTTTTGCCACCATTATCCTATCATTGATCCTTGTGATCCCCACTACTTTGTTCATAAGTCGCTTGTCTACTAAAATACCTACCCTATTCTACTTTTGCATACTACCCGAGTACCATAATTTGAACCCTCCTATCTCCTTTACTTTAGCTCCTGCCCACTTAGTCTCCTAAATGCATGCTATTTGTGTCTTATACTTGTCTAAAATCTCTACCAATTCTAGGAACTTTCTGATGAGAGTTCCCATGTTCCAAGAGCCTATCATTAATATGTCATCTCTGTCTTTATTCCTGTAAGTTGCTCGTACCGACCCGCTTGCACTAATTCCATTCGCGTGCCCTGAAGGCATCTCTCCTAACCCGTGTTACTTACGTTTCCCATACGTACTATCCTAAGAAATCCTTGAAAGAGCCATCCCCTTCTTCTTTTTACCTTGCCACTCTCTTTATGCTACCTTAATCTACTCCCCTTGGCTTCCCTTCTTCCTTGCTATATCACTCTCTTTACTCTATCCATTTCTAATATTCACTTCTCTTGCTCCAATTGCTGGTCTTCTAGTTTCATTTCCACCAGTTTTTCCTTCTTTGCCTTCCTTCCTAAAGTCTAATGAAACTTGATCTTATTTTCAACTTTGTTCCTTTTATAGTAATGTCAATCCTTATACCCCCATGCCTTAGAAGACTTTCTTTCACTCGTTCTCACTCCACCTATAACAACTTTACTCAGCTCACATATTATCCTAGCCCCCTCAGAAAAACCATGCTCTTCCTTCCTAAGCCCTTTAACCTTTGATATTAACTTATACATCACTAACCAGAGAACTTGGTTTCAAGTCTAAGGGGATTCCTCTCGCTCTCTGAAGTTTCATTACTACACTCTAATAAAGGTTGATGGCAGAATTATAGTAGTTCCATCTCTATAAATTTTGAAGGAAGGGGTTTCTAGGTGGGAGGTTATGTTTCTTGGCTTTTTTATAGACAAAAGACCTTTCATATCCTATTACGAACCTTTAGGCTTAGAAGAATTAGAAGATGCATGGTCAATGAGGACAATTTATTTTTCTTTAAGTTTGACACTCTCAAACATTCCCAAAGAGTCACTGAAATAGGGCCATGGCATTTTAAAAAAAGTCAATATTAATTCAAAAATAAAAACCTAGGATTTAATAGCAAATCTCAAGAAAAACCGCCTCCCTATCTAGGTCAACATACATAATATTCCTTTGGAACATTGGACTACAAAGTAGCTTAGTCATCTTGCTAGTTTCATTAAACCCATGTGTTTGTATAAGCCTATAGAAATAATGAAGAGATTCAATTATATGAGAATACATGGTCTCATTAATAGCCAAAAGAATCTCCCTAAAACAATTCCCTTATTGCGATGAGATGATAAGGATAGGCTAGTCGAGGATGAGGTTAAAGTTTCCTACTTCTAGAGATTAGATACATCTTCTCAAGCAAAAGCTTGGCACCCTGTAAAAAGTTCTTAATAGGTGAATTCAAAAAGATAGTGAATTGGGGATCAAATGATAATAGATTTGCTAAAGGGAAAGACAAAGAGGAGTCAACCAATAAGAAGAATGAATCAAATGAAGAAGAAGACTTTGTGAGAGTACATGACGTAATTTCTAAGCCTCAAATAGTAATTAGTTCAACTTTTATCCAAGTCTTGCTCAATCCTGAAACTAATCTCCATCCAAAGGAGGATACTATAGGTTCTTTAGCTAATGGAAAGAGGAGTGATCAAGTAACTACTCTAGAAACACAACGAACTTATGCTCCCTCTAATTCCATCCTTACAGAAAGAATACTCCTAAATGTGACTTATGATCAATAAGTTTAAGGTAAGGAGCCAAGGCTTCATCCTCTGGTAAGGAATTCGAAAGTGCCTTTAGAAGGAAATCTAAGAGGAAGCAGAAGGGTACTCTCCCTAAATACCCTTAATGTTTATTTTGTTACGAACATCTATATGAGCATGATATAGAAGTAGCCCTCTTTGCCCTTAACTCACACATAACCCTTGAACCAGATGGAATGAATGCATTCTTCTTTTAAAGACATGACGACATCACAATAAATCATTAATTACAGCATTTGTTCTTAAGTTATTTCAATAAGGAACAATGTCAAAAGAGATTAATAAAACTTTTATTTACCTTATATCCAAGGTGCAATCCCCTAATTACATCAAGGATTTTAGGTCCATTTCTTATTCTAACATTAGGTATAAGTCATCTCTAAGCTCCTAGCAAATAGACTTCCATAAAGCTTTAAATTCTATTGATTAGAACTTCGTTTTACACACTCTTAGAGTTTTTAGTTTTCCTTATATGTATGTTGGATAGATTGAGTGATGTTTAACCCCCTTTTCATATAACATCTTGATTAATGGAGAGCCCATAAGGATTATTAAGGGAGCTAGAGGATTAAGATAAGGAGATCCCCAGTCTTTTTTTATCTCTTCACACTTAGTATGGAGGTGCTTATAAGACTGCTAAAAGTAGTAATAAACTAGGAGCAATGCTTTAAATATCACTCTAAATATATGAAAATAGGGGTATGTAGCCTTACTTTTACAGATGATCTAATATTGTCTAGGGCAAAATCTAGTTCATTAGCATGCTCCTTTTAGCATTGAACACTTTCAAGCCCATGATAAGTCTCTCCCATTATCAAGGAGAAGAATCAGTTGGTAGTCTCGAAGAGTGCTTAACATTTTGCTAGCCGACTTAGCAATTTAACTAGTTTAAAGCTTGTGGATCCTCTTATCATCTACCTTGACATTCTTATTTCTATTAAGAAACCAACTTCTTAAGATTTCAAACCTCTTATTGATATAATTCAGAGGATAACATCAAGTTGTTATAACAAAAACCTTATATTAGGATGCAGAGAGTTCAATTAATAAATTCAATGTTAAGTCACTTGAACGTATATTCGTCATCTCATGTTTTCTTCCTTTTAAACATCATTAAAGGCATCGAGAGGATCATGAGAGAACTCCTTTGTTCAGGTGACATGAATAGGCTTTTATCAAAAGTTAAATGGAACAAGCTTTGTTTACCAAAGGATAAGGGTGGCCTTAGAATTTTGTCTATTAGAACCACTAACAATGTTCTTATGATTAAGAGAATCTAGAGGTTGTTGTAGACAAATAAGCTCTTTAAGTTAGATGATTACATACTCACTACCTTAGGAATTCCAGCTTTTAGTCCATTAAACCAAAACATGATTCCTCACAAACTATGGTGCAAATACTCAAACTTAAAAAGGCAGTAAGATTGGTGTTCCAATAGATGATTGGCAATGGGCACTCATCTTCCTTATTTAGTATGTCCATAGAGTATTAAGCAGATAATACGACAGTATCATTCCAAATAAGGCTACAATTAGAAGAAGGGCTTAATATAGCTTCAGGGATCTTTAAGTTGCCTAGTTCTTCTCTAATAAATCAAAATTTGACTATTTCTTTGAGTAGATCAAGATGGAAATTAGGAAATTACTAGAGCTCTCTAAGTTACTCCCCATTCATACTGTTGTCTAGACATGTACCATTTGTAAGTCCATACAAAGGTAGTGGTCTTTATTGAAAGCCTAGTTTTCCTATCCGAGTGTATATTTCTATAGTGGTTTGGGCATTATATAGATACTCTTAAACTGCTACATAAAGTATGTGAAACCTTGATTTTGGTTAATAGATCAATGAATCTTTTTAATCTCTTCTTTGATCCCCTATAAGTGAACACATTAGAGTAGGCACTCTTCTGAAAAATTTAGTAAGAATTTATGTAAGATGCTTATTAGGGATTATACACCTAAGGTTGGCCGACATAAGATAGTATGGTGCATCGAATTTGGTCTAGAGCATCCTTCATTCTTTGATTGGCAATTAAAGGTAGGCTAAGTACCTTAAACAAATGTGCAATTTTTTTAGCATTCATAATATTTGTATCTTTTGTACTCATAACCAAGAGCCTGTGGAACATTTGGGTTTTCAATGTCCTATTACTTCAGCCATCGAGTATAGAATCCAACGCATATGCAATTTTATGGCTCCCTCATCTAACTAGCTTGAGCTAATCTAGGGTTAGAGTCTTGAGCAAGAAAATGTTACCGGTGAATTTATTGCCTTTAAATTCTCCTTAAGCATAAAAATTTACAAGTGGAGAGGAAGAACCAAGCCATCTTTCAACGTAAAACAATTTAATTACACTTCATTTTAATAGATTTGATCAAATCCACATGAGAGCAACTGATAATTCGTCTTAAGTTGAATCAATCCACACTACATATTTGGTTATTACTTGTTGATTACAGATTGCTGAGATTGGAATTTGCACTATCAAGATGGATATAAGAGGAGCTCAATCCTCTATTGTGAATTCATAATGGGATGATTATACGCTAGAATGAGGCTAAGCTATATTATGCTTATTAGAATTTGTATGATTATGAAATGCTATTCGAGTCAGATTCTTATGACTTGCTGCAGATTTAGACTAAACCTAAATTTAAAGAAATTTGAGAAGAGATCTATTGGAGTAAACCTATTTTTATGTTGATGAATTTTTATAGAATTTCAGACTTAATTACAAAGGAACAAAGGCACAAAACTTGATTGCAGCGAAATATGTCAAATTTCTTCGCATCGTTTCTTCAAATTTCTTGCTCTTATGTTACGCAAAATTTTTATCTCATACATTTCTTGAGAATTTACGACAAATAGAAAGACACTTTTATCATCCTGCCATTAAATCAAACTCTCCCATATACTTACTTCTCTTCACTGTAACTATGATTATGCAATCATTGATTTAGCTGATGAATGGACTTCGACTGTATAACAGTCGAGGTAATGAAATATTTCTAAATACCTATCTTTTGTTATTTTATTTATGAATTGATAGTGATTACCTGGGCGCCACATCTAGCGGAATTTGAACCTAACACCTCAAAACAAGCTGAGATCTCCGTGGAGCCAAAGACCAGCCGCCTCAAACTGCGTACTATAATTACCATCAACGATCAGAGATACTAGAATGGCCCTTATTTCATGTTAACATGAGTTCATTCTTTTTACTTCCTCGACTGTAAAACAGAGGAGCATCTCACGAGGGCAGAAGATTACTAGCATTTTTTAATCTCAGTAAGTATTCAACTCAAAAGTACTATCTCTCTACTATATAAGAATAAAGCTGAGTACTATCAAACCTTCCCAAACCTTTTTTTATTGCAATGTCGTCATTTCTTGTCATGTTTGGTTATAGTGAATCTGCAATGTTGTACTGTGTACTTAACGTGGTCGTATTGGATTGCTGTTGTCGCAGAGTTCTACTCTCCAAACGCCGTACCCTTAAATTTTTATTTATCATTAATGAATTTTTAATTTATAAAAAAAATGGAATCGAAGGCAATAGGACATTAATATACATAATGCAAAAGCAAAAGTTTAAACCATATAATCAAATCATTTTACTAGAGAAGTTAATTCACATGTTGCAGGTCTGTACATGTAAATGGGGAGTTGTGACGGTCTTGAAATCAACTCGTCCACAAATGAACATTCAGAATATTCATTCCTACATAAATGGTGGTCCTCAGTGAGAGTTAGCATTTAAAAAATGAGTCAGGAAGCCAAAAGGAAAACATAGAATCCATCCACGCCCCTTCAACTATGAGGACCAGCCTAAAGGATTTCTACACTTCTAATTGAATAATATTACATGTGGGGCGAGGCATGGAGACTATAAAAGAATGGAAAAGGAAGACAACGAATTTACAATTTGGAAATGAACTAATGTTAAACTTCTAGCTCAATATTGGCAAGACAATGGTAAGGATAAACATTGTTGCAAGAGCTGTGGCCTTAATCCTGTAAAAATTCAAAGCCTGGATTCTCTAGAAGCACTTCAGGTGCTTTTACATCTGAAAAATCAGTTTCTTGGATGGAACCAGTAATGTCATCAACTGAGAAAGGAATGCTGCACTCAGAGGGAATTTTGATTAAAATTTAGACATCACATTTGCTTAGAAATAAGAATCACTAAAAAATGCAACAGAGAGGAGAGAGTATTGAAAGGGATATAAGTTTTGACATTTACCTGGAATCTTCTTCCAGCACATAGGAGTTTCTGTCATCATCATTCGAATCATCCGTAATTATATTTTTCATGCTTGAAATGACCTGTACAAACATTGAACGTATAGACATAAAATCAATCCTCTAACCCTGACCAAAAACAAAATGTTAGAAAGATATTAAAATTTATATTTTCCTTACATCTGGTGATACACTTTCCATATCATCGTCATCATCGTTATATATGGTGCAAAGTCTATAAAGTTGCTGGACACTTAAGGCCTGAAAACATAGAGAAGTTACATTCCATTAATTGAACGTTGACCTCACAATTAAGTACAAAGAATGAAGACCTGATATTTTGGCAATTCATTAACTTCTTCATAGTAATAAAATTATTTTGAATATATTGAACTCTAGCAAAATATCACACAATTTGTTCATTTCATAATCTATGGAAACACATATTTGGGAATTACATATTTGGGAATTCTACTATTAACCCTTTTAATGGCACAACTTAACTGTACTAAATTGTTATGTAATAAAAAATTGTAAATGTAGTCCTTAGCATATTGTATTCATATCACATCAGTATGGTTAAATTCTATTATTAATAGTATTGATAGTAAGATACACAAGTATTCATTTTTATTGATAATGATATGTAATTGGATATATTAATTCAATATTTTATTCATATTTCAAAAAGATCTGAAATAATTTACTAGCTGCTCGCATTTTCATCCATATTCAATCTTCCATATCAAATTTGGTTATTATTACATTAGCTTACAATATGATAACTAATTTGTCAAAGGATCATTCTATGTCTTTAGAGAGAGAGACACATTACACTCATGCTACTGTCTTGGTAGTTTTCCATGCCAATATAGTTACCATTACATTCTCTTTATTACGATATGATAATTATGACAAGGATCGTTCTATATCTTTCGAGAGACAGAGATATTATATTCTTAAGTTACTTTCTTAGTAGTCTTCCATATCAATTTTGGTTTTACTAGATATTTGTCAAACGATGATTTTATGTTAGAGAAAGAACAAAAGAGAGAGAAATGATCATTCTATGTGTGTGTGAGAGAGAGAGAGAGAGATAGAGAGAGTACTGGGCAAAGATCATTTGTCATGTTGTCATACGTTATGCTTGACTTCTGTTTTGTAATCTGGAAAAACGTTTGACAGAGTTAGGGAAACAATAAAAAGAAACAAAACGAAGATTATTAAAAAATATTCTCCAAGTAAGGAGAAAAGAGTCAATAAGACATTGTATTACATTTTCATATAAACTATCTATAGATTTCACAAAAGTAGCAGCTATATATCATTTGTCATAGTTTGAACAATCAAATTATACTAATACATTCTAAAAACCTTAATGATTCATGAAGAATAAATTAAGCAACATGAAACCTTATTTTAATTAGGAGCATACTGAAAAACTCATTTGCTAGGATCATTTAAAGCAATTCTGAATAATTGTTTACGCTAAATCAAGAATAGGAAGTCAGCATATATGATATCCTGCAACACGAATATGATATATTGAACAACCCAATATTTTATTTGGTCAGGATTTAGCATTCAAAAAGTATAAACCATGATTAACATTTGTTATTGATTAGCAATGCAAGTTTTGACTCAGTTATGCCTTGAACTTCATTAACCACGAAAAGAACAGAAAACATCTTTTTTTTTCAC
The DNA here is from genome assembly GCA_027568915.1 of Erythroxylum roraimae. Classification (NCBI taxonomy): domain Eukaryota; kingdom Viridiplantae; phylum Streptophyta; class Magnoliopsida; order Malpighiales; family Erythroxylaceae; genus Erythroxylum; species Erythroxylum roraimae. The sequence continues at coordinate 22,343,888 of JAOSBL010000211.1, read as the reverse complement.
AAGCATAGATGAAATTGGCAAGCACAGAGACAACAAAGATTAAAGAAGTAATCAAAAACAAATTTTCATAGACAATGGAATAGCTTATGTGTGATGGAGAGAAGAAGCATACCAAAAATTCAACAGCTTGCCTTGTTTGCTTAAGTTCATCCCAGGCTGAGCCTGCATACTGGACTCAGAAAGGAATAATTACACAAGCACAGTAATATGTACCCACAACTAACGACTTAAGAATGCCATATCATAGAACTTGAATTGTGTAAACATGTAAAAGCACTCAATTAGAAATCACATGGTGATGCATTCTAGAAATATTGCTTGCAAAAAAGGGTAGATTGATCAAAAGGAAGCCAATTAAAAAAAAAAAGCTTAACAAGCTGTTTTCACCTAATCTTTACTACGATGGATTTTTTAATATAGACGCTCAGGTTCTTGCCCAAAACTTTCATAAATTTATTATATTGTATTTGCAAGCATATTCTTTATAAGTCCTATTTTGATTCTGTTACAAATTATAGATGTAATAGATTATAGAAGATCTTATACACAAATTATAGTCCTAATCATAGTTATTAAGATTATAGGGATTATAATCCCTAATAAGTAGTGATATATATG
>JAOSBL010000211.1:22223897-22237219 GCA_027568915.1 Erythroxylum roraimae | reverse complement strand
TAAAAGAGTAGAGTATCCATTCCCTATCCCAAATCTGAATTGGTTCCTCAGTTTATCCCTCACAAATAAGATTTTTCTCCAACTCCATGAGCTATTATTTTGAGAAGGAAAAATTTTTGGATTGCACATTAATGTTAGTAACAGTAAACTCTCAAGCTTGCAATTTATTGCCCTAAAGAAAAAACCCCACAATATTAAAGTTCTTACCTCCATGATCATCCGGAGACGTTGATGAAGGAGACTTTGGAGCCCTAATTCAGAAACTTCTATTGAAAATCCAAAAGAAGATTTTTGTTATATCATTTTAGGAACATCCGAGAATACTTGAGATGGTTTTGTTCACGGTAACGTGTCTTTAGTCTAAGATGTAGTTTTGTCTATGTTATGATATCTTTTTAGTAGGACAATGGTTGTACTAAACTCCTTTCTTATTAAATTCAATTTAATTTTTTAAAAAAAAATTCCATGCACTCTTCCTCTCGGTAGTTCTCAGGGGAACAAATCTTCTGTACGATGGTTCAGATCAAAGGGGAACTGGGTGGGTATAGGGTAGGGGTACAGAAGATCTGTACCCAGTTCTCATTGGATGCTACCTTATAAATGGGAGAGGGAGATTTTTCTACTTCCAATGCCAAGAAGAATAAAACAAAATCAAATTCCAATATAATTCATTCTGAGGGTTTAATTTTACTATTTCATTGAGGAATTCAACTTAGTCAAAAGAAAGTGCAAATGCAGCCGCAGCCGCAGTCGCCGTTTTGACTAAGCTGTGACACGTTGGCAAAAAGGTCAATTTTGAAAATATGTGGAAATTATGGGGGTCATGTACGCTCTCCGATTGTTAAATCTTAGCGAAACTCCTCCGAGCAACTTTCTTTTATTTCCTTGTTTGTTTCTCCCCATTTTTTGTTTCTTTTGGATCAATTCAATAACCTCTAATTCATTCCCTGATGGGTTTACTCGATTTCTTCCAATCACTCCAGTGGGAAGATGAATCCTACCCTGCTTATGGCGACTACTTTGTTCTTCCGTTTTTCGTGCTCTTCTTTCCCTCTGTTCGTTTCTTTCTCGACAGATTCGTATTCGAGGTGCTGTTTTTGTTTCCGAATTCTGGTTATCTATGTTTGATATTGTGTCCTATCGATTATTTCCTTATCGGAATAGCTTTTTTTCCATCTGAATAACTTGTGGATCATTGACAAGCTGGCTCTTTTTTGCGTTCGTGAATTTACTTGGATAAGATTTAATGTGTTGGTTAATGCTCTATTTTCTTTTTCTTTGGTGAATTCGCTTGGATGAGATTTAAGCTTTAAATTGATGTGTTTCATTTTAAATTCCCCTGGCATTGGCTGTAATTGCTTCTTTTGCTTTTGCGAAGAGAAACTTACGTATTCTAGTTTTGTTTGTTTATCTGCAAAGCTCTGGAGTTAAATTTTAGTTTGTTTCTCTTGTTCCATTTCTAATTGTTCAAACTGGAATTCAGGTAGAGTCACTGTTGCATTGGTTGAGATCACGATAAAGGCTATGATGTGAAGTTTGCTTAAATATGCATAAAGAGTTGGAGCTTCTCTTTGATATGCGTCAATTGATTGCATTACATCCTGGTAACAACTACAATGCGTAGAATTATACTTAGAGATTCACTAACCTTCTGATCATACGGTATCTCCACCTTTTGAAACTCGGATAATCTGAAACGTTTGCTTCAGTTATGTGAACGTCAAAACCTACATAGAAAACAAACATTATGGCCCTTATCTGGAATTTTAGCTTATATCCACGTAGTTTTTTCTACAGCTGAACACAAGTTGCAGAGTTTTATGTCTCTCTGTATGCCAACCATAGAATAAATGGATGAAAGAAAAATGACATTACCTTGTATCATTGTAGATTTAGTTTTCATCAAAGCCAACTCGGTTGCTTTGATGTGAAGAACCTCTTTTCGATTCTTCTGACTTTCTGGGTGCATATCCTGTTTTTTGAGCGTTGCTTAAAGTGAATATAGTAGCTCCTTTTCATGTTCTTTTCTATGTAAGGAAATTAATCTACTTCTCCTTGCTGGATATTTTTCCTTCTAATTATTCTTTTGCTTGGATTCACGTGGATCTTATATCTGTTCATTCTGAACTGAATATGCACGTTGCAGAAAGTGGCAAGACGACTGATTTTTGGAAAGGAGCATCAGGCATTGGATTTTCAGACGGAAGAGAGAATGAAAAAGATTAGGAAATTCAAGGAATCAGCTTGGAAATGCATCTATTTTCTTTCTGCCGAAGTTCTGGCTCTTTGTGTTACCTATCATGAGCCTTGGTTTACAAACACAAAAAACTTTTGGGTGGGGCCTGGAAATCAAGCCTGGCCAGATCAAAAGATGAAGTAACATTTTCAAAAAAATTTTCAAATTATTCTCTTCTTTAAATTTTATTTTCGCCGAGTTGATGAATTAGTTATATGATGAATTGCAGGTTGAAATTGAAAGGATTATACATGTATGCTGCAGGATTCTATACATACTCCATCTTTGCCCTTATTTTCTGGGAAACGAGACGTTCAGACTTTGGGGTATCAATGGGTCATCATGTTGCAACTGTCATTCTTATTATCTTGTCCTACATATTAAGGTATTGTGGTTGGATTTTAAGGTATTGTGGTTGGATTATCTTTGTTCCAGGTTATATTCAATTGTTTAATTAAACTACACTATTGTTTAATTAAACTGAACTCCCTGTGATAGTGTGATTCTGTTGATTCTGGGTTTTGTTTAAATTTAATCAAAGAGATCCCTTTTGCACTATGGATATATTATAATTACACGATTATTTTCAATTAATGCAACTGTCCGAGGATGGTCTGCTGGTTTTCCTGTGGCTAACAAAGAGGGTAGCTGTGATTGTTGAGATTATAAACATAAAGGGTAATCTTGATATGTGGGGAAATGAGTGCATAATAATAGGAACTCTGAATCATACAAATCACTGTCGCTCTATATCATAGAGTTTTGATACATCATTTCTGTTTTCTTCAGATTTTATCTATTTCCTGCAGATTTGGTCGAATCGGTTCAGTTGTTTTGGCTCTTCATGATGCAAGTGATATATTTTTGGAGGTCGGAAAGATGTCCAAGTACAGTGGTGCTGAAGGACTTGCCAGCTTTGCATTTATCCTTTTTGTCTTGTCTTGGATCTTGTTACGCCTCGTCTACTATCCATTCTGGGTTCTTTGGAGTACAAGGTTCATATAATTTAATGCGTACTAGTCCTTGACTTCTTAGATCTGCCTGGAACATATTACTGGGATCTTGATGTTAAACTATTTTCATTAATTTTGAGTATCTTGACGGTTACTTTTAGAATGGTGGTACTATCTGTAAATGCAGTGCTCCAGAAGTCGTCCCGTTGGTTGTTTGTGCAGGGGGGTGTTTGAATCATTTATACTTTCAGGATTTCCCCTCCCCCCCCAAATTTCGTTGGACATTTGTTTGTTTTCTTGCTTCTAATTCTTTTAACGTTTGTTCTCATATTTCATACAATTCTCTTGACTTTGTCTTACCTTTGGTGGCAGCTATGAAGTTATCCTGACACTGGACAAGGAGAAACACCCAGTTGATGGTCCAATCTGTTATTACACATTTAATACTCTTCTATATTGTTTGCTTGTTCTTCATATTTATTGGTGGGTCCTTATTTATCGAATGCTCATTAAGCAAATCCAAGCAAGAGGACAGCTTAGTGATGATGTTCGATCAGGTATATCAAAAAGATTATCATTATTTGGTTTTGTAATGTATCCAAATTCTTGTGTGGAAACCGAATATCAAGCATGGCAATTAACTATTTCTTGCACTACGGTCCATTCAGATTGTTAAGTCATGATGTATGCTATGATGATTAATTTTGTAGATAGAACCATGTTATGTACCACTTGGTCTCCTTATTCATAGATCTCCTTGTTTATACGTGAATCTTTGACATCTTTCTGCCTATTGCCACCCCGCAGATTCTGAAGGTGAAGACGAACATGAAGATTGACCAGAAACAAGCACAGCTCAGATGACTCACTAAAAGGTGGTCTAAAATTCCCCGTTATTTTTAATCTTCTGCTACAACAGTAGAAATTTCTTCAACTAATTGGTCCTAGGAACATGCGATTAATTTTATAGTTCTTTCAAAATATGTCACTTGAATTTCTTTATTCAATTAAATTTTCCTCTCTTTCAAACAATTAATGTGACTGCTATACAATTTAATGGACCATGTAGTCCAAAGAGAGTGATTTCTTAGTTGTTAAGTCTGGTGTGGGAAATAATCTCTCGGCTACTGCTGCTGCAGACGAGGAACTAGCCATGGCCTTAAAATGACATATGATTGTTAGCTAAGGGAAGAGTTTCTGATTAAAAGATTATGGTGCAACTGAATTCAGTAATTATATGCGGATATCAGATGAAAATCAAATTCTGGAGAGGAAGGTTAGTGAGGAGAGACTAATCTAATGATTGTTTCCCCAACATGGATTTGGCCGGTCCAATACTAAGAACGGAAATTCATTCTTCTATTGATTGTGTCGTCATTTTTGTAGACTCGAGCAAGCCGATTTTGGAGGTGTTACTTCTATTTTAGTCCCTACAAACCTCTTTTTAGTCAGATTATTGTCATTGGTAATTTTGTATATTGAAATTTACCGATGGATTTCATTTTTATCCTGATGACTGATTTATGTTTACGGTGCCTATTTGATGATTTACTCTATGGTGCATGTTAAAAAAGCCTTATGGCGAATTTCTCAACTTCCAATTTGCTGTAAAATATTAAGGCGCTGCACATGATCAAATTCATTTTATTTTGGAAATTAAAGAAATAATATATTTCTAAAATTAAAAGCACAGTTTTCAAGATAATCCATACATATGAAAGCCAAGATTACAGGTTATGCTCTCCTAATGAGGATATTCTCTAGAGAAATTATAAAAGTCACAATGTCAAGTAAAAATTGATTTGAGTAGGGGAGCCAAACTTTATCAAGGGAACAAATTTAGGTCATTTTTACCTCAGAAAAAAAGACGCTAGGGATAATAACTACTCCCACTTTCAGAAGTGCTAAGGGGATAAGGCAAGGAGATCTACTGTCCCTTTACCTTTTCACCTTAGCTATGGAAGGACTTTCCAAAATGATCTCCAAGCTTATTGAGTGCAATGACAGGTTTCTTTATCACTACAAATGCCGAGATATTATCTCACTTGATCTATGCTGACAACCTCGTGACGTTCAGTAGTATAGATAATCATTCTATAGGCATGTTGTTACACATATTGCACATACTTGCTGGTTGGTCTAGGCTTACGGTGAATATGGAAAAAATCTAGCTTATACATATCATCGGATGTTAGAAACCAAGAGGAAATTCTTAATAATGTCCGCTTCCCAATGCATTACCCCTCATTCAAATATTTGGGAGTTCCAATAATAACCTCCAAACCCAAGTTTTCAGACTTTGTTCCTCTGATTGAGAAGATCAAAAGTAGGATTTATGCATGGCAAAATAGATTCTTGTCTATTGTGGCTAGATTAACACACTTATTTCTTCAGTCTTAAATAGTATGCATATTCATTGGGCTACATATGTTGTTCTACCTAAGAGAGTCACAAAAGAAGACCTAACACAAGAATAGAATTGCTACTAATGCTATAGTATCTACCTTTATTCATAATAGGGATTGGTTTGGCAATTTCAGAGGTTTCTTCTTGCTTGCAGGCTATCTACCTCAGATTCCTAAGATGCATGGACAGGATAGTTTTGTTTGGTTTCTCTAATAGTTCCTGTCATAGGATCATGGCTACTAATGCTGAAGCAGTTCCTTGGTATGACATTTCATGGAAGCAGACTTTGAACTCAAAAGCTTCAATCTTTTCTTAGTTGGTAATCAGGAATAGATTGAGAATTAAAGATAGATGATTTGGGATATATGATCCTGTGTGTGTTCTATGTAAACAAGCTGAAGAGAGTAGGAATCACTTATATTTTTGCTGTAGTTTTACTAAGCAATTTGGAGCATAATGATGCATTTTTTACTAGTCCCTCACTATACTTTTGAGTCGGGACAAACTTTGCATATGATCATGGATAGCACCAAGTAGGGTAAGCCAAATGGGTTGCTCATTAAATCAGACTTTACTACTACCATCTACTTAATACGGAGGGAAAGAAACAAGAGATTGTACAAAGGACTTGAAACCGAAAAATATCAAGTAGCAGATATGATTATTAACTGGGTTCGAGCTGTCATATCGCAAACTCCAAACAAGATGCACTAACTTATAACATGAAAGTCACCTGGATGTTATAATTACTTGTGCCTATTGTAAATTAGTGTTATAGATTATTATTTTTAATTTGTGGATAGATTAAATGTATCATTGCAATATGGTTTTTGTCACTTTTTCTATTATTAATGTAATATTATTTAATTTTCAGAAAAATAACTATTTCCAGTTAGACGTAGTCATATTTAAACCTGATTCAATGGATTAAACCCAAAAATTATAGGGTTTTAGGCTTAATCAGCATATGAATAGACTTCGAATTTAAAAACTAAGTCCCAAAAAATTTATACGTCGAGTTTTAATAATAAATTTTTGAAAGAAATTCATTTCAATCCTATATTATAAATATCCTAAATTTAAGTTAATTTATAATTGTTATCTAATAAATTTCATTCACATAACTATTAGGAAGGAAAAATATAAAGTATAAAATTATTTAGGTAAATGTTTATATCTTCTAAAATATATAAGGTCTATTTAATTAGATATAAGTTTAAGAATTTTAAATTTTTTGTTGCACTAAGTGCCCCTCCTTTTCCGACATGCTTCCCCCCTCCTTTTCAGACCAGACAATCTTGTCCCCTTTTACCAAACATCTAACCAACTAGACACAAAACACTGAATACCTGTAACATACCACTCCTATGGAGCATAAGCTCGAACATCCTAGAGGATATTCGAGAACATACTATATGAAAATGGAACATTAGGACAATCAAACCAACTCATTAAAGGCATCAAACATAACATAAGCATTCTAAATGTTCATTTCTTCCCATTTCATTCACAAAGATAAAAGCCACATTTGTCATTACAATTTAGAATCCACATATACATTACACAACATTTTTTTTAATTCAATCTCAGTACCAAATATATAACATGAAATGAGATGCTAATACACAAGACTCTAACTAGTCTCCTCAGATTCAGCTGATCAGACCTTTGAGCTATTCTTGTTCTTAAAATGCAAGTCCTAGACTTTTACTATATCACCTTAGTAGCTAGAACTCCCTTGAACCTTAAAAACAAGGTTGTAATTTTGATGAGTTTGTGAACTCAGTTGGTAAACCATCATCAATGTATTCACTCAAGTCATATCACAAAAACAAGTATATCAAAGTTTATCATACTTCCATAAGCATAACATGTAAGCTAGCATTGTATATCACAACACATCCTCCATTAACTTCAATTGTAATTCACTATTTCAAAATAATTCAATAATTCATTTCAATTCAATCATTTGATACATGTAGGGATGTATACGCAAATGCTCATATGTTTCCATTCTCATTTTGTTTTGTTATGACCAAGTGCCTATCAACCCAATTTACTGTCCCATATCTGTTGTGGATACCGAGATCATTTCTAGCCCGTATCCATTGTGGATATCGAGTCCATGTTATCTGAGCCTAACGCTCTTTTTCATAATCCTGAGCTCAAAGCTCTTTTCTACACATCAATCACTCTGGACACAACTCCTTTATCTGATCATGCATTTTAATGTGATAAGATGCATCATTTCTTATGCTATGTTTTCATTTCCTTTCATTTATGTGTATTCATGCCACAAATATCAAACTCCTCAGATCTAAGCCTGGCATTTATCAATCAGTTGTACACACGTTCCATATTAAACATACAATTCATACAAAAGTATTTATAAATGAGTCTACACATCTAAGTTAACTCACAGTATGCTCTAGAAAAGCTATTGCCTCGATGTTCCGGCAATGTCTGGATGTTGACGATCATCTTGCGTGTCTATCGTCATGCAATACACACATAGTTCCCAAATCACTAATTTGTTTAATCATATGAATAGGCAATCATGCATATATATATGCGTCATGTTTCAATGCATTCTCATTGACTTTTCGAGTATGTATTCTTATACAAATATCTTGACCATTCAAACATTATAGCTTGTATACAACTAGTTTGCAATTAGGTTTATACCTTAAATAAGCTTGATTTACTCCGAATTCATCAATCATACATTCACCAAATTGTTCTAGGAATATATATTCATAAAATTACCCAATTCTCATTCATAATTACCTCATGTTCTTTAATGCTCATTCATTCATGTCTAATACACATTACTCATATCCTTAAGATCATGTTTGCATTCATAATTTCCAGATTTGGATACATTGACATCAAAATAGTACATTCTTTAAGTTATGACATCAATTAACATCCTAAACTTATCTAGCTCTTAACCAATTAATCAAGCAAAAATCTAGGTTCATTCCAAGCCTTAATCAAGTCCAAATACACAAATTTAGAGTGACTATCCTCAGCTGGTTCAACATGTACAAAAGGCTGAAATTAACATTCCAGAACTAGGCCCACGATCGTAGGGGACCATACCACAATTGTGATAGAAGCTTGTGCAATAGGCCACAATCATGGGAACTATGTCACAATCGTGATAGAAAGCAAGCAAACAGGCCACGATCGTGCACTGTCTTTCTTCCCTCAAATCTGCACAAATTTCACATACTTAAAGACAACGCTACCACTTGAATTTTTTTTCCAGAATTCATGCCTTTAAAGCTAATTCATTTCATGCTAGTATAGCTTCCATATTGGTTACATTAAATCTCACAAAAATCTGCTCATTTACTTCATTACCATTCACTTTATACCATCATACATGCAGTCCTAACTTTTCCACATTTGAAAACACTTCAATAACACCTATCTTTATTATAAATTCATCATCAATTATACTTGAAATCCTAACTTAAAACATCCATATAACAACCCATAAACTACTGTTGTCATGCATCCAACAATAGAACAGAAGTTACCCCTTTCATTCATCATTTTCTAGCACAATTTCAACACCAATACCACATTCAATCTATCCCTAATCAGTCATCATAATTTCTGCTAACACATGCCACAATAGACACTTACTTGTTCAGCTCAAATGCCACCTCAATGTATCAAGCCTGCTTTGCCTCACATGCATACAAGATCATCTTAGGAACATTGGGTGAGTAGGATGAGTTTTGCTAGAGATAAGAAGAAGTAGTAGAATATATCTATCTTTTGAAGAAATTGAAAAGGGTTTTGAGGTGGTAATGGACAAAATTTAGAGTAGAAACTCAAGATGTGAGGGAGGAGTGAGTTTTGGTAGTGAGAGGGAGAAGAAGGAGAGGGTTACAGTAGAATACAATGAAGATGATTCTATAAGTATCTATGTCGTATGGTGTAGGTGTAAGATGACTTTAAGGACACTTGTCAAGTGTCAAAGCTAGCTACATGTCCACTCTTAGGCTGCCAAATGTCACTTAGTTTTTCTACCATTTGTCACTCAATTCTTTAAGTCATTTGTCACTCAAGTCTACTGCCATATGTCATTGATTTTATATGCTTAGTCATCCTAAATTTTCACATATCAACTTATCTTGCTACTTGAAATTTTTCCTAGTCTAAATGTGCATATTAATGCATCAATCTCCCAATTGTAACAATTAACTCCAAATTATTAATTGTAATCCATCAATTCTTTTTATTGGTAAATCAAAATACATTAGAAATGCACAATCATATCACAATCATTTTGAAACTTTCATACCTCGAAACATGCCAATTGAGTGTAATTTTTCTAAATCAAAATTCATGTGTGTATGCTCATATTATGCATGTGAACGAAACCATAAAATCATATCCTAAATGCACAAAATTCATTTTAATATGATGTAATTCATGTGACTAAGTAATCTAACACTCTAACTCTTAGTAGTTTTGGAATCCGACTATTACAATAACGACCATCCTTGTCCTAAATGGAATAGAAGAAACCCAATAACAACACCTAAAAAACTCAACCTCTGCCCAACTCAGAAAACACATAGAACTAGATTAACCCCTCATATTTCCCCCCTCTTAGAGGTCCCTCGATTAGACAGCACTGCAGGGAGGAAAATGAGAGGATGATATAGAGCTCTATTGTATGCGGCTCTGGGAGTCGTGTAGGTTAGTGGAGTCTGAATTTGAGAGCCCAATTCAGGCTCTTCTAGAGTTGCTACATTAAGGAGCGCAGAAATGGAGAACTTCGCTTGTGGGTTTTTTCTTTGAGAAGAGATTGGCGTTTCCAATTGTGAGCAAACTAGGCCATGTCTACATGGAGGAACAAGGGTCTAAAGAATATAATGGTCAATAGAGTTGAACTCTTTGTGTTCAAGTTCAGGACAGAGGAGAATGCACAAAGTGTGCTAGAAGTAGGGCCATGGCACGTGATGGGGGCACCCAATACTCATCAAGAAGTGGCATCTGGGTGTGAAATTGAACAGAGCAAGCAAAATTCCATCCGTTTATAGGTCAATATAAAGTGCCCTTGGAATATTTGTTTTCAGAAGGTATGAGTTATATTGCAAGCAAACTAGGGAAGCCTTCAGGGCTAGATGAGAATATAACACTTATAAAGAGAATTAGTTACGCTAGGGTGTGTATAGATGTTATTTCAAAGAAGCTCCCTAATTCTTTAAAGATTATGAGATTGAAGGAGAATGGTGGACTAGAAGAAGACTCCATAAGGATTTCATATATATGGAGAACAAAATCCAAAAAGGAGAAGTAAGTATGGAGGAAAAAGTATTGTTAAGAGGGAAAGTAAGACTTGAAGGATACCTCAGACCAAGTGCAAGCTACTTTAGCAGGAAAAGTACTAACAAGTGATAATCAGATTAACAAAAAGATGAATCAAGAGGAGGGTAACTTGTCAGATAGAGGGAAGCAAGTAATTAAGGAATAAGCAAGGTAGGTCATGAATCCGGAGGAGAATAACATAGGAGGACTAGGGTCTCAAAGTACTGCCTATCACAAAAACAAGGTCACAAACTTGGTGGGGAATAATATGGCAGGGACAGTGATACAAGGGACTAACAATCAAAACAGTAAGGATCCAGGGGAGATTAGTAGGGAAGGGAATAAGCAACAGATGTGAGGACCTGAATAATGTTGATACAACCATGGGGGAGAATAACATAGTAAGGAAAGGGAAAAGGGACAATGAAGAAATGAAAAGAATGCAAGTAGAGTTGATTGGTACTCCTATTTTGGAAAGAAAGGAAGCATCAGGTTACTTACATGATATAGCTACTATCTCCCCAGGATTAAATAGAAAGTTTAGGAGGAAGAGGTTAAGAAAGAAGAAGAAATGATGAAGATAGTAGCTTGGAATGTTAAGGGGCTTGATAGCCTAAATAAGAAATTTACAGTTAGGGAGTTGATTAGGAGAAGAAAGGCAAAATTTGTTGGTTTTTTGGAAACCAAAATAAAGAGGTAGCCACAAGAAAAAAGGCTTATAGTTCCTGAATAAACATTGGAGGGTGATAACCAACCATGACTAGCACATGAATGGTAGGGTAATAATTGGGTTTAATGCTCAGAAATTGAAAGTTATCAAATAAGTTATGAATGACCAAATGTTACATTGTGAAGTCCTAATCAAAGAAATAGGAAAGGAGTTTGTAATTACAGGCAGGGTGCTTAGAGTGAAATTGAAAGAGTTCATAACTACATCAGAGTTTTATAGGCAACAATTGAAAATTTTAACTGGACCCTAAAATCAAATGAATCAAAAGAGGGAGAAGATGGAAACATCAAGATTACGGGGAGTTACAGGAACTGGTGAAAGGTTCAGGACTAACAAACTTAAAATGGTATGGGAATGCCTTTAATTGGAACAACAAACAAGCTAAAGAATGGTTCTTAATGCAGAAGCTTGACAGATTCATAGTGAATGGTAAGTGGATAGAGCTATTTACCCTTAGTAATACTACATTTGAAGAACTTAATATTTTTTTACCATAGTTCTCTAATGGTGGAGATAACAACAGGTGAGTGGAAGAGGAAGGTCTATTCAAAATCTACAATCATCTAACGTACAATGTAGAGTTCAGGGATATACCTAGTGAAAGGTTAAAGTTGGGAGTCACTGGTTCTAAGAGATACATACTGAGTAACAAGTTGAAGGAGTTGGGAAAACTGAAAAAAAATTGAGTAGGGACTCACTTAAGCTAGAACAGAAGGAGAAAGTTAAGGCTTTGAATGAGCTAAAGGAGTGCCAGGAGAGGCTAATAGTAAGTCCTGATGATGTGAACCTAAGAAAGGAGGAAGTTAAGTTGGTCTCCAAATACCAAGTTCTATTGAATATTAATACACTACAAAGACAAAAATTTAGAATGACCTGGTTAAATGAGGGTGAGAGATGCACAAAGTGTTTTAGGAGCTCTATTTCTTCAAGGAGAAACGAGAACATTATTAATGGTGTTGGTAGATGATGCAGGTAGGAAACATGAGGATCAAAAGGGTAAGAAAAGGGTAGCCTCTGATTATTTTAGCAAACAGTATGGAGCTAAAACTCAAGTTAAGGAAATTACAGAAGAGGTGATTATAGGAATCATGGAGATTGATGAATGAAACAAGACTCAACTGATTAAGGAAGTTATAAGGGATGAGATAAAGGATGTTGTCTTTTCATTGAACCCTAACAAATCCACTGGATTACATGAATATAATGGGATATTTTTTTCAGAGAAATTGGTAAATGTTGGGAGAAGAGGTTATAGGAGTAGTGCAAGAGTTCTTTTAGGAAAAAAATAATCATCAAAGAGTGGAATAAGACATATGCATATCTTATACCCAGATAAAGCAATGCAAAAAGATCAGTAATTCAAACCTATCGCTTGCTGCAGCTTCCTATACAAGATAATCACAAAGATTTTGGCTAATATATTGAGAACAAGCTTGTCAAAAAAAATTTAGTCTTAAGCAAAATGCATTTATAAAGCGGAGGTGAGTAAACGCCAACATACTCATAAGATAGGATTTGCTGGAAGGGTATTGTTAGTGTAAGTCGACTTGTGCATGATACAAGGCGACTTATTTTGTCACGATACCCATAAGTCGACTTATGTGAGGTATTGTGAGTTTGTTAGAGTAGTGCCCTAAAGGCAATCCCTTGTACAAAGTTGTGTACA
>JAOSBL010000211.1:22203667-22216253 GCA_027568915.1 Erythroxylum roraimae | reverse complement strand
ACTGTAACTGAAGAAGATAAAGTTACATGTAAATACACTTGCTTTCCAGGGCACTATATTTACATAACTCCAACAATATTATGTTGTGTTTAAGATACTTGCTTTGTTTCATACTTTGCTTTAAGTACAAGTTAGAGGAATAAGAACCAAAATTAGTTAAATTCAGATCCTTAATGTCGTTCTATCAATGATCGATCTTGTTTGCCTTCATAGAGCAAGAATTAGATGAATTAGGGTAAAGACCAAATAAAGAATATAAGAATTGGGTTACTGTGACTTACACAGCAGTGTATTGGAATGTGTAACTCACTTGAAACATGTACAAACTTGAAGACATTGTTTCAAGCAACCGTGGAGACCTACACAACTATATAGGTGACTTCCAAAGCCATATATCTTGGTTGTGTAGCCCATTGGGACTTGTAATTTTGCTATTTCTGCCAAATTAACATACCAAGTCACACGCTCATGTAGCTAAACGTGTATAAGGAACCCTAATTTTGCACTTTAAAAGGGCATTTAAGAGGCTAAAAAGGATTATGTAGAGATTAAAGACTCAAAAAGAGGCATATTCTCTTCCCTTTTGAGAGCTATAAGGAGCTAAAATTCAACTTTCTAGTTTAAAAGGGATATTGAGGCGGACGAACATGTTTAGGCATTAATCAATCTTAATGATGGTCTTCTTAACTCTCTTTTGGAATTGACAATGTTATTCTATGTGTTTGGATTTATGTATGAATAATTTAGATAGGCCTATTAGATTATTCATGTATGGGTTCATTGCTAGAATCTAGATTGCAATACGTAATTATTGTAAATTTGATTCACGTGTGGTAAACTAATGGTCGCGCATCATTAAAGATAACATAGCATTGGTTAAATGACCAGAGCTTATATGGTTGTTGCTTATATTAACCTATTTTCTATTATGTAATGCAACTATTGTACTAAATCTAAAGAGCTTAGTCTAGGTTGTCTAATATCTAGGCCTAATTAAAGAGCTTTTTTTTTTTAATTAGATACAACCTATCGAAAAATGGGATTAACATCAATTCTTGTTAATATATAGTTAAAGTTTCAAACAGAGGTACGAGAACAACATGACGATTGATTATGCACATTC
The DNA here is from genome assembly GCA_027568915.1 of Erythroxylum roraimae. Lineage (NCBI taxonomy): Eukaryota > Viridiplantae > Streptophyta > Magnoliopsida > Malpighiales > Erythroxylaceae > Erythroxylum > Erythroxylum roraimae. The sequence goes on along the minus strand of JAOSBL010000211.1, from coordinate 22,215,130 downwards.
GCTTAAAGGTTGAAATTGAACCACGAACTAGATTCAAAACCCATTGATTAATCCTAGTAATTTTGCATTGTTTGATTTGACGTCTTTAATAGTTTAATTTAATTTTATTTTCTTAATTGGATTCAACCAAATCCACCAATCCTATATATTGATTGATTCAATAAAAAAAGCTAAACACACATTCTCTATGAATATGATTCTTTTTCAGCACTACTACGAATTTAGTTATGCAAAGTTAGATGTTATTTTATGGTGTGTTCGACGCGCATAACAAATAAATAAAAATTAAATAACTTTAATCAAATTATATAATTGAAATATGCTCTAATACCATTGTTGGAAAATTAGGGCATGATATGATCCTGCACGTAGCAGAATAATTATGAAATTATTTGAATTCTCAAAAGCCAAGATCACTAAAATTCTATAACATGATAAACATATAAATCATAATAAAGCAATCTTAATTTGTATCTTATTTTGAAGCTTGATCATTTTTCTTGTCATTTTCCTCAAATTGTTTCTGAAATCAACTTACCTCAACTACCATAGTCATATAAATATTTGGCCTCTAATGATATTCACAGAACATGTCGAGAGAACTCTACAATTATTGCAGAGAGGTTAAACAAAGAGTAATATCTCCTTTAGAGCCTAAACCTATTTAACATAGTTTTGGACATTTTAATAATTTAATTAAAATTACATTCTAATTTTAATTAAACTATAATTAGAACTATAACTAATTCTAATTAAATAAAAATTTATACAAAAATAAGACCTAGTATCTAATATTGATTCTTCTTTATTAAATATCTTATATTTATTCATAAAGTTTAACTTGATTAAATACCATTTTCTCTCTTAAACCCATTCTTTATGTATGACCCATAGGTTCTCAGATAAGTTAGCAACGGATATAAATTATAACCATAAATCATATTCAGGATTATATAAATTAAACTCCTTTAATTTATTTTGAATTTTCTAATTAAACAATTTATATCCGTAGATCAAGATTGACATCTAGCAATACAATATGACCCAAATATTTAGAAATGTCATCGTAGTTTTGACTGATCTTTTTATGCATAATTTTTTATATAATTTAGTCTTTTCATTATATAAAACTCCGATTAGATAAAGAGCATAAAATTAATGTTTACTCTATTTAAGTCCTATCATGTTAGTTTTTTTTTTAACCATAAGTAATTAATTCTATTAATGATATTTGTAAACTATTTGACAAAGTGTCATTTCACGTTAGTGAAGGATATACACACATAATTTGCTCCCTCTTATGTGTCATATGAGACAAAAGAATGTCACTTGTCTTCTTCTTAATTTATCGCATTAATTATTAATTATGCTATTTATTTTAATTGTTTTATATGTCCTATTTTTGTTGGCCTTCTTATTCTCCTTATAAATTTCAATTCTCAATTTATTAATTTATTATATTCCAAGTTTACATCAATAAAGGATATATTTTAGAAAACATCAGTAACCAAAGTTTGACCAAATAAGCGTCCTCCGTACTCTGTTACTAGCTCTTAAAGAGTTGTCGAAATCATGCAAAATTAAAAGTTAATTTGACAAAATCTAAGATAAAATGACAATGACTGGTTCAGATAAACTGCATATCGGAAGCTTGTTAGCTTCATTTGCTAGATGTTTTTCAAAGGGTCTATTGGAAAAAAAAAATGGTTAAAACTATAATTTGACCATGATACTTCATTGGTACTTGATATTTCGTTGCAACTTCTATATGGTAGTGAAAGATTGATGGATCAAATCAATGACAAACTATGTGAGAAGCATCGGAAATGACCTATTATCTGTAATTACAGACGTGGCAACCACCCAACCGCTTGACATGATTCAGAACCAAAACTTAGGACCCAAATGCTCCCATTTCTCCACTTCAAACTTCGACTAAAACGAGGTTACAACTGAAGAGCAGGAAACGTTCACTTCAGTTCTGCTGCAAATCCAGTCCAGGAATTTAATCTCATCATGCTTTGAATGTCTGAACTTAGTTTTTGAGTAATCCCAAATAAGAAAGTTGACGAGAGAGAAGAAAAAGGAATGATGAAGGGGTTGAGCTTTCAAAGCCCACCATTCATTTCAAGAGCGAAACCTCCTCCGGTATTGGCTTTGGTTGAGTCATTGCCTTGTTTTGCCACCATATCTAGAAAACCTATTTCATCTTCATGTAAGTTACTCCCCCTTATTTCTCTTGGTCTTTTCCCTCTTAATGTTTCCTTTTAATGAATGGTGGTTGTATCAAGGGAATCAAAAAGCTGTTCATTTCAACTGTAGATTTGACTTATCTGAAGAATAGTCAAGGAAAGTTTCAGTAACGTGTCTGTTGTTAGAACTGGAGATAGTAGATGACCTGGAATTGAGTGTTTAGTTTGATTCATGTACGCTTATGTTAGAACTGGAGATAGTAGATGACCTGGAATTGAGTGTTTAGTTTGATTCATGTACGCTTATCGCTTATATTTACTAATGTAAAGCAGATAGAGTTGATAGAACTATTAAGTTGAACGGAGAATTAATCTAAACGTTTTGTCTCTTGCTTAGATGCTAAAGATACGATAAAATATCAGAGGTTCTCTACACATTATGGGATGCATTTTACTGCTTGAGACATCAATTAATCAAGTCTGCTAGCTACTTGGCTAGAAATCATTTTGAATCCTCTTACCCTTACGTCATTGATTGTTCTTGGGTGAAGCTTATTTGTGAAGAACATATTTCTTAATTTTTAATGTTTTTCATTATTGGGTGATGGAAATTTACTCATTATGATATTGTTTATGGTAGATATATGACTTGAGAAATGTATTCAAACATTCATCAATACCCTGATTCCAAATTTTCAAATCCTAAATAAAATATGCTGAGTATTCAACCTCAAGGGGCAGGTGTTACTCTCTTTCTCATTTTCTTTTTAGCAAAATTTAAATGACGTAAGTACATATTAGCTAGAAAACCACTCTTTAGAAAGTTAAAAGAAAGCTAGAAAAGTAGGTTTGTACTTGATGTTTATTTTTTTATGGAACAACAGATTTCTGTCTAGGCCTAAAGATCTTACAATACCTTGTCTTATTTTGCTGCATTTGTTTTCAGTCTGATTTATTTATGAAATAAACTTTGTACAAGTTTAATTGTGTTCTCATTGTTCCAGGGTTTTTTTGCATTGTTTTTTTTCTCTTTGATAGTGTAGCTTTGTTTTTGCAATATCCCATGACATCTTGTGGTTGATCATGGTTGTTAGGTTTCGTTGAGTATGTGACAAATGTGCTGTTTCTGTTCTTTTTTTTTTCACTTATTGTGCTTGTAGTAAGATGCAGGGAGATCTCAAGATTGAATTCTGCCTTTGGCAGAAATAGAATTCAAGCATCTAATGTTAGTATTGGATCTGGGAGCTATGAAGGTGATCAAGAACAAGATACCCAGAGAAGTTTTGTCAGTGGTTCACCAAGTGACAATTCTTCTGGAATGTGAGTGATCCACAATTAGTTGTTCTTCTTAATTTTATAGAAGTTTTATTTGCTCGCTAGTTTTATAGTTTTCATTAAGTTAATAATGTTCACACAATTAAATGAAAAACACTATTTGACCACTGCATGTCTTTATTTCAAGAAACTGGAGATGATAATTACTCCATTTTTATGGAATAATTTCTTGTCCATTGTACTCAAAGACTTTTAAGTTGAATGACCCTCATGCTTTTTAAGGCCCATAAATTTATTTTTTGTTCTTTGTATAAAGGTGGCACTCTTCAAAACAATATTTCAGTGAATTTGATATGTGGATTTTACAATAGTATGAGACTTGCCCTTCCACAAATTTCATGGTTTTCACCTTTTGAAAAATAGGATGCTGTAGACAACTGTGGCCTGGTTTATTTTGTTCATTTAAACTACTTTATCTTTTAATTTGAAATCCTTATATTTTTATTGCATAATTCCTTGTTGTAAATAGCCTATAAACTTGGACTTGTCTTGAGTTTTAGCTTATCAGTCATTGAGGTTGGATCACCTTGATTCTGACTCATTGACTACAGTTATGAATGATTGCAGCGTTAAAGATCCCAACAAAATTCCTTATCCCCTATCTATAGCCATTGTGCTAGTTGGATGTGCCCTTGTATTTTCGTTGATTGCATTTGTGAAAGGTGGACCTTCATCAATCTTAGCAGCAATTGCAAAGTCTGGGTTAACTGCTGCATTTACATTGATATTTGTTTCAGAAATTGGGGACAAGGTAACTATTTAACATCTTCGATTTATGAATTTTGTTTTCCAAGTTTAATGCAACTTACTTTATTTAGACTTACAATAAAATTGTATGCCTATCAAATTGATAATGTCCTTGTGATTGTTCCGAATGAAAATTTAAGAAATACGTAGGACAAAAGATAAGGAGAATCATGAGAAGTTAATACAATAAAAAAAAATTCTGAATGATATAGGATTTGTATTGGTGCCACATGCTGAAAAGTTTATAGAAATAATGCCAAGTAATTCAATAACAATGTGAAAAAAGAAAACATTCCCAATAAATTAAGATTTTTCATTTGGTACAACCTTTTCCATTCTACTTAAAGACAACATTTGTCTACATATTTTTCTCTACATTCTTTACTTCAGTATATGGACTTTGTTTCCACTGTGTCTTGCCAAATAAGCTCCAAACTTAATAAACACCAACTTTATTCCAATCTCATGGTTATTTTTTGGTGTTTCTACTTTTTAATATAAATTGTGCCTACGGTTTTAGGGCATATCATGTAGCTAAAGAATATCTGCATTCTCATTTTATTTTGCTGCCAAAAATTTCCAAACTGCAAAAAGGAAAAGATTGAATAATTTTTTTAAGAAAATAAGAGGTTTATCATTGTGATTACCTGCAAACTGTACTTTTCTATTGTAATTACAAGTACAATGATAAAACTTTGGTGGTTCAGTAATTTAACAGTGTTGAATTAATGTCCTATTTATTAGGAGGGAGGATTTAATAGAAATCTTAGAGGTAATCACTGTAATCTTATCTTACTCGTTTTCATAGTTGAACTTCTATGAAGCTGTCTAAATAAAAGTAATCAACCATTCATCTGAATAGCTACACAGCCCTTGAATCGACAAAAAAGAAAAGGAAGCAACAAATTTTGTTATAGAAACAACTCTTTTTGTTGGCTTATTTCATATAATAACTGCTTGAAAGATCTAGCATTTGAGCATATATTTGTTGTTTGTTGCATCTTTCTGATATCTTCTACTGAATGTAAACATATCAAATAATCCATTAGTTTGTTAAATAGGAGTAATGTGAAGTTCTAGTATCAAGTAGTATGGACAATGTGCTCTTCATTGGGATTGATATCGTCTTTATGTTCTAATACTGTTGGCATTGGTTCAACGGCTTAATGACTTAATACCTGTAATATGAATACTGAAAACTTGAATGATGCTAGTAGGTTCGCTTTCTAAGTTATTTATCGTTATGTCTACCCATTCTTCTCGAGCTTGGAGATGACTTTTTCATGTATTGACCAGACCTTTTTTATCGCTGCGCTCTTGGCTATGCAATATGAGAAAGGGCTGGTATGGTCTCTTTTTCAACTTTTTTCTTTTTCTGTTTGCCTATTTCTGTTGTTAATTCATCAGATATGCTACTGGGTAAGCTTATAGCTGACCATTTTGCATGAGATTGGTTTCCATAAACGAGTGATAAGCAATATCACTGAAACTAATAAAACATGGCTAAATACTATGGGAGTTTTTGGCATTCGATTTCATTTAAAAAAAAAAGGAAGAAGCTATTTGTCAAGTTGTATATTATCTTTTTAGGGAAGTCAATTTTTTGTATTCTAAAGAATGTGGGATCCTAAGAGGGTGCTTTTCCTTTCCTAGAAAAGTACAGAATCCTAGGAGACTATTTTCTTTTCCTAAGAGAGTGTAGAATCGTAGGAGATTGATTCTTATTTTTCCTCCTAAGATGTATTCAAGGATGTAATCCTAAATTTTGTAATCAAACAACTCATCTTTCCTTCTATTTCACATCATGGTAAGGGTTTTTTATTGGGACTTCTTCTTCGAGCAACCTTCATTGCTACAGTTTCTTAGGACTTCATTCTTCTATTTTTTTCTTGTGCCGAATATCTGTATCTGAGATTGCCTAAGGCTCAATTTAAGGAGGTTTTAATAGTTAGGATATTGAGGAATTGAGGAATTTATTGGGATCTCCTGAGAAGCACTCTGGAACTAGTTGTTTAGGTCTCTCGGGTAAACCTTTATCTTCTTTTTGCAAGAATGCCTCAAACAAGTATTATGCCTCTACTTGGATAATTGTCTCTGATGTCATAGACCATCTAACTCACTCCTCACATTTACTTCATACGTATATCCCATGCCTTAATAATAGGAAGATTGTAGTGGCCAATGGTTTGTTGGCTATTGTTGCAAGAGTAGGAGATGTAGTGGCCAATGGTTCATTGGCTATTGTTGCAGGAGTAGGAGATGTATATATTACACCTCTTCTCTATCAAAAAAACAAAAAAAGGTGTTCTTCATGTGCCAAAACTTTCTACCAACCTTGTATTAATTCAAAAATAGCCTTGTGTCTATCCAAAAACTTACATATGACCTTAAATATTATGCAATTTTTTCTTCTTATTGTGTTCTTCAAGAGTTGGGCTCAGGGAAGAGGATTAGACTTATGGTCTCTATCATCTTGAATCTTCTAAAAAATCATGAATAATTTGTAAATGTCATTTATTGACACTTTAGATAAAGATGTTATTTGACTTTACCATTTATACCTTCCATATTTTAGAGTTTTAAAAATTATGTTTTCACATTTGTTTGAAGGATTAGATATCTTAATTTTTCATTGTGAAATTTGTGAATTGACAAAACATACTTGTATATCCTTTCCTATTAGTATGAAAAGAAGCCCTCATCCTTTTCATTTGATTCATGGTGATATATGGGGTCCCTCTACTATTCCTAGTATTTCTAGGGCTTGTTGGCCTCCTTGATTGATGATTGTACTTGGATTATGTGGTTTTTCTTACTCAAAAAAAAAAAAAAATGATGTTAGCACAACTATTCTTAATTTTCATTCCATAATCCATAACAATTTGATTTTAAGATTAAAATGATAGGAAACCGATATAGAGATTGTATTATTACTATATCAGTAGGTACAATAAGGAATACCTCCTGGAAAGGTGATCTTCCCAGGCCAATGCAATAGTAGTATATCAATCCGAATAATCCCTCACCCTGCTATACAGTTCTCCTATATTCCCCTCCCCTCTGCATACACAATCTCTCACTATAACCAACTCATAACAAACTATCTATGTGGCATGTGCCCCCTTTCCCATCTTACCCCTATGGATGTAGGTTTGGATGGGCTTAGTGGGCTGAGTAATATTGACACTAGCAGGCTGTGTGCTAACAAAAAGCTTTAGGTTTGATAATGCTGAAGATTATTTTAATCAGATTTTGTCACCTACTTTCAAAAAGAGGGAATTGTTAATGACTCATCATGCATTGACAAAATGGGGTAGCAACGAAGAAAAAATGGGCATTTATTTAGTATAGCTTCGGCTCTAATCTTTCAGGGGGATGTTCCTAAATCCAATGGAACTGCCCCCACACATTTGATAAATAAACTTCCCTCACTTGTGATAGGCAATAAAAGTCCCATGGAAACCTTTACTATTATTTCCCGAACTTCAAAACCTCAAGTGGGCTTACTTTTAGGGTATTTGGTTGCACTGTCTTTCTACATGTCCATGGTTAATACAAATGAAAGTTAGATCCTCGTGCCCATTAGATGCATCTTTTTAAGATTCTCACTTAGACAAAAGGTGTACAATCGCTTAACCCCTTCATCATGAAAGTTTTATACCTCGGTTGACATCACTTTCATTGAAAACAAACCATGTTTTGCCAAGTCCTATCTTCATCAAGAGACATCAATGATGGATGATAATATTTTTGAGTGTTTTATGCCACTTGACCTTCTTGTGTCTGTTCCAAACCCATCTTCAACCTTTAGTCCTACGTCTGACCAAAAAATGTTGAAATCTTTCATGACATCGAGTCTTGCGTATGTCCCAAGAAATATAGAAATCTCTCGTGTCCATTTGTGATACTTAAGATTTTCCAATATATTCGTAAGGGTATTCTCAAAGAGCAATTGCTCCAAACCCGAAACAAGTCTAAGAATCCAATCAAACTCTGGAAATGAGTCCACGGTAAGATCTGATCCTCCTTGACATACACAATTAGTTGAAAAACCCACAAATGGCTCCCACCTTTCTATTGCTATTAGGAAAGGTACTAGAAAGTGCACAAAGAGACCATTATACCCATTGCCTCACTATAGATCACTTAAACACTTGTTACCAACCGACACAAAATTCATTGCGAACCTAAATTCTATTTTCATTCCTAATTCTCATTTTGAGGCATTCTCAAAAAAGGAATGGAAGAATGCTATGAGAGAGGAAATGGATGCGTTAGAGAAGAGCAGGATAGGAGAGACTGTTGATAAACCAAAGGGAAGAACACAGTTGATGTCTAAATGGATCTTCATGTTGAAATATAAAGCTAATGGATCGTTAGAGAGATATAAAGAACAATTGTTTGATAAAGTGTACATTCAAACTTATAGGATTGGTAATCAGTAAATATTGTGTGAGGATTTATTATCTATGGCACTACGTTGATTGGCAACCTCTCCAGTATGATCTGAGGAATGCCTTCATAGAGATCTAGATAAAGATATCGACATGAATATTCCATTGGGCTTTAAAGATAAAAAAGGCCCTATATAGGTTGAAACAATCTCTTAGAGCATGGTTTGGTAGATTTGTTAAACATATGAAAGGGTTGGGATATAAATAAAGTCAAGGTGATCACACCATCTTCATCAAACCCACAGTTGTGGAGGGAGTGACTACACTTCGAGTGTATGTTGATGAATTACTATAAATGAAAACGATTAAAAAGAAAAAGGAGAGTTGAAGAAATGACTGAACAAAGAATTCAAGACCATGGAGCTTGGGAAATAGAGGATGTGGCATATTCCACCAAGAACTTTCATATCTCAATAGAAATATGTGGTTGATCTCTTAAAAAACGGCAAAGATTGTGTGCAAACGGGTCTCTACTCCAATGGGCCCAAATCATAGCTTATTAAGAAGCGACAATTGTTGATAGAAAGATGTACCAAAGGTTTGTAGGTAGGTTCATATGTTTTGCTCATGCTCCACCCAACATAGCATACTCAATAGGCATAGTTAGTCAGTTTATGCATGATTCAAGAGATTCACATGTACAAGTTGTGTTTAGGATATTGTATTACTTAAAAGGAAATCCAAGCAAAAGAATTCTATTTAAGAGGAATAATCATCTCACCCTAAAAGCCTACACTGCTAAGGACTTTGCAGGATAACATTTGTTACATCCTAGTCTAATCATCTTAAATTAAGAAAGCTCCTTCACATTACAGTTTAGATGAATCAAGGGCCTAAAATGTAATTAATTATGCTACCATATGCAAAGAAAAAGTGTAACTATGTACCAATCATTGTTTCCAAAAAAAAGTTTGTAAGCTTATAAGATATAAAATTTTTAGTTTATCAGAACCTTCTTGTACTTTTAGCTTTATCATATATCATGTTTTCTTATTTAATGTTTGGTTTGTGTTTGTATTTCTTGGATGATATTTGTAGTATTTCTTTCATTTCAAGATCCTACATTTTTGTATAGTTTGATGGGGATAATTTTTTGGACAATTATAGCATGATGATTGTAAAGCTAAAGTTGTAGTTGATCTATTGTGATACTTGAATAGGTTCTTCTAGGATCAATGGGTGCTTTATCATTGATGACAATCTTGTCTGTTGTAATTGGGCGAATATTCCATTCTGTGCCAGCTCAGTTTCAAACCAGTAAGCTTCTAAGCCTCCCTACATTCTTTACTTTAAATTAGAAATTATGGATAAGAGTACATGCTGTAAATTCTAGTGCTACTATACATTGCCAGCAAAACTACTATAAAAAACATTGTATAGTCTCACAATTCAACAAATTTATGGGTCAAAATATGAGGAACTTCTTGCAACCTTTACTTTGTTGCCTTTTTTCTCAACAAGATCTATTATCAGACTACCCTTCACTTTTACAGCCTTTTCTTATGCTTGTGGCTGTATTTTTATATATATCTTCCATATATCTCGATTTGATGATTGTTTATGAAGTAATGACCTAACTTATTTTTTCTTTTATGGAGCACGTGTAGAATGCCCCAAATAATGTTGCAAGATTCACGTGATTTGTATGATTTGGTTATAATTTAGTTTCTTAGAATAACTCATGTATAGTTGTCAACTAACCTTTATTTTTCAGGTTTTTCCATGGTTATAAATCTTTTCTCCTTGTACTCTTACAAATATATACAATATAGAACTTTTACACACATTCGTATGGTGTCAAAGAAGAAATTTATTCTTGTTAACCTTAGTCACCAATAAACCTGTAGGAAAACCTAAACACTTGCCTCTTACCCGAACCAATTCATCTTCCTCTACCTATTCTTTCTTTCTATCATGTATGAAATTTCTAAGACAACTAGCACTCTTGAACAGCCTATAAACACCCCTGCAAGCTTGCTTACATCAGTTGCTACTACTCAAGCTCCAATCTCGGACTCCCACTCCATCTAGATCGCCACTATCAAATTGAATGGAGAGAATTATTTGCCAATCTGTGTGGATGTATATCTGTGGGAAGGGCAAAATTGACTACTTGACCTGATACATGAACCTAAAATGGGTGATCCAACTTATCCAATACGGGATGCGGAGAACTCAATGGTGATGAGGTGGTTGGGGAACTCAGTAGAGGAGGACATAAGCTCCAACTAGTGCTATCACACGACCAACGAGCTTTGTGACAATATCAACCAAATGGAACTTGGAAAATAAATTTTCACGTATATGAGTTAACCTTGAAGCTTGGTGAATTCTTTCAAGATGAGGTTAGCATCACCAAGTATTTTAAATCTTTGAAACTTCTTTGGCAAGATTTGAATCTTTTCAATGATTATGAGTGGAAATCTTTGGAGGATTACTATTATAAGGAAACTATGGAGAATAACCATATTTTTAAATTTCTTATTGGTCTAAATGTGGAGTTTGATGAAGTTAGAGGTAGGATTATTGGCCAACAATCCCTTCCATCAGTTGGAGAAGCCTTCTTTGAGGTGTGCTGTTAGGAACCTCTGTAGAGATTGCCTTGTATTGATAATAAATCGGTACAATATGACAGTATACTGCTGGAGCAAGCTCCCTCTCCTGGAAATGAAATTCCCAGGCCAATACAATAGATGTATTTTCCACAATAATCGAGAGTGAATCCTCCCTCCTAT
>JAOSBL010000211.1:22168636-22201262 GCA_027568915.1 Erythroxylum roraimae | reverse complement strand
AGGCACACAAGGGATAAATGTTGGAAGCTACATGGCAAGCCTCCAAGCCGAGATTGGGGACAGAAAGGAGAATCTCAGATAAATCAAGAGTGGAATTAGAGAGGGGGACAACGCAGAAAAGTTGGACAGGCGCATGCGCATGCAGCTGCTGCAGCAGAGCAGGAGCAGCTAGCTCTAGACACAGGGAAGTTGAACCAGGAAGAAATTAACAGACTGACCCTTGCACTAGACAAACCAGGGGACTTATCTACTCCTTCAAGTAGTACCTCTCTTGCATTTTCTGGTGAGTCTCTTGCTCTGGTCAGTGTAAGTGCCTTAGCCCACTTCCTTTCCCAAGGTTCCTGGATAATTGATTCAGCAGCTACAAACCATATGACCAATACCTCAACCCTTTTCATAACCTATAAACCCTACTCTGGTAACAAAAAAATATCTACAGCAGATGGATCCTTAATTACTATTGCCGGTGTTGGTGACATTAACCTAACCCCTAGTTTGATTCTTAAAAATGTCTTTCATATCCCTAAACTGTCTACCAACCTTATTTCTGTTAAAAAACTAATTTCTGATACAAATTGCCATGTATTCTTTCATCAAGATTTCTGTTTATTTCAGGAAAGGGATTCGAGGAGGAGGATTGGATATGCTAGGGCAAAGGATGGCCTCTACTACCTTGAGACATCGGCCAAACAAGAAAAATCAGACATCATTTCTCCATCCAGCCTACTATCCGAAACACGTCACAAATTTAACCATCGCCGCTTAGGACATCCCTCCTCCTTCGTTATAAAAAATATGTTTCCTTCCTTGTTTTCAAGCAATAGGGTAGAAGAGTTTCAAGGTGAAGTGTGTGAGCTTGCTAAACACAAGCATGTGCCCTTTCCAACTTCTATTAGTAAAAGTTCTCTACCCTTTGACCTTGTTCATAGTGATATATGGGGTCCAGCACCCATTTCTAATGTTTCTGGTGCAAAATGGTTTGTTTCATTTATTGATGATTGCACACATATGACTTGGATCTTTCTTCTCAAACACAAGTCTGATGTAAGCGTTGTCCTTCCTCAGTTTTATACCACGATTCAGACCCAATTTGGAACCAAAATTAAAAGGTTCAGATCTGACAATGCCAAAGATTACTTTAATCAGACCTTATCTTCTTTCTTTCAAAAGGAGGGCATTATCCATGAGTCTTCTTGTGTCTATACTCCACAACAAAATGGCATTGCAGAGCGTAAAAATAGTCACCTTCTTGCTTGTACAAGAGCTCTTCTTTTTTGTAACAATGTTCCACGGTGGCTATGGGGAGAGGCAGTCCTAACTTCTGCCTTCTTGATCAATTGACTGCCATCATACAACCTTGGAAACCAAAGTCCCGCTGATACTCTCCCTACCTTCTACCCAAATAATCCAGTTAAGATCGGCCTACAGCCTAGAATATTCGGATGCACATCCTTTGCTCATGTTCAGTCTTCCGGTAGAGGCAAGCTGGATCCTAAGGCCCTACACTGTATATTTGTGGGATACTCATCCACCCAAAAAGGGTACAAATGTTACCATCCTCCCACTAAAAAAGTCTTTATCTCGGCTGGTGTCACCTTTAATGAAACTGAGCCTTATTATTCTCATTCTCACCTTCAGGGGGAGAAATCAGTACCATTAAATTCAGAAGATGAGGATACTGCCATTTCTTTGGCTCCAGCTGATACTAATCAGCCCATTTCTGCTCTAGACCAGCCCATTTCTCTAGCTGATACTAATCAGCCTATTTCTACTCTAGACCAGTCCTGTACAGAGCAGCCTGTACCAAACCAATTCACTCCAGACTTACCTGATCTCTCAACAGGTACATCAGACACTCATAATCCTCAACCAGCATGTGTACTCAAGAAGTTTGGCAAAGTGTACTCAAGGAGAGGAAAAGGCAATTCTGCACCTCAGCATGTTCAGGATTCCATCAAGGATCCCAATCTAGAGGTAACAGATCCTAATGATAAAATACATGAAATTTTTTAGTAGCCTATTTTATGTGATACTGTTGATAAACCCATTGCCTTGCGAAAGGTGCAAGAGAGTGTACCAAGAAATCACTTTATCCCCTAACACAATCCTTGTCACTAAAAAATGTTTCCTTATCACACAAGACCTTTCTCGTCAATCTACATGGTGCCAAAATACCCAACACATGGACTGAGGCCTTAACTGATGAGAAATGGAGACAAGCTATGAATGTGGAGATGGAAGCGCTAGAAAGGAACAAAACTTGGGATCTAGTGCAATTGCTTCCAAACAAGAAAACAGTGGGTTGTAGATGGATTTATACCATCAACTACAATGCAGATGGGTCAATTGAGAGGCACAAGGCAAAACTAGTGGCCAATGGTTACACACAACCATATGGAATTGATTATTTGGAGACCTTTGCTCCAGGTGCTAAGATGAATACTGTGCGGGTGTTATTGTCCTTGACAGTAAACTTGGACTGAAATTTAAAGCAGTTTGATGTTAAAAATGCCTTCTTACATGGTGACTTGGAGGAAGAAGTTTATATGGATGTGCCGCCAGGTTATGGGACTGAACTTCTAGTTAGAACTGTGTGTAAGCTGAAGAAAGCACTTTAAGGGCTCAAGCAGTCACCCTGAGCCTCGTGTGGAAGGTTTACCAAGGCTATGCTCACCTTGGGTTATGTGCATAATCAAGTTGATCATTCTCTTTTTGTTAAACATTCAGCTTCAAAGGAAGTTACGATACTAGTAGTCTATGTTGATGATATAATTGTGACTAGCAATGATGAAAATGAGAAACAGAGGCTAAAGAGGCATTTGGCAACTGAATTTGAGATTAAAGAGCTTGGAAAACTGAAGTACTTCTTGGGGATAGAAGTAGCTCACTCAAGAAGAGGTATTTTTGTCTGTCAGCAAAAGTATATTATTGATTTACTGACAAAGACAGGTTTGACTAGATGTAAACCTATTGGGACACCCTTGGACCCAAATACTAAGCTGGGAGAGGTAGAATCTGAGGCGCCAGTGGACGCTGGATGTACTAGCGACTAGTAGGCCGACTAATATCCTTGTCTCGCACAAGGCCAGACATAGCCTTTGTTGTAAGTTTAATTAGTCAGTTCATACATAAACCTAAGCAGTGCCACCTTCAGGCAGTCCATCGTGTTCTTAGATATTTAAAGGGAACATCAAGAAGAGGAGTGCTATTTAGCCTAGGAAATAGCATATATTTGGAAGCTTATACAGATGCAGATTATGCAGGTTCAATAGTGGACAGAAGATCAACGTCTGGATACTGCACTTTTTTGGGAGGAAATCTGATAACATGGAGAAGTAAAAAACAGGAGTTGTAGCCAGATCAAGTGCAGAAGCTGAGTTTAGGGCAATGGCACAAGGAATATGTGAGTTATTGTGGCTGAAAATTCTACTTGATGATCTGAAGGTCAGATGGGAGAAACCTATGAAGTTATGTTGTGATAATAAATCAGCTATAAGCATAGCTCACAACCCAGTCCAGCATGAGAGGACAAAGCATATTGAAATTGATAAACATTTTATCAAGGAGAAGCTAGACAGTGGCCTGATTAGCACATCCTTGTATCCAATCAACAGCAAATTATGGACATTTTTACCAAGGGCTGAGTGGACATCAGTTTGAAAACATTATTAGCAAGTTGGGGGTTGATAATATCTACTTCCCAGCTAGAGGGGGAGTGTTAAAATAATTAAATATTAATTCAGAATATTCTCCCTTAATTGATACGGGAGATAGACAGTTATTAGAGATAGTTATTATTTCAGTAACTCTTTTATTAGAGGCAGTTACCAAAGCCTTTATTTCTGCTTTGGTGAATCGTGTACATTTAAAAAAGGGTTAGTGGAGAATGAATACAGTCTCTCTACCGAAAATTCTTTGTAGCTTACTGACAGTTATTCTAGTCTTAGATTTGTTATCCTAGTTATTTAGGACTTAAAACTTATAGAATTTTTATTAGAATAAGATTTAAATTTGATAGGACCCCCTTTGCTACTAGAATAAGGTTCTATGAAATTCTTTATAAATGTTTTCTCAATCCTTCAATAAGAAGAGATCTTGAATTTTCTTTCTACAAATTTGAGTTTTCAACTAGAAGGTCTTATGCTTTCTTCTAGGAGCGGTTGTTAGACCTTAGGAGTGATTCTTAATTTCTTATGCTCCATTGTTTATGTTCCTCACTGAGTTCTAAAAATTCTAATCTAAAGTTCCAGCTACCAAAACCTTAAAATTTAGCCATATCAGATCCAAATTCTAGCCATATTAAACCCTAAAATCCTAGACTAAATGTCCAGCAAACAAACCCAAAAAAATTCAGCTATACAAAATGTGAAATTCTAACATTCCAAGTTGAAATCTAGACCTAAAATTTGATATTTTAGCAGCCTAATATCAGCCATATTTAATAATTTTGTGAGTCTTAGCCACTAGTTAATACTTCATTTATTTGTCCTACATCACCTATTAATTCAGTTAGTAGTCCCATATCTCCCAAAGAACCTTTCGATAAAGAAGAAATGACTAATAGTTAGGAGACAGATAAATTCACATCCATTTTGTCAAACACTACTAAATCCTTGATATAGAGAAAAATACTACCGATAGTTCCCGTGGAACATGAAAGACAGCTTCTCACTTATTCAAGGAGGAAGGATCATCAAAAGGGCAAGAAGGCCACTATTCTTTTGGAACGGGCTTAATCACTTGCCCTGAGGATTGATTATGACACTACTCTAGGTATTCTTGATACTCCTTTTTTCTCCTAATAAAACAACATAGTGATAGTATCCCTGCTTCTATACCTAATATTGAGCCAACTAATTTTGATATTACTATAGCAATCAAAAAAGGAAAACGCTCTTGTGCTTCTCATCCTTTATCTTGCTATCTTTCCTATGGTAAACTCTCAAAAAAACATAATGCCTTCTCATTAAAACCATCCAATCTATTTACGTCGAGAAACATGCTGGAAGCATTAGATAACCTTGACCAGAAGTTAGCGGTGACGGAAGAGATAAATGCTTTGAGGAGAAGTGGAACATGGGAAGTTGTTGATTTACCCAAAGATTAGAAAACAGTTGGGTGTAAATGGGTGTTGACATTAAAGTGTAAGGCAGATGGAAGTGTAGAGAGGTTCAAAGTAAGACTCGCTGCTGAGGATTTAATCCGAACTTAAGAGATTGATTATCAAGAAATGTTTGCTCCAATTTCAAAATTAACTCCATTTGGGTGTTGGTATCCTTAACCATTAATTGCAACTGGCCCCTACATTAGTTACATATCAAAAATTCTATTCTTAATGAAGATTTAGAAGAAGTGTTTATGAGCCTACTTCTAGGATTTGAGAAGATGTTTGGAAGAATAAAGTCTGCAAATTTAAAAGATTCTTGTATGTTTTTAACTATCTCCGCTCCAATTTTAAAATTAACTCCATTTGGGTGTTGGTATCCTTAACCGTTAATTGCAACTGCCCCCTACACTAGTTACATGTCAAAAATTCTGTTCTTAATGGAGATTTAGAAGAAGTGTTTATGAGCCTACTTCTAGGATTTGAGAAGATGTTTGGAAGAATAAAGTCTGCAAATTTAAAAGATTTTTGTATGTTTTTAACTATCTCCACGAGCATGGTTTGAACGCTTTAAAAAAACAGTAAAAAACTATGGTTATCATCAAAGCCAAGCTTTCTATCAGTGATCGACAGAAGGTATCTATCGCAATTGTTTTTGTAGATGATTTAGTCTTGACAGATGATTATGTTGAAGGACTATCAGACTTGAAAAAGAAATGGGCACGAGTCTTTGAGATTATCTAGGATCATTAAAATATTGCCTTGGAATGGAGTTTGTTAGATCAAAAGAAGGTATCTTTGTGAAATAGAGGAATATAAAGATCTTATAGAAATGTCTCCTAAGTTATACAGCTGCTGAAACTTCTCTTGATACTGAAACTTGATCTTGCTAAAGCTGAAGATGTGGTCAATAGGGAGATGTTTTAGAGACTAGTGGAGAAATTAATTTACTTGTTTCATACCTGTTTTGATATCGCGTTGACTGTAAGTATAGTTAGCCAATATAGGCACTCACTTGAACAAGTACATTTTCATACAACTTATAGGGAATTAAGATACGTGAAAGGAACTCTTGGAAATGGTCTTATGTTTTGGAAATGTAACAACCTACAAATAGAAATTTATACTAGCGAAGTAAAAAAAAAAAAGAATGTTATGGCTTGAAGCATCACCGAGGTAGAGTTCATGTCTCTTAGTCATGGAGTTTGCCAGATAATATGAAAAAAGGATTACTTGAAAGCCTGAAGATCCGAATGACACTTCCCATTAGGGTCTACTTTGATAACAAAGTTGCCGTCTCAATTGCTCACAACCAATTTTACATGATAGGATGAAACACATTAAGGTTGACTGGCATTTTATAAAAGAGAAAATCAAAAGTGGGTTAATTTGTGTTTCTTATGTACCAACTGTAGATCAAATAGTTGATATACTCACTAAAGGGCTATACAAGATTTAGTTTGAACTTATAGTCAGCAAGCTAGCTATGGAGGGTATCTTCAAGCCAGCTTGAGGGGGATTGTTGCAAGATTTGCGTGATTAGGGTGATTTGGTTGTAATTTAGTTTTCTAGAATAGCTCATATCTAGTTAACAATTAACCTTTATTTCTAGGATACTTTCCTTATTTAGGTGGTTGTATTGCTATAAATCTGTACATCTTGTACTCGTACAAATATGTACAATGTAGAATTCTTACAATTCATGTTCTCATATGGTCTCATTTCTTAGTTTGTTGATTTATTCATAATTTATGTTGCACTCCATTTTTGTGTACTGGGAAGACTATTCTTCCAAATGAAATATCAAAATTATTAGAGAAGACAGACTAAAGAAAAGTAGGGCAAAGAACTAATCCAGCTATAAATAACAGCATATGTTAGTTCTTGTTCAAATTACTTTAGTTCACTCATCATGATTTCCGATTTTCAATTCCTAGTATTTCTTCTATTCTATTTCATGTCTATGAGATTGGCTAAGCTTTGCTACATCTTGAGATTGAAACTTACGTAATAACTATATTCTGCTTTGTGCTTAAATTAAATATTTCTGTCATCTTGGCTTGTGAACAGCCCTTCCAATTGGAGAATATGCAGCAGTAACTCTTCTCATGTTCTTTGGCCTTAAAGCAATAAAAGACGCATGGGATCTTCCATCAAAAGATGTTAAGAGTGATAAGAAGGGCAGTCCTGAGCTTGATGAACTTGTTGAAGCTGAGGAGCTTGTGAAAGAAAAAGTATACTTTTTAGGCATTACCTTAAGCTGTTGGGCTTTGATTTTAGTTATTTCGTGCCATAGTGTTGCTTGATAGACAAAGGCATATGTTTGGTGTTTTCCAAGCATGCCAGATCTTGCCCTGTATGATAATTCAAGAATTGGTAACAGCATAAGATTTTTTTTCCCCCCCATCAGGTCTCAAAACGACTCACAAATCCATTTGAGATTGTCTGGAAGTCATTCAGCCTTGTCTTCTTTGCTGTAAGCATTCCTTTTTGCTTTCTGGACAATATCCCTTACTATTTACTTTATTTTTAAGCGCAATTTGATTACAACTTCTGGCACAATAATAAATTGGGAAGGCAATTTTTTTACAGATTCTAAAACTTCACGGGCAACTTCTGAGAATAATGATTGAGAAGTTCACTTTGATATAATCTTAATATCTCTTGTATCTTTCAAAGGCTCTGGTTTTGTAATGGTGTGATTTGTTTTAGGAATGGGGAGAC
Source organism: Erythroxylum roraimae (assembly GCA_027568915.1). Lineage (NCBI taxonomy): Eukaryota > Viridiplantae > Streptophyta > Magnoliopsida > Malpighiales > Erythroxylaceae > Erythroxylum > Erythroxylum roraimae. The sequence goes on along the minus strand of JAOSBL010000211.1, from coordinate 22,193,434 downwards.
CGCTCAATGCTTGCCACAATTGCTCTGGGTGCTGCACAGGTGTTTTTCACAAGGATATAAAAGCTGCCAATCCTATTTAATATTCACATTATCAATTTGATTAATTTTTCTTTTTCTACAGTCTCCATGGGGTGTGGCAACTGGCGCCATTGCTGGACACCTCATTGCAACATCTATTGCAGTTTTAGGAGGAGCATTTCTTGCCAACTATATCTCTGAGAAACTGGTACAAACCCTCAACTTCACCTCTTTCTGCTAATGACAAAACTCCTGTTTCTGTTTCTTAAGTTTAACTTGCTATATCTTTATTCAGGTGGGCTACTTGGGCGGAGGTTTGTTTCTTGTTTTTGCTGTTGCCACATTTTGTGGAGTCTTTTAGTGAATTCTTGGGCATCTTGAGAGCGAGTATTCTGTACAACATTGTTGGAACAATGCCACCTGTGGGATCAAAGAGCTTTTATTTTTAGAGAATGAATTAGATGAAATGGAGGAAATTTTCAACAAACTTAGCTGATTAGATGAACTTTTGCAAGGCGTCATTTATTAACCTCGATTTGTTTTAAGAAAGCTCATATCTAATCTAGTAAAAGATTCTCTTAAACATTATTATATTTTCATATTTGTTTTGCTTATATTATAAAATTGTTTTAAAAAGTTTGATCTCTGTATGGCATTCAAACTCCCTCAGTATACATTTGTAACCGTTTTTTCTTCTAGTTTTTGTGATACCAGTAAGTTCCTTTGTTTTCTTTGTGCAAATATGAATGGGTGTCATTATGTAAGTTATTGTTGTGCCATGAAGTTCAATGAAGTGTTCGGTAATTATGGTTTTATGAATAGTACTTTTTGTGCTGTAAATAGTGTATCATGAGATCAATAATGACACTTGGCACTCAAACTACACTTTATTTGACTTTGGATAATATTATTAAGGACAACTCGATGATCAAATTTAAGGTCAAAATGAGTTCATTTTGAAGGTTTGATAAAGAATTGATAAGTGATCAAAGCTTGCCTTGAAAAAAAGGGTGAAAGTCAAACTTGAAAATATTAGTGAAAAATAAATGATATTTATTAAAGTATTTATGTGTGGTTGATATTTTAATGGATATTATTTATTGAGGAGAAGAAAAGAATTCATAAGTTTTAATTATGTTATTTTTGGACCTGTGAACTAAATACCACCCGAATAATTTTTCCTATGAATTTTAAAAATTATCATATGAAGATATTTTAGTGGGATTAAATCCAACTAATGGATTAAAATTGAAAGCTAATTTTGGATCTTGGAAAATAAAATAAAAGAGCGAAAGTTTGATATTTCTTAGATTAAGTTTCCTTTTTATTAAAACTATTGAATTTTGTTAAAGGATCAAATTACATTTTTTGCCACCTATATATATTTTTCTTCCTCCAAATCTGTTGAGAACAACCATCCTTTTTCCTTCTCAACTTTCTTTCATTTTTCTTCTAATTTTAAGCTAAATTTTCCAATCTTTAATTCCTAATCAATAATTAAATAATAAATTATCAACCTAGGGTTCCTAAAATCATCATATCAATAAGAATTTTGGAAAAAAAATGAAGACAAAGTATATGAGTTTTTTTTATGAATCGTACATGAATTTAACAAGGTAAGTTAATGGAATTTTAGTTGTTTTTAGTACATTATTTTAGTATAGTTGCACGCATTAATGAATAAAATGCATAAAATCAAATTTTTATGCAATATTATGAAGAGAAAGAAGAGGAATTGGAGAGAGAATGGAAAAGAAAAGGAATAAGGAATTGATGATGAAATTGAAGTTTATTGAAGAGAATTGAACATCAATTTGGTATGCGTTTATGCAAATTTATTTTTCCCTAAAAATTTTGTGTTATGTAATTTAAAGTTCTTGATATAAAATTGGAGGTTATGAAATTGATGTTAAAAGATTTTTAAGTGGATGCTAAATGAAGTAGTATATGTCATTAATTTGAATTTTGGACTTACAATTTGTATTTCCCTTAGTTGGCTTACATTATGTTTGAATTTGGAAATTTGATCTATATGTTAGTTTGACTAATTTGTGATATGAATATGTCATGAATGTTTTATGAACCAAATTAAAACCAATAATGAAAGAAAAAATGATATTGAGGAGTAACATTTACTTTGGCCAAATTTATGTATGTGAAATATTTAGTTTAGTTGTGAATCTAAGCTTAATTGGTTATATTTAATACTCACTTGATATAAATTTTTAGTTAGACCATGAAGACTAAATTCTTCTAGTATGGTCGAATATGGAATAGCTTAAATTAGCTATTATGAGACTATATCATTAAATTTCAATGAAAATTAATTAGATTTGTTCTTAGTAAAATAGATAAGAGTTGGAGAAATGTGATATAGTTGGCATGTTAATTAGGGAGTTAGCAGTACTGCATCATGATATGTGTTACCAGAATGTATGACTTTGAGAGTTCGATTTCAGTATAAGATATTTGATTTGTGTTACAAATTGTATGACTCTAAGAGCTCGGTCTTGATATGTAAATATAAAAAAAAAAATAAAATAGAGTAACGATATAAGATATGCAAATGGACCAAATGGTTTCGAGAACTCAGTCTTATATTTTAAAATCTTATCCGACTCGTTGGTGCAATTGCACTACATTTTTCTCGGGCCAATTACAAAAGAAACATATAAATGCATAACGAATAATTAAAGAACTTTGATTTGAAGTTGTAATTAATTGTAAAATTTATTAATCATTATGTAATTAGATATAAATTAATATAATAGATACATGCTTAAATTTCATAAATTAATTTTAATGCTTATTTATATTTAGAAATAGATGAATATATTTATATTGGAAAAGTATTATATGTTATGCATGCTATGGTTGAATCGATTGAATTGAATGAGAAATGGAATTGCTTGAACACCAGTAAGCCTATAGCGTAGCGCGTGGTTTTCTTCCAGTCTTAGGTTTTGAAGAAAATTAAAAAAAGTTGTGATGGATGTATTATAAAGACTATAGTCACATAAAGGATGACTTTGAGGTGGATGTTGTCATAAAGGTCTACTTTGGACTGGAACTTTTACCACAAGTAGCGCCCACCTTCGTACGACAATCCTGCTTCGGTTCTCTTAAGCCAGATTAAGCCTTCTCACGAAAATGTCGTCGAATAATTCTGTTAGCCCTCGAACACCTCACATGCACACAAGTGTTTCTCTTACACACAAAAATAACACAAATGTATAACAGAGTAAAGAAAGTATCAAGAGATATATAGCCGAAGCTAAGCTTTTATTAATTCTCAACAAAATGTTAACAAAAGATACAAGTATCTTCTTCTCGAAGCACTTACAAGGAACTTCCTACTCGAAACCTTTACAATGAGAACCCCCCAAAAGCTCTCAACTATCAAAGCTCTCTCCTCTGAGTGATTTCTCTCAATGATTGAATGAATAGCTCTCAACTCTAATGAGCTATTTATAGGCTTCTCTTGCTTGGAAAGCAAGTTTAAGATCTTTAAGGATCTCCATAATCCTAGTTGATCCTATCAACTAAATATTACACTGTATCACACCGACTAATGGGAAGACATCCCATTTTCCTTAGGACTCTTCTAATTGGCTACATTACATCAGAATCTAATCAAATAAAGATTACATGCCTTGGAAGATTGCATCCATATCCTTGAAGATCTCCTCTATCTTTAGATGATTTTCCCACATGGTCTTTATCTTTTAGATTTAATGAATCTCCAATGTCATCTTAAAGTTGATCTTGCCATGCCATCATGTGCTACATCGCCCACAGTTGTCACATCACTATTGATGTGTTTTTCAAGTCACCAAGGCCTATCCACACATAGGTCTATCAATGCACGTCCATGGAAAAGTCCATCTTCCATGATCAAGCTCACTCATGATGCAGTCGGGTCGCTACATGACTAAGTATAAGTCACAATCTGAGTTAGTATAAAACTTCGCATATTTTACGTACCTTCGACCTGCCTCGTTGAAATTAAATGCTCATGCGCCTTTCCTCGCTCACATGCTTTCGCGCACCCTCGGGTCTCGCATGACTTAGTTCAACAACTCTGCACGACCTCACATTCGAATCTCACTTACTCTTGAGATCTTTGCCGATACTTCCCACATCTCTCGCGTACTTCACAAGTTCCTCAGGTTTTGCTCGCCAACTCATAAGACTTCGCCTTGTTCCCTTGTCATCATATCTTCCTTGTGTCGACCTGCATGCCAAGCATTGGCCAAAGCTCGCCAACACTCGCATGATCCCGCAGTTTGGACTTAGGAGTCTAACAGATGTCCTATAGAATTATATTTTATTTTTAGTTATGACATGTACACTTAAAGAGACAAAGTGGACAAGGGTTAAAGCAAAAAGATTAACAAGTTCAAACTTTGGTATTTAGGGTGTTCGAGACAATAAAATGTGGTAGCCATTTTGATTGTTAAAAAAGTTCATATATCATGTTGTGGGGGTAAAGAGGAATAATGGTAGGATTATGTCTTTAATATGTATATGTATATTTTACGTGTGTGTGTGTGTGTGTGTGTGTGTGTGTGTGTGTGTCCATATATTGTTTGAGCCTATCAAAAATAGTCTCTCTACCAATTAAGGGTAAGAGTGCATACTATTAAACCTCCCTAGATCCCGTATATTAGTAGAACTTACACTAGGTTGTTGTTGTTATTGTATGTAGGTAAAGGAAGATGAATGGTTGGGATGAAAAATTGACTATGTTTTAAAGTGGAAAGCTTGTTTATGGAGAAGATGTTGAATAGATTTTGCTATTGGGATCTTGAGAGGGTGCTTATGGAGGATGTTAAAGGTCCGAGAACTAGTAAGTTTATGTATAGGTTGTGAGGAACTACTCTAAAAAATGGCTTAATGGAGGTGGATAAAAGTGATGCTCGTGTGATAAAGTTATAAGATAATTGCATAATATAAGGTGATAAAGATCTATGTTGATCACGGATATAAATTAGAATAATCTTTTGATGATGATGTTGAGGTAGAGGTCATTATTGGGACTACAGATGATGTCCCCGTCAATATTACCCAGTACACTGTTGTGCAATCGATTAAAGATGTAGCTGAACAATAAGATTTAAGTATAAGTGGGATTGAAGTTAACCCAGAAAAAAATGATTTACTTATTGATGAAAGGATTAGAAAAGAGTTTGATTTGGATTTGGATGATAAAGAGTTGGAATTATCTAGGCATTTAGTTGTTTCATTTTTGTGGATATACTTACTTTTATTACTGATTTACTAAAGTTTTCAATATTTATTAAATAGGGTCTTGTGGAGGCACTTGGTAGGCAGCTTCCAAGGATTGGAGTGAGGTTTTGTGCAAGACACATGTTTGCCAATTGGAGAAAGAGGAATCACTAGGAGCTCAAATTAGAGAGACCTTTTTGACAATGTTGTAAGTTATCCAATGAACCTGACTTACTTTATAATTCGAGACAATATAAGAGGAGTCAAAAAATGCTCATAGTGATCTTATAAGAATTCCAAAGAAAAAATGGGCAAGAACATTTTTCAACACTTCAGTCAAGTGTTATGTTATGGATAACAATCGTTGTGAAGCATTTAATTGAAGTATAATGGAAGACGGGAGTAAAAACATTATCACTATGCTTGAGGAAACTAGAGTGTTATGGAAATTAAATGGATAGGTGACATTAGTCTAAGAATAAAGGCTAAATTGAGAATTAATAAGGAGTTGAGCATAGATTGTGAACTTGAGAGTAATGGTGTTGATGGGTTTAAAGTGATACATAGCAAAGTTAAGCATGTTGTCAATTTGAGGAGTAAGACATGTTGTATAAGCTGGGATATGTCGGGTATCCCATATACACATGCCATTTCTTCCATCATTTACAATAATGAAGACTCGGCAAAATATATCTCATTGGTTTGTGAAGGTGAAGGGCCTATAAACGTATCAATATATGATGGAGCCATTTCAAGGCCTAGAACTGAACATGAACCATCATTACCACCTCTATTTTGAAAATTGCCTTGTAGACCATAAAAGAATAAGAAAAAAGGGGGATTAGGAGAGTCCTACTAAGGTTAAAAAGATATCAAGGAGAGGCATAAAAAGGAGGATTAGGAGAGTACTACTAAGGCTAGCAAGATGTCAAGGAGAGGCATAAAGATGACTTGTCAATAATGCTTCCAGCAAATGCACAATAAAAAATCAAGTCCTATGATAGCAACGTCGCAACAAGTTTCAATAGTTACACATGTTAACAAATTTTATATTATCCATTTTCATATATGTCTTTATCCTTAAACATTATTTGTTTTCATTTTTTTCCAATACAATCTATAAGTGATGTCCAAATAGATTGTTATACTGTTAATCCTTCAAATCAACCACATATTTCAAACCCAAATAAAAGAAAGAGAGTAGTTCGTAGATAAAGTGATACAATAGGGTGAAGAACCTCAATCAATAGTAACAATGCTAGTTATAACTCGTCAAATGTTATAGGTATTGAATTATATATCTTAAATCGATTTTGTTTATCAAGTTATCCTTTATTATGTGTTGCCATTTCTTTTAGGATGAAAGAAGTGAGAGTATAAGGAGGATAAGGTCAAAAGCTTCAAGAAGTTCTACTTGGAGATGCATTATACCAATGTTCCCTTTATCCTATAAGATATGTAAAATTATGGATTTGTAAAAAAACAAATACTTTTGGATTTTACAATGCCTATATGCATTGTACTACTATATGGGAACAACTAAATGCTTATATGAATGCACATAAGTGTTTTGGTCTATTATGTGTTAAGTGTTTTGGTATGTATCTCATTTCCTTTTACTAAGTCAATGAAGTGTTAACGAAATTGATTTAGGAACTTGATGATTGGGATCATGAGAAAATCTTTGTAAGCTAATGAAGGAAATAGGATTAATGAGATTGATTCAAATTTTGATTATTGGGATCATCAATACATATTGAAGCTATCAATTTTAGGGTTATTTATTAAAGTCCCCTTTTGATAAGATACAAAATGGTTTAAAAACAAGGAAGCAATAATGTTGCATTCAGTCAGTCATTAAAAATATAATAATACACTATTGACTATCATGTTCACAAGCATATTCAAATTGTTAGGATATATTGAAAAATAACTAGAAGTTTATAAAACACTAATAATATAATACTCAATATTTTACATCCACTCATAGTAATTTTTAATTGCAACTATTAATAATACAATATTGAAAATTTTAGTTTTTGTCATCATCGTTTTTTTCCTTCTTCTAGCTTGTTTATTTTCTTTAACAATCCTGGTATAATACTTAATAACTCTTTTGTACATTGGCAAATCAACCCACTTAAAAAATTGACAACTTTGATGCCAAAATAATCAAATAATATAAAGTATACAATAATGTAGAAAATTTAAAAGTGGTTTAAATTAATGGAGTAATAAAATAGCCAACAATAATGTTAAGTCAATAACTAACAAAACCATAAAATAAAGAAATAATTTACCCCACATCGAGACTCTGTCCATAAAGTCTACATGACAACCATTAACTTGCAAAAACAAATAAATTCTTCGTCCACCTTAGAAGTCAACTTTGCATCTGTTCTTTGACTCAATCATAGCTTACTGCACAAAATCAAATTAAAAAGACAAACCTATTAAACATATGAAAATATATTTTTGCTCAACAAAAAATCTTTGTTATATGCTAACGAAATTACTTAAATATGATATTAGAAAAATGAATTTTCAAGCTCAACTGCATAATAACCTTAAAATCCATATCTCATCTGATGTAGATTCATAAAAAATAATATTTTGAACTTTCAAGATTCTAGATTTATTGGTGATGTATATATGAAAAAGGTTGACGTGAACATAAAACCCATTTATGCTAAGTTTTTGGTCCTAAAAAACCAATGTCAGAGCAATATCATCAATCTCATTTCCCTAGTTGCATTGCAGGCACATTATCAATTTATTGTATTTTCTTTTGATGGTCTTTGGGTGCAAGCAATCAATCAAAAAAAATTTTATATAAGAAACCATCCATAAAACATAAAACATTTATATCTCACCACTAAAAATATTTCTTCATATATGTAAATAGTAAAAAAAATTATAGCTACTTTAAATATTGAAAAAGTAATTGATACTCTTTAGTTTCTTTACATTCTTATTAACAAACATATTAAACACTATAACTTGTTTAAATCAAAAGCAAAAGTAAGGGAAACGTACTCTTACAATTGATTCCAATTGTCGAAGCAATATTGCAATAGAAAGAACAGATAAATATGCGTAGGAAAACTACAAATAAGAATCTATGTAAATCAAGACTCCTATTGCAAAATGATATCTAATATTTATTATCTTCAATCAAATTGGTGAATAAATGGTAAAAAATAAAGACTTAATTAAAGATGAAAAGTAGCAATGAAATAGTTTAGAAAGTCATGATATCAAAAAAAAAAAAGCTTTAAGCAATTCAACCTTAACTACACAATAACCTTAAATCCATAACTTACACATACAGAAAAATAGAAGAGTAGGGGACTGGTGGGAGAGGAGAAGAAAGGAGACGTTCCTTGCCACAACAGAAGAAGTACCTACAAGTGACCTCTCCAGAGGAACAACGATCCACACAGATAGACAATGTAACTTTAGTAAAGTAAATTTGGGTGATGGGTAATTGGATATGGGTATAGGTTATAGGTAATCTGGTTTCGGTTATTTGCTTAGTTGTATAATTTTTTCCACGTGGACAGTTATAGGTCATGAACAACAAGGTTTTCGCTAGCCACATCAGCCAATTAACAGTAGAATTAACATTTTCAACTTAAATGTGAAAAAAGTCTTTGATTGCTTAATCAGTCGAGTTTTAAAAGACACTATAGCTTCTCCTTTTTCAGCTTAGCAAGTCAGAAGAGTATTATTCAGTTTGAACCCTTCAAAAGCACATGGACCTGATAGTTTTTTAGCTTGGTTTTTTAAAAAAACGTGAGATGTTACTAGCAGACTCTTCACAAAAGTTGTAATGGAATTTTTTTCTCATCCAGAATGCTTAATGAGATGAATCAAACCTACATCTGTCTAGTACCAAAGAAGCAAAACCCCTTGACTATAGTTGACTTCAGACCAATATCCTGTTGCAATACAATCTACAAAGTAATTGCAAAGCTCCTAACTGAAAGGTTGAAGACTGCTCTAATTGAAATCATAAATCTTGCACAAGGGACCTTTATTACTGAAAGAAATATAGGTGATAATATCCTACTCTTATAAGAGTTGCTAAAGGAGTACAACTCAGGCAAAAGAATCAAAAGTTGTTTGTTGAAAGTTGATTTTTATAAAGCATTTAACATAGTCAGTTGGAGTTTTATACAGCTTTGCCTCAAAGCAATGGATCTACCTGAAAGATTTGTGAAATGAATCATGAAATGCATTCAAACCACTTCTCTCAGTGTGATGATCAATGGAATCCCCACCAAAACTTTCAAAAATGCTAGGGGATTAGACAAGGGAACCCTCTATCCCCTTATCTTTTCACCCTAGTAATGGAATGATTGTCTAGATTGCTTGTCAATTTCACATCCAGTAATGGAAGTTTGCAATTTTCACCATACATGTAGAGAAATCATATTAACACATTTGATCTATGTAAATGATCTTATGCTTCTCTGTGGCGTAGATTATCATTCCATCAACATACTACTACAAATACTTAAATTGTTCTCAAAATGGTCTAGATTAAAGTTCAATGCTGATAAGAGTAGCTTATACATTTCATTAGATGTGAAGAACCAAGTTGAGATTAGTAGAATTACAGGACTGAATTTGCATTCCACATCATTCAGATACCTTGGAGTGCCTATTACCTCATCTAAGCCCAAATTCTCTTATTGTATTCCTCTTATTGAAAAGATCAAATTCAAGATAAATGCATGGAAGAACAAGTTTCTTTCTTATGCTGTTAAACTTACACTTATCAATTCAGTTCTCAATAGTTTGCACATACATTGGACAATTCATATTGTATTCTTTAAGTCATCAAGGAAATTGATAGAATTGTTGAAGCTTTTCTTTGGACTGGAAAATTAGAGAATTCCAAAAGTGCTAAAGTAAAATGGACTGAACTCACCATTCCATAGAAGCAAGGTGGACTAGGGATCATCCCCATTTCACTCATGCAAAAGGTACTTTTAAGCAACAAAATTTGGAGACTATGTACAGATAAGAAGGCCCTCTAGATCAAATAGATGCATGAATATCATCTCGAAAACCTGTACTTCTAGCAGATTACAAACATAAGAGATTTTTCTGGACTTTCAATCAATTATTGAATATGCAAAACCTGATTTATCCCTAGATCAAAAACAATTTGGGAAATGGAGCAAATACATAGTTTTGGTTTGACAACTGGTCAAACTTTAGCTCCCTTATACAAAGAAATGAGATCACTTAGTTGAGGAATAGAATCCCTATGGACTCTAAAGTATCCTCACTCATCCAAAATGGAGTTTGTTATGGAAACTCTAAAGGTTTTTCTATACTTGTTGAACATTTACCTCAATTGCAAGAAGGGTATAAAGAAGATCCCATTATGTGGACTCCTAATCCAAATCGAATGTTCACAAACAATTCATGTCACATAATATTCTCAAGCAGTTTTGGATAAGTCCTTAGGCATGATCTTCTAAGGAAGCAATCTCTTTATCCCAAAGCTTCTTTAATCATTTGGCTAGTGATTAAAAACAAAATTAGAATCAAGTGCAGATGGTTTAGCACAAATGACTCAACATGTGTCTTACGCAAGGAAGCTGAGGAAGACTTAAATCACCTATATTTTCTTTGCAGATATTCTAAAGTAGTATGGAGCAAAATCCTGCACTTACTTGCAGTAGATAATTACACATAAATGGGATGAGACTCTGAATTGGTTCATCAATCTCACCAAGAATGGAAAGTAGAATAGGGTGTTACTTAACACAACATTCACCACTACAATTTGCATTCTCTGAAAAGAAAGAAATATGAAGTTGTACAAAGGAGTCAAAGAAGACAATTATTAGCTAGAAAAAGGTTTGAATTGGGTTAGAGCTATTTTGATTGCAAAGAATATGCAAAACTCACTCACCCCTACAATAAAGAATAGATGGAACTTGTAATTCATGTTTTGGTGTGTGATTTTTCTTATCAATCATGTTCTTCCAATCATATTGTAAGTTGATAGCTAGGTGGTGAATTTGTTGAAGTTAATACAATTTCATTCATTTTCCAAAACAAAAAGGAGTATAATTATTGCTAGTTTACTCTTATTTTAAATTTAAATAAGAATTATTTAATTACATTGTTGTTTTAATTTTAATTTTATAAATATTAACTATTAAATTGTTAATATTAAAGTTCCTAAAGAAATTTCAAATAAATTGTATCTTATAAAATAAATTTATAGTAAAATTATATAAGTTTAAGAAATATTATGTAATTTTAAAATATTTTTAAAACATTATTGACAATTACCACCTATGAATCCCAATTGCTCTATTGATAGAAAGGAAATAGCACATTTGAAGAGTAAAATTCTAATTGGAAGGCTTTTAAGCCGGATTTCTTTCATTTATCTTTTGATAATACCTTCAAATGAAAAGAATTATTAGAGAAAATTATATCGTATATGTTACTAATATTAGAACCGTGTCATATTTATAATATTAAAATTGATAAAAAAAAATTAGCACGATATTTATGTTGATTTTATCCTTTAAATATTGAAAAGTTAGAAATTTTTTTAGTTTATACTAAAAAAATTAAAATAAATCCTCTTGCAAGAGCCAAGCCAACAATCCACCTGTGTGGTCCGCAGACAACCACACCTATCGACCAAGTTCATCATCACCCGCATCCCGCAAGCGATAAAAAACAAGCTTACTGGCTACAGAAGATATCCATGGAGGTAGTGCTATACCACAGTCACCATTATTGTCACATACGGAAAAGATCATCGCTAGTCTTCTCTGCTTGCAACTTTAATGTGTCTACTAATAATTTCACAACAAAATCGATGACCAACTGCCCGGAAAGCAGAATGAGAAGTTCATCATTTAAACCAACGCCGATACTTGTACTCGAACCAAGGGCATGGAACCGCAGAAAATCATCTACATTGACAACAGTAACAGCAGGAAGTGGAGTACCACTACCACCCCTTGATTTGACTGAAGATAACGTTAGAGAAGTCTTGGCCGATGCTCGAGTGGAGGCAAGTGATGATAAAGACTTGTTCTTGTCAAGTTTTGTTCTTTCTATAAGCAAGATGAAAAAAGTATGTTTTGTATTTTTATTGCCGCAGTTTGGACAAGTTTTCGACACCTCGGTTGGCATTACAGGTGACACCTCTTAGTTAAGGTAGATATGGAGTTGTATCTTCGCTAATAATTGTTTTCTGTGACGTGGTCTGAGAAACAAAATTTTATCAAACATGTTTCAGGACAAGTTGAACTTGCTGAATTGGATGGACCTTTCGTGAAAATTAGTTTGAGAGGAGGATTTTGGCACAAACGTTCCACAGTTCTTGCCAGGATTGGAAATTACCTTAAGCAAAGGATCCCTGTAAGTCCGTTACTTTAGAATTCAAGCTAATCAACTTGAATCTGTTGGCATTTATCTAGTGATATCCTCAATTCTCTTTTCCATCTTAATTATTAGGAAATTTTGGAGGTTCATATAGAAGATGAGAAACAATTGGATGACAGCCCTGAAAACTTCTGAGGAACTCCAAACTCTCGTCATCAAAGACATTGGCTTATCAATCGGGAATTTCATTGATATGGAACATGAAGGGTAATCCCTGAAACATGTCAATGAAGGGCATATTGCTTTGAACGAGTTCTCCTCTTGACATGAAACCTGTATCTGAATAATGAGTCATGTGATATATCCAAAATTTTTGCAGGTGGAACCCTTTAATTTTTTTTGAAGCATCATATGAAATTTATCCACTGATTTATACCACACAATTGATAGTTTTTTGAAAAGTAAATAAATTGCATTGATAGTTCACTAGAGATTACTGTCATAATGCCAACTTCCATTCTAAATTAAACAACTAAGCTTTTCATTTGCAGGGAAAAATACTCTAAGGCTAACACAGTTAAGCAGAAGGTAAAGAAAGCCCAATGCACTTCAATTGTCATATCATAGCCATGTTTTCCTTTATTTGATAAGAGGATGGAAGAGATTCCTAGGCTTTAGGAATTGCTTCCAATGCCATGATGCATTAGATTTTGGTTTAACTATCCACACAATAGATCCGTTTATATAGTGCTCATGTAGCTATTTCATTCAAAGGGATTCCTTGTCACGTATAACTTTTCACAACCTTTTAATTAGCTTGTTTACTATCTTTGTAGATTTAATTCCCAGTCCTTCTTCCTTATTAGGTGTTACAGATTAAGTATCATTGTATAGGGATTATAGTCCCTTGATCATAGGGATTATTATGATCCCTTCATTATAAGGATTACATTACCTAAATTAGTCTTGTAAATGTGTACATATAAGATACCTCTGTATATTAATAATCAAGAGAAAAGTACAATTCATTCTCTATTTGTTACATGGTATCGGAGCCAAAGCACTTGACTTTTCTTCTTCATCAATTTGTGTAAGAATTCTTCCCAGGTAAGCAGAACATTGCAACTTTTTTATGTCACCATTTTGAGTGACCATCTATTACTTACCGCCGACACCAGTAGGACCGCCTTTTGCCGGCGAGCAAACCCTTGAATTTGGATGCCGTAAAGTGATGCATGTGCCAGCCAACTCCTTCGGTCTCCTTCCTATGTGCCAACAAGTCTAGGTGTGTACAGCACTACCTTCACCTCCAGCCATATACTTTCTCCAACGTTGATTCCTGTCGACTAGTGCTTTTGATTTCTGTGTGTCGCCCTTATTTTCAGCTAGATTCACCACCTCTTGCTTCTGATCCTCTAGTTCTCTGGTGTTTTAGTGTGATTTTCACTTGGGTATCTCACAAAATATCAATTAGCTTTTGGTTTGTTCATTTGTATGGGTGTTACAAAATATTTTTGCTGACTGCTGGAATTTAGAAGGTTTACTTTGTTTAAAAAGGTTATCGATTTTGGCTATTGTTATGGCCGACTAGACAAAAGTTTCATTGTCATTATGGTGATATAAAAAATCATGGAATATAAGCTAACTTGCTTTAATTATTTTGATTGGTACAGAGCAGTTCGAATTTATTTTATGCACTTCAAAGAATTAAATATTCGATTACCACTTAGCCCTGATATTAAAGTACAAGCAGCCCAACAAGAGGAGATGGAAATCATGAGCTAGACTTAATTTATAGTTTGAGATCTCGGATGCTCCATACAAACACTAGCACATTTGTTGCTTCTACCACTCAGACCTTTAGTGCTCTCTTCTAGTTATGACCATGGAAAATCATCCTAGAGGAATACTTATAAAGGGGGAACATGAAGTTTAAATTAAGATATGGGAGGAATCATCTGTCGACATTGTCATGAACTAGGTCATACCAAATGTACTTGTCAAAAACCACAAAACAAATCATTCAGCTTATGTAGCAGTCACTTTTACGCCATCTAGCTCAACTGCTAAGAAGACAATTATAGATGAAATTACCAAATTTACTTAGTACCAAGAAGTGCTGAAAAATCACGTCATTGTTGATTCAGGTAACACACCTCTATGTCTTTTTTCCTCTTCCTCCTAATACGTCATTGACTATGCTGCCTTAGACCATATGACAGGTAATCCCAATATTTTCTTTACTTCTAGAAACACTTATCTACTTCCCATTTTACCTTACTAGATGGATCTACTTCTTCTATTAATGTCTCTAGCATTGTTAACCCCACTCCATTATTGTCATTATCCTGTGTCTTACAATTACCTAGATTCTCATTGCATTATTATCTAAGAGTAAACTCACTCGTGCCTTAAATTATTACATCTCATTCTTTCTTGATCACTGCTCTTTTCAAGATCTTATGACAAAGAAGATTATTAGTAAAGGACTTAAATAAGAAGGTCTCTACATTCTGGATATCCAAGTGCCTTGACTCATTGCCTATTCTAGTGTCTTAGCCCCTTTTAAAGCTCACTGTTGGATAGGACACTCCTTTTTACTTTTATTAAAGAATTTAAGTCCTCAATATAAAAATGTTTCTAGCTTAGAATGCGAGTCTTTTCCATTAGCCAAACACCATTACGTGTCATCCCTTCCCCTGGATAATAAACAGTTTAATTTTCCTTTTGAACTAGTATGTTATAATGTTTGAGGTCCTTGTCCTGTGGTGTCCAAAACTGGTTTTTAATACTTTGTTACATTTGTTGACAATTTTTCTCACGTGACTTCACTTTATCTAATGATAAATTGTTTCGAAATACTTTCCCATTTTACTAATTTTTGTATCAAAATCAAAACATAGTTTAATCTTTTTGTCCATACTTCAAGAAGTGATAATGCTAACGAATACTTTTCCACATGCTTCAAAATGGTATGCCTTCATCTGTTCTTTAGGGTGAGATTTCTTATAATATCCTTTTTCTTACTAAACCCTTGTTCTCTCTCACACTACAAATTTTTAACCGTTTTTGTTTGTGATGTTCATCCCTAGGTCACCAAGTTAGGTCCTAAATCTTTGAAACATGTATTTTTTGGTTAATTTTGTTTGCAAAAAGGATATCAGTGCTACTATCTAACTCTTGATAAATTTCTTATGTCTACCGATGTTACTTTTTTTGAACATATTTCTTTCTTTCCTTCTCCTTTAATACCTACAAAGGAAGAGTGATTTTTTTAGTTCATGAGGTTTCCTATCAAATCAATATTACCACTACAACCTTATAACCACCACCTATTCATTTAATTTATTAAGGACGATGAAATCATCCTGACACGAGCTCATAGCTTTAGTAAAGCTTTGGTATATGTTTTGTGAGTTTGGTGCCTACAACAGTGGCTTTTAATTATCTCCTCTTTCGTTAAGTCATTTTAATTTTTCAAAAAGAAATAGTTTTAAAGACAAGTATATGTGAAATAATGAAAGCTACATCTTTTACATGTTATTTGGGTTTCGTATATGAATTTTATTTTATACATTTGCATACCACTTATCAAGTCAATTACTTTACAACATTTATGATCCTTTTATGTCTATAATATTTTTTAGTTATAAGAAAATAAAGAGGTGGAGGTTGTATTTGCATATTCTTCTAAGGACCTTAAAGGGATTATTATAAGTATTAATACTTTGTAATGAAATATTCTTAACATTGGCTATTGCCTATTCGTGGGATATTTTAAGCTACTGTATGAATTACAGAAGTATCATTAGGTTAATTTTATGCTATCATGATATCACTATACAAGCTATCATTGTAATATTTTATTCTTTCATTTTGTTGCCATCATAGTTTGTGCACGGAATGAACACAAGAAATGCTAAAGTCCATATTTCCTTTATGTTTTCATTACATATAATAATTTTGTTGTGATGTTATTTGTAATAGCCCAAGTTCCAAAACTTACAGAGGGTTAGAATCTTAGACTATTGAGTCATATTATTTGAGAATTTATGAAGTGCATTTCATTCACATGAATAATATTCGCATACACACATGAATCATGATTTAGTAAACATTGTGTATCATTCCACTACCATAGGATATAAGCCCAACATTCTTTAGAATATCCGAGCACATACTGGTAATGGCATGTTAGAGCAATCACATTCAGTTCATATGGCATCATAAAGAAATAAGTATTTAAAATGTTAACATATCTCATTCGATTAACAAAACATGTTTAACATTTCATTACAATACAAAACTATTTGTGTTCACACTGTTTATACAAAATATTCTACATGAGATGAAAAACTATACAAAGGCACTCTAATGTTGGGTCCCGCTTATTTTCGGGGTCCAATGCTTGGTTCCTTGAAATACTTGAGCGTGGTTCCTGGAAATCACCTTAATCATTATCGGTTCATCTTGTTGCTCTGATACCACTCATGTTGGATCCCGCTTGAATCCGGAATCCAACTCTTACGAAATCATGAAACGTGATCTTCGTCATTACTACTTATTTTCGGATTTCTAATACTCTTCAGAATCATGAGACGTGTGCGTATTACCACCCTGTAGGGTTAATTCATTTAACTCTCATAAGACATTATCGGTTCCACATCGTTCATATAACATCTCAAGCCATAAAGGCGAGCCCACACAACGAAATCACAACAATCACAATTGACTTCCTCAAAATGGTAGCTCTTAGTCTCTAGTTTATTTTCGAGCAAGAACCACCTCAATCGGAGCTCTATAGCTCAAGATATGTTTAAGAAACCAAAGTATGTTCATGGCCCAAAATGCTCTCCCAACCGACCTCTTACTTTCTATCAATCAAACTTTTTCAATTCAACACCAATGGATACCAATTTTTATGGTAAGGTAGAAAAATATGTTAGGAATCTATCGCTTCAAGAATCACCTCAATCGGAGGTCGGACGAAGAGGTTATGGCCAAACGAATCCAACATGTTCATGACCTTACTCATATTGTACATGCCTTGGCTCGATTGCCATAACTCTCAGCATAAATGTCAGATTGACTTCGTTTTTGGACGATTTGAAAGAAGACTTCTAGATCTACAATTCTGTGAAGACCTTAAAATGAAATTCGGTCATTTGGAGGGTCAAACATTACGGGTCGTGTAACCCAATACGGGCAGGCCGTGTAACCTTCGGATGTAACAGTGCTCCTGCGCTGGAAACACACGGCTTGTGTGATTTTACACAGGCAGGCCGTGTAACCTTTGGGTGACACTAAATTTTCACCCTCCAAGACCCCTCCAAAGGATCCTAAACCTATCCTAGCATCCCCTTTACTTATAATCTTGCCAAAATTAACTCTTTCTAGTCCGATATCGCTTCATATACTCTAATTGTTCGGGATACACATCCTCTACGACATCCTAACTTGTAATGATCATAACTTTCAGCTCCGATATCCAAAAATTGCATACTTTATATCGTTGGAAAGCTATAAAGACTAGCTACAACTTTTATGAAGGAAACTTTGGCTAATTATACCTAGATCGATTCAGTTTTCCCATGGAAGTCAAAATACACATTTACCCTCATGAAAAACTTGGAATTTATCCCAACTTCACTTTCTCTATTACAACATCATTCATAACAATTCAACTACCAATTGGAATTCATCAAACTCTCAACCTTAATTCATTGACTCCTTGTATTCAATAACATCTCATCATTCACCAAAAATCCTATCTTTCTTTTCCATAGTATCTCAATTATATATATAACAAAAATTCATATTCAAAGTCCATCAACTTAAGTCATATCATCCATACACGGTTCATATGTCATTAACATCATAAGATAAATGTTTACAAACCTTTAATGGCATTCCAAGCCACATTACATCATCAATATCATAAATCCGAAATACAAAAGATACAAAACCTCATAATTTTCAACATATGTCTAAAGTCTTATTTTTACATCAATCTAACTTGAAATACAACATATGCATAATCAAACGAATGCCTTGACTTTCTTTCATTCGATCTCTTTCTTATCAACTGGAGATGAGAATGAAAGGGGGTGAGCTTAAAGTTCGTGGGTAACAAGCTTATAACGAATAACAAGCAAAACCATTGAAAATGTTCATTGCCATTGAAAATCCTTATTGAATCATAAAATATAATTTTCTCAAATTCTTGTCAATCAAACAATTCATAAGCAACATAAATCATGCATTTATCAAGCTTGTAAACACATGTAAACATATAAGCACATCATAATAGTTTGGGTAGTCCGTAACAAAACGTACTAATACATTCTCATATAATGGTCATGTGTAGTCGTGAACAGAACGAACTAACACAATCCCACATAGTGATTTTGTGTAGTCGTAAGGAAGTCCATGAAGGAGCCCCTTGCCACTAGCGGGCAGGCGGGAGAAGCCTTTAGACAAGTGCACTTGATAGAACAGAACGGACCAAACCAAACCCACATAACATGTAATCATGACTTGCAAAAGGATTACCCAAATGGCAACATTTCGGAAACTTGTTTTTCATGAACATGCAATTTTTCGAAAACCATTTCATTTCGCAATTCACAATTCATCATAAAACTTTAATACACAAAACATGTAACAATTTCTCAAATCAATCACAAGCAATAAAAGCAACATTTATGAAGTAATTGAAATCATTTTATTCTCTTGATTCAAAAGCAAACTTTAGTGGCTCATTACTTAATTATAAACATAGAACCCACCTTAATTTTCTTGCTTGCAAACCTTGCTCAAAAAGCCTCTACTCTTGCTCTTTTTTGCCTCTCTTATTTTCCTTCATCAAAGGCAAAATTTTCAAATCAAAAGGAATTCAAATTGGACAACCCACAATACATAATCACCAAAATTGATCTTAGAAAGCTTAAACCCATACATTTCTTAAGCTTCATGAACCAAAATCTTTCTAAAAATCCAACAAATCAAAACTACTCTTACCTTGAATCTTCACCAAACAATGAATTTCTTGGCTGTAATGGAAGCTCTAATCCTCCTCTTCTTTTTTCTTTCTTGAATCAACTTCAAAATCCATCTTAAAAGCTTAGAAAAATCAAAATCCTAACTTCTTTCTCCCTTTCTCACAAAACCGACACTCTCTCCCTCTTTCTCTCTAATTTTCGTTGCTTTTCTTCTTCTTCCTTGCAATCCACGTTTTTCCACTTCTTAACGCAAGACCACACCTTTTTATTTACAATCTTGCCATTAATGAGTGTATAAAGACCTCTTTACCCTTCCTTACAAGCCTTGCAACTTAAATGACTTAAGTGATCTTCCCAAAAAGCCCTCATACATACATGCTCTTGCTACTTAATACAACTAAACCATATTTTAAAATACTACCAACATCAACATAATAATTAACTCCAAATAAAATAATTAATCTAGCAAGACCTCAAAATTTATTTAAAATCATGCTTAACTCCTTCCAAAAATCAAGACCTTTTTTTCTAATCATATAATTGAAGGAATTTGATAGCACTTCCTTCTAGAAAAATGTTCCTCATTTTCTCAATTTTCTAATAACATCAAAATCATTCAATTTAGTTTAATAGTCCAAAAGTTATACCCCAAATATTTTCGGACTATTCTTATACTAAAACAATATTCTGTGCTCAATTTCCATCCGAAAATTGATATTCTTAGAGACCGAATTAAAACTCAATTTCATCAGAACATTTGTAGACCTATATCCCTAGTTTACTCCAAATCAAAAATCATCTTATTTGGATAACTAGAGAAAAAATTATGGCTAAAACACCGAAGTATGCTCAATGAATATGTTTCAATTACATTTTTCCAGCTTTTAACTTCTAACCTTTCATATATGACCCATCTTATACCTAAACCATCTTTTCTATTTCATTTCAAATTCAAGAATTTTCTGTTTCTTTACACATAGATAATCGCCAACAATTTCTTATTTAATAGGAAAGTTCGGGGTCCAACAATCTAAACTCCTCAGATAACAGTTGACCAGACCTTTGAGTCATATCTTGATCCTAAAATGGATAACACTAGACACCAACTAGATTGCTTTACAAGCAATGTCTCCTTTTAGTACCTGAAAATTACTGTTGCAATTTTGATGAGTTTTGCGAACTCAATGAGTAAACCATCATCGATGTGTTCACTCAAAACAGATCATATATATCACATGAATAAAACCCAGCTCAATCAATATAACACATTATACAGATTTGTGCCTCATATATCACATTATTCATCTTGCTTCAACAAGTACCTTAACAATACAATCACTTTACTTGATCATTTCAGAAGCACCTTCTGAATGCAAAAAATTTATATAATTATCTCAGAAAATTTCACTCATTTATCACAATTCTTCATATCACCATCAAGTTCATAGGCATTTCACAATGTTATCTCAATATAATTCAACATTCATTCGCAAACAATTTCATAAACACATGTAAAGATACAAATGCAAATGCAAATGAGACTCACTTCAATTTTCTTTGTTATGACCGAACGCCTATTTATCGGTTATCGATCTCATATTTGTTGTAGATACCAGGCTCATTTTAATATTCTCCCCTACTCGTTGTGGATACTAGGTTCATTAAACGTTGAGCCTAAGGCTCTATGGGTACATATCTGAGCTTAAAGCTCTTTTCATGTTGGCTGCTCTGGTCACAACTCCTTTATGTGAACATGCATATTTATGCAATGAAGTGCAACATTTAACATAATATATCATCAATCACTTTCCAGTCAAGAAACACATTCAATTACCACAATTCATCGGATCTATTTCCTACATTCAACATATAGTTGAGAATTCATTTTCCTTATTCACATTCAAATCACAAACACTCCCAATACAGTCCCGAATATCAAACTCCTCGGATAATCAATTTTCCAAAATCACCTATGTCATAATTATATCAATACCAATTCAGTATAAAGAAATCAAGTTTAATCAAAATAATATGAACAGAACACGTTTCTAATTGAGGTCACACATTTAGGCTACTCATAGTACACTCCAGTTAGCTATTGTCCCGATGAACCGATAATGTCTGGATGGTGTCGGTCGATTTGTGCCTCTAAATCAAGCAATACACATATGTACATAGCATTACTTGATCAATCAATAAATACTCAAATTTACACATGTATATGTGTTGTGTTTAATGCGTGCTCAATTGATCATTCCGGGTACGTAACCTTATTCACAAATCTTAATCATTTATACATCATGACTTGTACATCATTTAGTTTGCAATTAGGTTTATGCCTTAAGTAAACTTTATCACTTTCCATTCATCATTCATAAACTCATCATTTTTTCCTTGTATTATACATTCACACAATTTCCTCAATTCTTATTCAATCATACCTAATTCACCATACTGATATTCTTTGGATCTCATTTGCATTCATAAAAACATCTCTATACTATTAACAAATCATATTTTACACTTATCATTAAACATTTTCATGATCAAAAACCTCTTTTAACACACACATAATTGTTACTTTAAATCTAAAATTTCAGCAAGCTAAATTTATACATTCACCAAACTTTTTCCAGCAATATATTTTCATACATTTACTCAATTCTCATTCATAATTACCCTATGTTCTTCAATGCTCATTCATCCATACCTTATACACATTTCTCATGTTCTTAAGATCATGTTTGCATTAAAAGAACTCATTTATTCATGTAACAAACCATAATTTCCTATATTTGAACTCAACCACATCAAAATAGTCCCTTCTTTAGGTTATGACTTCAATTAACTACATAAACTTATCAAGATATCTTCTGGCCAAACTGTTTCACAGAAGCATTAATAAGACATCAATAAACATTTTTTATGTTTTATACTTTGACTAATTCGAGCTCTAAAGTCCCCAAAAATTAGGAAATAATATAAGATTCCTGGCTGGGGGTCTGTCACAGGCAGTATTAGGAAAACAAGCATAACTTAAGCT
This sequence comes from Erythroxylum roraimae, assembly GCA_027568915.1. Classification (NCBI taxonomy): domain Eukaryota; kingdom Viridiplantae; phylum Streptophyta; class Magnoliopsida; order Malpighiales; family Erythroxylaceae; genus Erythroxylum; species Erythroxylum roraimae. The sequence continues at coordinate 22,170,772 of JAOSBL010000211.1, read as the reverse complement.
CTAGTCACTATTTTATCAAGTAGCTTTAACAGAGGTCAAGCTAATACCTATATCTACAACTTTTATTCTTTGAGTTTCTTCAAATTCATGCCTTAAAGATATGTAAAATAGATCGAAATAGGAAGATGAAATTGAAACTAGAATTTTGACCTACAGCTCTAATTTTTCATATTCAAGAACACTTCATTAACACCTATCTTTACCATGAATCTGTTAAGTTAAAATGACTTTACATCTAATAATTTTGATGACACTCAAATAATAATAATATTAGAAATAATATGTGTGAAGGAAACTAAGACGGAAGTAGAAACTAAGACGAAAATAGAAACTAGGACGGAAGCAAAAGTAAGATGGAAGCAAAAGTAAGATGGAAGAAACTAAGACGGAAAGAAGTGCGGAAAGTAAGAAGATACGAAGACGAAGACTCGATACTACGTCAGACGATTAATCAGTTTGAGTTAGTTACAGAACTCAGCTGAATAACGGTTTCTACAAGAATCAAGAAACAAGAAGAAAGAAGAAGTTGAAGACGAAGACTATAAATACAAGCCAGAGTCGAAGACTGAAAAAGTTAGCAATTTGAGTTAGTGATTTGAGATAATGATCTTAAGTTTTGAACTTTAGCAAACACTGTATTTGTGCGAAACACTAGAGCTATCATTACTGTAATAAAGCTCGCAATATCTTTCTTGTAAGAAAGAAGAAAAGCTGAGAGCCTGAAGAGGCTAAGTGAGTGAAAATAATACTTGGTGTAACAGACCTGAAGAGGCTCTGTAGAGAAAGAATACTTGTACAGTTTGAGAAGAATAGTGATTATGAGGACTGGATGTAGCCCACAGTTTGGGGTGAACCAGGATAAAATCGCTGTGTCAACTTCTAAACTCTCTAACTCTTTATGTTTAATTTCTATTGTTCTTATACAAGTATATAGAAGTTATCTACATTTTAATCTTGAAGCTATTCTCGTATAACAGTTGTGATATTCACTTAATAGCTTTGAAAAAGTTAATTTTCAAAGAAATATCAAAGGGGATTGTATTCTCAAAAAGGATACACAATTCAACCCCCCCTTCTTGTGCATTTTTTATATTGTCTATACTAATGCGTGATTTACTTCAATTGGTATCAGAGCTCAATTTTTAAGAACCACTGTTACAAAGTGAGGATAAAAATCTATGGCAGAATCACACGTTTTGATAGCTGAAGGTGCCTCCGTCACAAGACCTCCTGTATTCAATGATGAAGATTACCATTACTGGAAAGACAGGATGTGGCTCTTCATTGAATCCACACACGTCGACCTTTGGGACATTATTGAAAATGGACTGTATACACCGATGGATGATGAAGGAAATGCCATTCCACGTATTAGATGGTCAGCCGATCAAAAAACAAAATTATAACTTAATTCAAAGGCCAAGTTCTTTCTAAGTTATGCCCTAAGCAGAAGTGAATACGATAAAGTTCATGGATGCGACACTGCGAAGGAGATGTGAGATACTCTATCCATCGCACACGAAGGCACCAACCAGGTGAAAGAGTCCAAGATAAGCATTCTTGTACACTAGAATGAGCTGTTCAAAATGAAGGAAGATGAGTCTATTGATCAGATGTTTGGACAATTTCAAACTATCTTCAATGGACTTAAAGCTTTTAGTAGAATCTATGATAATTAAGATCATGTTCGGAAGATTCTCAGAAGCCTGCTGAAAAGATGGAGACCGAAGGTCACCGCGGTATAAGAATCTAAGGACTTGAGCGTATTAAAGCTTGATGAATTGCTTGGTTCCTTGAAGATACATGAAGTAGAGCTTGATGCAGAAGATAAACTCAGACGGGACATATTTATAGCATTAAAGGCTGGACAAAAGAATCCCAAGATTCAGAGAAAGAGAAGTTCATCATCAAAAGCGTTAAAAATTGAAGAAAGCAAGAATGACGACACCAGTGAATCTGAACAAGATTCAAGGGAAGATGATGATGAATTATCTTTTATCTCGAGGAAGTCAGACGGATGTGGAAGAAGAAAGCTAAGGGAAATAAGGAGTTTTCTTTTAAGAAGAATAGCAAAGATGAAGGCAAGAATGAGAAAACATCTGTCATTTGCTACGAATGCAATAAACCTGGACACTA
>JAOSBL010000211.1:22074476-22086947 GCA_027568915.1 Erythroxylum roraimae | reverse complement strand
TTCGTTAATGGATACAAATATCATACAGAATATCATGGTCATAACATGGCAACAATAAATAGTGGAGTTTGCATACAGGGAGAATTAATGAATTACTATGGTAAAATTATTAACATGCTTGAAATTGAGTACCCTACATTACCAATAAAGCGAAGTGTGATATTTAAGTGTGACTGGTTTGGCCTGACTCCAAATGTTAGAACAAAACTGTATAGCCGATACAATCTAGTCGAAATCAATAACCAAAGAAGAATGAGACAATTTAAACCTTTCGTGTTGGCAATGCAAGCAAAACAGGTGTGTTATGTCCCTTTTCCCAGCTTATGATGAGATAAGTCAGATTGGTTGGTCGTTTGCAAAGTTAAACCTAGAGGTGTGTTTGAATTATATGGAAAAACAGACTAGAGAATTGAAAGTGAAGCGTTTCAAGAAGATGTATATGAAATAAATGCATCTGTCACATATGACAATAATGAACCTTTGAACGATCCATCTAATGAATATGTTGAAATTTCATCTGGAGAGGATGACGAGGGCCAGAGATCTAAAGAGGAGCCGGAGTTTCTTTCTTATTCTTCAAAAAAGAAGATGATTGTTGTAGTCATTTTCTTTGAATTATAAAGACTTATTATGTAAAGTATAATGTTTTTATTTTCATTTTCAATTAAGATAATGTTAACTTTATATCATCAATCAACTTTCTGTTTAAACAAATTAAATATATAAACAAATCAAAATATTATGCACATATAATTCATAATTGTTGAAATTATGCATTAATCATAAGATCATAAAATAAAATTTAACGTCGGGACTTTTAAATTTTCTTTACCTAAAGAAAATAAAAGTTCGTCGGTAAAATGCACTATATTTACCGATGGAATACCATAAACCATCGATAAAATGTAAGATATTTACCGATAGTTACTTTTTGCTCCCTCGATAATATTGTAAGCCGACGGTTAAAATTTTATGAACCGTCAATATACTCATTAACGGTCAATCATAACCATTGGAAAACACACCGACATAATAACCAGTATCGTCGAAAAATATTCTGATGGAATATTTAGGTTCATAGGTAAATTTACCGACAGTTCACAGCAAATCCGTCAGTAAATTTATCGACGGTCAAAGACATTCGCCGGTATATTTACCGACGGTTACATGATTTGTCCGTCGGTAAATTTACCTATGGTCGTTTTAATGATGTCGTTGTCTGTTGGTTGATTCCGCCGCTAATTTATATTACCGACGGAGTACAAACATTTTCCATCACTAAACAACGTTTTTCTTGTAGTGTTAGCCTTTATAATGCTATTTTGGTGTCTACGAATTACAGTTGCTCACCACAGTATCAATATCTATATGCATATGATCATGGTTGGGCAGCTCTAGAGTGGATCAAATCTAGAACTTGGCTTCAAAATGCTAAATATTCCAAGGTTCACGTCTATTTGGCTGGTAATAGTTCAAGAACTCACCATGTCGGGATGAGAGCAATCAAAGCACAAGCTATTAGTTTATACCCTATAGTCAATCGATTTCATGTAGTTTAGTGGCAAAATAATTAATAAAGGCATTTTTTTACTTTATGTATTAAGTTAATTACATTTCATATTTTAATACTGAAGAATTATTAAGTTTTAATGTTATTTATGAATTGTACTAGGATAATTCAATCGGTAGTACTTTGATGTAGCATGAATCATATGAAGATAGTTGAGTAAGTCAATAAAAGATTCGTCACTCTAAAGTAATTAGAAGAATATTCAGTTGTTCTTGATTAATAGTGATTTATAAAATTTTGTGGTAGGAGTGAATTGACATTTGAAAATGTGTTTTCAAATATCAATTATAAATCAATTATTATTTAGTACGAACAAACATGATTGGATGAAAAAAAAAGTAGACACTATATCCATACTCTGTCCAATTGGAATATTGAATGACGAAAGGATTAAATAATACATAATAACTATGCATGAATTGGTTAAGTCAAATCACTTTAACATACCTTGATCTATGATTATAAATTATTTAATTCAAGAATTAAATATAAATTTAAAAGAGTTTTAATTTATCTGATTCTAATTATGAATTATAATTATAATTTATAATCATTGCCAATATATTAGAAATCTAACGGGTCACACATTAAATAGTGACTTGTGGAGGAAAAATTAATTTTAATTAAGTTGTACTTAATCATAAAGTTTGAAAAACTTTAGTAATCAAATATAAGATATTTGATTATGATTTTCCTATAAATAACAATAAGCATCACGGAGCTAGCACTCTTGCTTAATTCCTCCCAAGAGTTGAGAAGCTGCTTTGTAGATACTGTTAGAGGTTGGACAAGTGAATAGCTCATAGATGACACGTTGAAAAGCTCTCAAAGGATTTCACAAAGAAAAATGAATAAGATACGATTTCTTATTTTACGATTCGTGTTTTATTTTTTAAATTAATCAATTATCAGGATCTGATCAAAAACCGTGAAAAAAATTATTTTTCTGTTGCACCTGTGACTTGATCACTACAACAAAATAGACTATTAGCAACTTGTTTTTTTGGCGGCAAATCTAAAATCATCACTAAATGTCTATTTTTGGCAACGATTTCATAATTTGTCGCCAAAAGTTGGCAACGTTAGAATGTATCATCGCTAAGGCAATTTCTTTTGCTACGATTTCCTAGATTCGTCACAAAAAATGCCTATTTTTGCTACAGTTTTATTATTTTTTCGTCAAAGGTTAAGCATTTGGGGACATTAATATTAAACATCGCAAAAAAAACTAAGTTTTTTGCGATGAATTATGTAATTTGTCACCAAATGTGGACTTTTAGTGGCAAAACTTTTAAATCATCACCAAAAGTTGATATTAAAGAATTTATAGTTAATAATGTTAAATTGATAATTTTTTAATGCTAAGTGTGCTTAATAATCTTAAGGATAATTATAGTTGACATTTATATATGATTTTTCATATTTTTCATTTAGCTTCTTTAAAATTTTGTTTAAATATATAGTTAATTCATTAAAAATCCATAAATTATCTTTTTGGATATAAAAAAGTAAACATGCCTAAAATTATAATATTAATAAGATAAAGATACAATAAATTTAAGTTGACTACCATTCTTAATCATTAATATTTATTAACAATAAAATAATAATACATAAAAATTGAAAATGGCAAGTAATACAATATAATGATATATGGTAAGTATTACAAGATTTTAATTAGATGTTTGACAATTCTTACAGACATACAACAATAACAACAACACCCAGTATGAATCTTGGTGATACGCCGGGTCTGAGGAGGTCTAATAGTATACAGCCTTACCTCTAACTAGTAGAGAGGTTGTTTCTAAAATTCTTACAGACATAACAATAAATAAAGTTTCACATTTATTCCATCAAAAAAGAAATTAAATTTTTTTTAAACTCCAAATGAAATAAGAGTTGGTAAAGGTAAATAAGTTCCTTATGCTTGGATTCCCAAGAAGAGTCCTTGCATGTTTGAAGGTATCAATTGAAAAAGTCAAAGATATTCCCTCAGGTATTGGGTTATTTACACCCTCTTCCAGCAACTTCTTCGTTATAACTAAACTAGCATAAGATACAGTGAACAAATCCCTAGATGTAGTATGGATCACTGAATTAGATGAACTACCAGTATGATGTGTTTCACCTAAGACATAATTAGTATAGAACTTAAATAGCTATTTAAGTCAAACAACATAACGAACTCAAATTTGAACACATGCACACCTGATTCAACAGACATAGTAATTGAAATCGACAATTGTTCCAAAACAACCGATTTTCCTAATCCTGTACGAACCATCGGGATATTGCCACTGTTTCCATTTTCATCTATGTTCACTTAAAGAATCGAGGAAGCTTTACACAACACGTAGTATATAGAATCAAACGTTCATCTGATAGCTTCCTAATAGAAAATAAGATACAGATAATTAAGGAAGAGAGGTAATTTGGATGATACTAAAAACTTTGAAGAAGAAGATTGGCCATGGAAGGCAAGCGATGATTAATTTAATGAGGAGATTAGTTCTTCATCGATTTTTTCTTAATAAGGGAGACTTTTGTCACATTCCTCGATTAATTAATGTTAATAGTTTTATTCTGAAAAATCAATTTAGCATAAAATTCAATATGTTTAATTAAATGTGTTTGCTAATCAAATCCCATAAATTCTAGGCATAGAATGAACTGATTAGAAAAGAAACCTTTTGCATAAGTCAAAGCACTAAAGTTCACTAGTTATACATCTTCTATCTGCCTATTTAAATGTCTAAAAAGCGCTAGGTTGGGAGTGATTAGAAAGATGAAACTAGTTGAAATTTGCAAGAAAAATAAAAGTTTTTCATAGAAGATTGTTTAATATTATGAGAGTACTCATTTGTCCCTATTGAAATGAAAGTTATCCATTTACCCTTTAAATCATATCTCAATTTTAGAATTTATACTAGAGTACACATGACTATATTCTTTATGTACAAAAATACATTATTTTTTTATATAAGATTATATTACTATTACAAAAGCAATCATACGGTAAATATGTGCATGAACATTCGTTTCAAATTTAGCCTTGATTTTGTAATAGGCCTTTCATCAAACAGTTAGCAGGGTTTCCTCAAACAAGCATGGAAGGTGGGAAAAAAACTACCCATACACATCCAACACAGAAACCCAATTCACCATGTTCTAAACACAAACAGAAAGGAAAACCCATACACCAATTGCAAAAAAGAAAACCCACATAAACTCCAAAACGTAGCAGAAAAATAAAGCACAATACGGAGCGTTCTTGTTAACAGAAAAGAAGAACAATATGTACCAACAAAGAACATGTCACTTCATCGACAGTGACAACTACGAGAAATGAGACGATTATAACAGAGGGGACAATGCTTATTGGATGGTGAACGGAGAGGAAATATGATGGCTAACATGAAATCAAAGATAGGTTCATTTTGGTGTTAATAACCTAATAGAAAACGACATCGTAGTTAGACAAAATGACGTCATTTTCAATTAATTCAGAGGAAATATACCATTTGACTCTAATCAAAAAAACCATCGCGAAATGGTGGGCCATCATGATTTGACTGGACCTTAATTTGGTAATGACATTAATATAACATTATATTAATTACCATATATAATTACATTTTTTGCGATGTAATTAAAAAATAATTGCAACATAGTAAAAAATGGAAATCAATTTAAATATTAATATGATATTCTTAATAATCAAATTTAATATTATTGACAATGATTGTAAATGTGAAAATAAATTTAGTTAATAACAATGTTATTTTAAAATTTTATAAAACAAACAATACAAAATTAATTTTTATTACATAATTTAATTCTTTTTATTAATGTCTTTTAAAATATATGATTTGACAATTTTATGTGGTGTGACAAAACTCTAGTTACTATATATAAATTGGGTGACATTTTATAAAAAATTTATATTACAAAAATTGTATAAATATAAATATAAATTAATTTTTCTTATTAATGTCTTTTAAAATATATAATGTGACAAATTTATGTCCTGTGACAAAACTCTATTTACTATATGTAAATTGCGTGACATTTTATAGAAATTCTATATTACAAAAGAATTCTATAAATATAAAAATCAAAATCAAAATAAATTAATTGTTCTTATTAATTTCTTATAAAATATATGATTTGACTTTTATATAATTTATATATTGCAAAAAATTTGGAAAATATAAAAATCAGAAACATTTGACGACTAATTTAGAAATTCGTCGTAAAATATGACATTTAGTGATGAATTATGCATAGCATCGCTAAAAGGTTGATGACTTATATACATTTGGCGACATTTTGAAAAATTGTCACAAATCATTTGATGTGTAAGGAATGACATCGTTTCCTTCCCTTTTTAACAATTTGTTGTGTATATACATTTGGTGAAGTTTTTGAAAAGCGTCACCAAATGTTGGAACTTAAAAAAAAGGGAAATGACTTCGTCTATTTTAGGATGGAAACGATGTCGTTTCATTCATTTTTAAACTTGAAGGTTGTAGCCTTTCTTCTTCCCATCCCCACTGCATTTCTCTTCTATCTTTAATTTCTTCCCGCCATCACATCCTCTCCAATCGTTCGTCCTCGTCGTGGTGGGTTGAGGTAAGTGTAGTTACCCCTCTGATGTTGTTATGTTTATTCCTTCATCTTCGTCTTTGCGTTTTATAGGTGTTGTTGTGTGTATGTTGTTTCAGTGATGTAGTATGATGGTTTTGTGTTGTATCGGTGTGTGTTGTGTATTGGTTGAAGGTTATCGTTTTGTGTGATAAAAATGAAGATGGTGGCTTGTGTAATGCATATTGTATGGGTTGATTGAAGGTGAATATGGATTAGGAAGTTGTTTGAGTACTATATATTTGATGCTTGATGAAACTTCTGTTAGACTTTTATGATGTGTTTATTCCTCTATATTATTGTTCTACCCATGTGTGTTCTTCATATGTTACTGCAGTGAATGTGAGTATTGATTAGTAATGAATATTTTGATATGGGTAATGTGTGTTGAATAGGTTAATTGAAGGTGAATATGTATTAGGAACTTTGTTTTACTACTGCCTATAAGATGTTTGACTAAAGTTCACTTTGAATCTCTAATGTCACTCTCAGATCATATTCCTCTCACTTCTCACTCTCTATCGAAATTTTCATCACTCGCAAACTATCGTGAGCCCATCATTGCGTCGTTAAAACTTTATTAATGGTAATCTATTGGTTATGTTCTATTATTCTTTGTTCAGTGTCTATTCTTCCTTGTTCAGTGATAACATTGGTTATTTTGATTTGATGGAAATGTTCGCTCTTACTATGTTTTTAAAAACTTTATTAATGGAAAGCTACTGGTTATGTTCTATTATTCTTTGTTCAGTGACTATTCTTCTTTGTTCGGTGATAACATTGGTTGTTTTGATTTGATGGAAATGTTTGCTCTTATTATGTTTTTGTGTATTGTTACATTTGTTTTTAAGTTGCATGTGTTATATGAATTTGGGGAGTATAAGAAATTAGAGGATTTTACAAAAGAAACAAAATGCATAATGGAGCTTGAATTAAAACCATTGAAGCATAATTAATGTAATATTATAGATCATATAAGTAGCTGATATTCATGACCTGTTAAGTGATGAAGTTGGTGCCTATGAAACTTTTAGCACTAGAACTAGTTATTCCTAACTCTTATATTGACTTTGTCCATTTTAATCCCTTTAGCATTTTAAGACATTCCTTCAACTTTTAAAAAAAGTCCTACCAACTAACTTAGTTCACCTATAATAGGAGATAGGATACTTATGTAATAAGAAAAACTCTCCTTACACACTATGTGAAAGCTCTAATCACTTATAGATCTCTTTTAAGGTAAAAATATATAATACAAATGATGCCAATAAATCCCTTATCCTTGTTCAACATTGATTTCAATAAATTCCTTAGACTTGATAGCATAAATTCCTTGCTTTTTTTTAAAAAAATCTTAAAGCATATTAGGGAATGTTATTACGAAGAAAATTCTAGAATTCATTAAGATATCATTAAGGATTTGATTAGCTAATTAAAAGGTTATTCAAATTGACCAAAGGGAAACACATTCTAGAACTCAACTATCATATAAATTAGTAATCAAAATTCTTATCAACTAATAAATTCCCATTGTTAATGGTAAACCTAAAGTCCTAACTCAGTTGATTCTTATTGGTTAAGCTCTCTACTTATTTTAGAGTTATTTTACTTTAGCTTAATTCATTTTTTGATTTGATCATCTAAATAAAGTGTAGCAATAAGAGGTAGTAGTTTATAAGTTTATAAGTCGTTATAGGATCAACATTCAATTCCTTTATAAGGACTTTAGTTTATTACTTGTTGCAATTAGTGCACTTGTTAGCATTTTTTCATATATATTTTATTTGATCAAGATTTTGGCTTCGTTGTCTTTGAAATAATTATTTCTAACAAACTAGCTTACTTTATATTATATTAAATACAAAATTGTCTTTTTTACAGGCCCTATTTTATGTTGAAGAACGTTAATAATCATCCAACCTCGTCGTTCTTCTTTATAGTATAGGTAAGTCGTCCAACTATGTCTATCATATGTTTTGCTTTAATAGTATGAGTATATATATTTGGGTTTTGTTTGAATAATTGATGAGTAGATGTATGAAGTACATAACTATTTACTACATGTGGAATGAGTTTGATCTCTCATGGATGATTTGAGGCATAATAAACCCCTAGGATGGTAAATAGGATAGAAACTAGTGATGCAGCTCCCATGAGGCTTATCGGTGAAAAATTTCACGAGCTTAACAGTCACAGCAAGAAGTCCTTTTCTCGATTCACTAGTTTAAACAATGTCACACAAACTTATTATATGAGCTTGTATTGATTAATTGAGAAGTAGTAAATTGTATACTCACATATAATTATGGATTATTTGAGGCATAATAAACCCCTAAGATGGTATATAGCTGGAAGCCTATGATGTAGCTCTCATGAGACTTATCGGTAAAAAATTTCACAAACCTAGGAGTCACAATGAGAATTCCCTTTCTCGATTCACTGGTGAAAACAATGTCACATACCTTAGTGTTTTTTTTCAATTCAAACTTAGTATATGAACTTATACTGATTAATCGAGAACTATTAACTTATCATGGCTATACCATTATGCTATATAGAATGAGGATTGTATTTAATAATTCAGTTATGGTTATGCGTATGGTTGTTGTTTCAGTTATGTTTATGCAAAATGTTGTTGTTTGACTTATATTATATGGAATGATATTGTTTGAGATATGTTTAAGCAAATTGGTAATGTTTGACCTATATTTATGCAAAATGTTGATGTTTGACTTATGTTAATGCGGAATGTTGATTTTGACTGATGTTAATGCGAAATGTTAGTGTTTGAGTTATGTTAATACGGAATGTTGGTGTTTGACTTATGTTTATGTGGAATGTTGCTGTTTGAGATATGTTTATGCAAAATGTTGTTGTTTGAGATATGTTTATGCGAAATGTTGATGTTTGGCTTATATTTATACGGATTGTTGATGTTTGAGTTATGCTAATACAGAATGTTGATATTTGAGTTATGTTTATGTGGATTGTTGATGTTTCAATTTTGTTTATACGTATTACTGATATTTGAGTTACGTTAATGCAGAATGTTCATGTTTGAGTTATGTTTTTGTGGAATGTTGATGTTTCGCTTATGTTTATGTGGATTGTTGATGTTTGAGTTATGTTTATGCATATTGTTGATGTTTAAATTATGTTTATGCATAATGTTGATATTTGAGTTATAGATATTCAATATAATAGCACCTGGTAGAAACAAGGGAAAGAAGGTAGCAACTAGTAAAATTGTTCCTTCTCCACAACAACCAGATCAATCCAACCCTATCCAATAACAACAACAGGCTTCATCAACTAATGAAATCAATCAACAACAACCTCTATCTAGCTCAACTAGTGCTGAGGGATATTCAGGTAGGTTAATCTTTATCACATATAATTAGACTTATGCTCAAATATATATTTACATGTTTAATGTGTTTTTTCTTATCATTATTCTTTTGTTGTTAGGTTTTAATACTGACATTAGAAAAAGAGATAGAGGTATCACTAAAGGTTTTGAGTTGTAATGCATGAATGTTGCAATGAACAACAAGTTGTCTGTACATCTCGTTGACAAGATTCAATCGACAAAATTAGGTAAAGTTAGTGGTTATTGTCAGGATTGAATTGCCTTGCCTTCAGCATGACATGCAGTTGAAGCAAGATAATTTGCTACATAATGCTTTGGACAAAGTTTTGATAAATTTTCAATTTATTTAATTACATGCAATTTTTTACTTATTTTAAGATTAATTTCATTTTTACTTATTGTTCATAAATGAAGTTCAATATTGTTGATATCGAGAACCCTGAAGTTTCAAGCTATTTGAGTTCACTGTTGAAACAAAGGGCCAAAGACCATCATTGTTGACTACATAAATACTATAAGTCTTGTCCTTCCGATGAGGAGGTAAGGAGACATGTTCCTGAAAGGGTGACTCCAGAAAATTGGAGTCAAATGTGTGATTATTGGGCCTTTGCCAACGTTAAGGTTTATCTTCTTTCTCTTCATATTTGCTTCCAATAAACTTGTTTCACAATTTAATGACTATATCTTTTCTTTATTTAGAAAAAAGTGTAAGAAAGTCAAAGTTAATAGAGGAAAATTGAAAACTACTTAGAACCAAGGCTCTAAATTATTTGTTATCATACGAAATGAATTTGTAAATTCTTTGTTTAGAAGTTATAATTATATCAATAAATACAATATTATTTATTGTGTTTTCAATTCTTTTTTTCATAAAACAGAGCTAGAATGAACTACATAGAGAAAAGAGTGATAGGATGGCATTATACAAACTAACACATTATAAGGAAGGTGAAGGTTAGATGTCTAAAGAAGCGTATAATAATTATGTAAGTATAATTTTTTAAAAATTTTAAGTTTATTTATTTATGTAGTACTGACTAATAATATTTGAATTAAATATTGATTTTTTAAAATTTTAGAATAAGACGCAAGAGTTGTTGTAAAGATTATTTTCAAACGAAAATGAGCCAAATATAGATGACTTGGCAACAATGTGCTTGGTACAAGATCCGGCTACATCAAAGGTCTTGGGTATGACCCTAAGTCAATTGCTTCATCCTCATTAAGACCAACATATGTTACCTATCTTTAAGAGGAGAACCAGTCGCTTACGGCTAAATTCAATATAATGAAGAAAAGTTAGAACGAAATGAACAAAGTTAAAACGTAATGAACAAAAATTGGTCGTGCTTAAAAAGATGGTCAAACAAATACTTAGCCCAAATTATGCAAATAATAGTGACGATGAAAACAAATCTTAGTTTATACATAACTATTTTTGTTAACGTTTGTAATTAACATTTAATGATATTTAATTGTTTATATAAAATGCTTCTAATTTTTAATTATATTTTCATATAATAAATTATAAAAAAATCTAAATATTACAAACAATAACATGGATTAAAAATGTGACCAATAATTATAATTAATATGATAAAATTTTAGTAATTAATGTTTGTTAAAACATTAAAAATCTCACAAAAACTTTTAGCTATGTTTTGGAAAACGTCGTTATTAAGTTTTGGCTATGTTTTATAAAGCCTCACTAAAAAATTTGCTACGAATATTGAATCATCACAAATAATTTTGGGCGATGATTATTGATTCATCGGTAGATTTTATTACCTGCATTTACTATGATGTAACTAATAACATTTAGCCACGAAAGAAAAACGTAACAAAATATCATTGGCAACGATTCTGCCTATCGTCATGTATCTCTTTTGGCTATGTATTCTACTCGTTGCCCAACAAAATTTACGACGATTTAGTAAAAACGTCGCCTATAGCATTTTGTTATCAGGATTTCGCGACGATTCTGTATCGTCACTAGATATCATCAACGACGAATTCTTTACTTTTAATGACAAAATTTTTTTTCTCTAAAAACCCTGTCTATTGTAGTGGATCACGGTTGGTTTCTAACAGAAAAGTACTAGGTAGAAATCTTCTTCACCCAATATTTGATGGCCAAAAAAGAATACAATCAGAGAAAACATTGGATGACAAATACTTTGTTATAGTTCAAGACTGTGATTGGTATTGGAGAGCTTTTCTACGTGAAAGTGAAGATGCAGACCATCCAGCTTGTAATATAGGAAGGACTCAGATTTCCCAAAAGTCCAGTTGTTATGACTAGTTTGATCTCATACAAGACTAGATGTTGGCTTATGCTCAAGGGCTCGAGAAAGCTCGCCATGAAGTGAAACTTGTTTATCTAAAACAAGCTACTATAGGTTTCTACATTTTTCCAAATAATGATCACTTCTATTACTTAATGGACGAGATCAAATTAAAGTTTCGTGAATTTTAACTGTTAATGCGCTACTTACTCTCAACTATAAGCAGCCACATGCATAATAAAAAAGCTTCGCATTTCACTTGGGTTCTCCTTTTTTTTTTTCCCTCTCTACCTCTTTGAAAGTGTTGGTGTGTAGTTACAAGATTTGTGTGTTAGACATTTTTGTCCGTAGGGGCAATTTTGTCAATGTCTCATAAAGTTGGACTAACATAATTGCAATTTGGTTTTTAAATTAATTACCGGTTAAGCTACGGCATTTGATCCAGATAAAGATAATAAAGTGATCCAATAAATGATCTAGTTCAAGAGGTTGAAGTTCGGGTGAAAAATGGGTCCCGATTAATGTGGACCGGGTCCATATCGGCCTTGTGATGGGGAAGCCCGATATGGAAGCTATATAAAGGTAAGGTCTCCTGCAGT
>JAOSBL010000211.1:22026830-22037033 GCA_027568915.1 Erythroxylum roraimae | reverse complement strand
CCAATCCATCATCCAACACAATAAAATGTTACATCAAGTAGAAACAAGTGGAAAACACGATAAATAACAGATCTTAAAACACAAACCCAGAAAAAGCCTTCGGTGGATCGGTGGCCGGTGATTTTGCGACAGAGGGAGCCGGCGGTTGAGGGAGACGACCTGACCTGACGAAGACGCGAGGCAAGCCGAATGGACCAGACCAGGGAGGCGTCGTGGACGAAGGTAGGAGACCGGAGACGACCACGATTCCAAGATAAAGGAGAAGAGGAGGAGTCGAGGAGACCACCAGACCAGGGGAGGGACGGCGCCGGCTACGGTGACTCCGAGAGGCGAGAGGACAACGACCGACAGAGAGAAGCAATGAAGATCGAAGAGAGAGATAGAAGAGAGTGAGTGAGAGGCGGTAGAGAGCAGAAGGCCAGAAGCAATCGGGGGTGGGGGGTAGATTTTTAGGTTTAGATTTTACTTTTTTGCAAAATGGTCCCTAAAGATTATAAAAATTACCGGAATGGAACGAAATTTTCTGGTATCGGGTATGAAGTACACCCGTACCGGTACCGGTTTCTGGTCGGTACGAAATTCTGTACATTGGTTTGAGCCTGCTAGATTAATGTTTTAAAAACCATACGAGATATCAAACCGGTTAAAGAATTAATTTAAAGCTTAAAAATTTAATGGATATTAAATTATTATAAAACCAGCATATAATAAATAAGATGTAAACATTATAAGAATGAGTAAACATATAGTATAAAAAAATATTTTATTGAAATGAAAATGTACTAATAATGACTATTAATATATAATAAATCTAAAAATTTAAACTAAGATTGAATCTAACATAAAATTTAAAATAATAATAAAAATAAAACTTGCACTTCTAAATTATCATTTATTTAAAAACTTATAAAAGTTGAAGAATCTTTCAAAAAAGTCAATGAAAATGATTATAACTTTATTCTAACTTCTTTTTTAACCTCCTTTAAACATACTTTTTTATAGTTTTAATATTATTTGTAACAAATTTTAAAATTATCTCAGGCAAAATTACTTATATATACTAATTAATAATTTAATTTATTAAACAAATCTATGATAAAAATAATAATTAGTTTTTAACAATAATAATTGAAAATTTTCAATAAAGTATAAAGAGATAAATAAACAACCTAAAATTTGACAAATAGAATATATTAGTGAGATTAAATAAGTTTAATATTTTTTAAGGATAAAAATAGTAATTTATTTTTAACAATAATAATTTTAACAAAAATTTTAATTAAAAAATAAAGAGATAAATAAAGAATATAAAATTTAAAATATATAATTCATTTGTGAGATTACGTGAGAGACTAAAAAAGG
Source organism: Erythroxylum roraimae (assembly GCA_027568915.1). Lineage (NCBI taxonomy): Eukaryota > Viridiplantae > Streptophyta > Magnoliopsida > Malpighiales > Erythroxylaceae > Erythroxylum > Erythroxylum roraimae. The sequence goes on along the minus strand of JAOSBL010000211.1, from coordinate 22,035,671 downwards.
AAAAAAAAATTCATTAAAAAGTCAAAAATATATGAAAAGACTTTAGCTATATCTCGTCTTAGGAAAGAAGAAGCTTATGAATTACCTAATTAATGGATGAGCGGATTCTCGAGAAAACCAATAAATAATAACATTTATTTCAGTAAACATCAATTTTATACTTAACTCTTTTCATTTTCTTCGCCATCATTCATAAGTCATAACAAAGTTATCGTTATTTTCTCTTTTTCTTTATTATTCTTTTTTTTTCTTTCAAAATTTCGGTTATTCGTTGTTAAAAAAAATTGGCCAGTTTTTTATTTAATTTGTCATTTTTTTCTCATAAGAATTATAAATTTATACTAAACCGAGAATCAGATCAACACTTATTCCAATTGAATTGATCAGTCAGATGTATATTTATTTCAATCAGACTGACCAATCTGATCCATTTTTAAAATCATTGGTTAGGATCAATTAATTTAAAATGTAAATAAGAGCTAAGCAAACTGGGAGTAGTAATATTATAAGAAAACCTTGGATATGGTTGTTTCTCATCTCAACTTTTACAAGTTAAACTCTTATTAGCAATTTTAGAGAGGAAGTACCATAACTTTATAAATTTTATATTAATTCAATGTCCTTGATCAGTTAAAAAGATAGGCTAATCGAGGTACTTACATATTATTCTTGAACTTATTTGTCGAATATAAAAAATAAAATAAATTAGGACCAATTTCCTTTTGTAATGTAATTTATTTCTTTCGTTCGCATATTAAACCAACATAATTTTTTTTCTCTGTAAAATACAAACTATTTTATTTAAATATTATAAAATTAACGTAGCATGCTGGGAGTGGTTCCTTTTTCTGTGCTTGGTCCAATGAACCCGTGATTGCTTCCATCTTGTCCTATAAGCGGTTGCTTCAAAGTGACCGTTATCTGCCTAATGTTACGATTGTTTTATTTTGTTTTATAAATTTTGATCATTTATTTATATAAATTATGTGTTTATTTATGTAAAACTTATCTAAAATTTACATTTTAAAATTTATAAGATTGTATAAAATATCATAATATTAAAAGGAGGGTTCGGACTCGCCCCAAAGATGAACAAACTACTCGCGTTATTGGCGTTGACCGGAGTCTTACCTCTGTCTCTCTTGTCTCTGTCGTAGAGCTCTCAGTCAAAAAATTCCTGGAGAAGTTCAACCGCCGTTACGCCATATGCAGTGACGAAGTTATACCTCAAATTAAGGAGATTATCCTGCTAATACTCAAAACCCTAACTCGTGACAGTATAAACTGAGGAAGTTGGATGTCAAATTAAGAAGTTATCGTGCCAATAATCTAAAATCCCAACTCGTGACGGTCAAAATTGAGTTGTGCTTATGGGATTCTAAAACTCATTTTCTTTCATGATCGGGAGAATTCACAATGGTGAAGGTAAGCTGTATTTGGTTTTCTAACTTTCCATCTTTTATTTTGAAATGGTTCAATGGTTTGAATTGGGAGCTTTTAAGTACATAGAGAGAAATCTCGATAGTGAAGATAGATAGTTTTGGACTTTTTATATTAACGTTAATTTCTTTTTTGTATCATAGTGAGATGGTTGCGTGTTTCTATATCGATATTGTGAGTGCTCTCTGCCAATCACCGAGTCCGTCGGCGACCTCCCTAATGTCACGTTACCACCCACTGCCAGTCGTCCAGCCGTACCCTATCCAGCTTCTCTCCTACTTTTCCTTTCCAGTGGCCTCCTTCAACTGTTCCTGCTCGACCAATCGCTAGTCGTCCAACTAATCTCCAGCCCCAGCTCAATAACTTATTCGTTGCAGTCGTCGAATCTGACAAGAATAATCCGACATTTCTTCGTTCTCATTGCTCATTCTCCATCTTAAAGCTAAAAAACGATGGTTTTCTTCGCTTTCTTATCCAACGGATTGTTCGTCCAGATTTTAAAAATACTTGACTTAAGTAGAATGAACTTCGCAGTTGAGGTCCATCCTTATTGAACTTGAAAACTTTCACATCACTTTTTGGACTAAGTTCTTTTTTACCAGGGAAGAATTAACGAAGAATGAAAAATACCAAATTACAAGGCTAGATCAAACATCAAACCCAAGTTTAATATTGTCAATTTTTATTTTATTTTATTTTTATTTTTATTTTTATTACTAATACTAATATTTACTTAATAACATTTATATTAATATTAGAAGTTTATTGTAGATTATTATTACTAGCATTAGAAGTCTAATAAATTCTTTGTAATTGTTAGTATTAGAAATCTATTAAAAATTTATATTTAACTTCTATATTTCTTTAATTAAGAAATACTAATTAGGATATAGTTAGAATTTTTTAATTGTATTTGAATTCTTGTTGGGACTCTATAAATATAGCCTTGTTTCAACCTTTTAAAGGTATACTTTTATGCCTTATAGCCAATCAATTTGGTTGTAGTTTAGCGACAATTATTTAAAGATATTCTTTATCTTGTACATATTTAGATTTATATGATAAAGTTCACGGGATAATTATATATTACAAATGAAATTATAATGAGATTATAATTATGAGATTCATATCACATTTATGTATTACTCCTAAATTGTTCATAGTCATTGTTTTATTAAGAATGAATAGTAATAGAATGTAAAAAGATTAACACACATTATGTTTTTCCTTATAAAGGAAATAATTGATCTCAGAGATATTGAGATACTTAAACAAATGTGTGAGTGCTTGTTAGAGAGTAAGTTCACTGAATTGACTTGATATGAGAAATTCATTTAGAACATTACTTGTGTGTCAATGAAAATTCTCATTGTGATGATTGTAAAAGTGATCATTTGACTTGAGATCTCCAAAGTTATCTTACATAGAGATTCCTATGCATTGATACTACTTATGACCTATTCTAATTATGGGTTTCAGTCAGTAGTCATTGGATATAACATGAATTATATGGAGGTAGTTAAGAGATCAAGATACGATTCATCACCTTAAAGTAATCAGGTAGAATGTTATGTTGCTCTCAATTAGTGTTGAGTTGGGAAATCCTTAGCCAACGTTTCGATGGCCCTGCTTGAATTCTGAGCAACTCTTGTGTTCATGCAGTAGCACGAACACAAGAAAGGCGACAAATTCCTTAAAACAAGGGAATTCAAATAATCCTAAACTAATTCCCTAACAACGGTGCCAAAAACTTGTTGAGCAGGTTTTACTTAATGTAAAACTCTCAATGTTCTGCAAGTATAAGGATCGTAAACTTGTAGTAATTGAGGTCAACTACTACAGTTGTTTTCAACTAGTTCTGAAGCAATCTATCAGATAATCAGGTCCTCACACAAGATCTCTCTTCGTATGATTATCAATTTGATATTTATGTGACTTATTAGGTTGTTAACTCTCATTACCCAACCTAATCAGATTACTGTCGCTTTAATCTTTCTATTTATTATTGAAGTATGAGCAATCACAAATATTGCAACATCCAAAACATTTCATTGAAATAAAAAGCAATCAAGTCACAAAATGATTTAATAACAAATCTTAAAATGAAATTAGAACATCATCAGCATGTTCAACATTCTCAATCTCAGTTCATGCATCAAGATGAAAGTAAATAAACAAAAGAAAGATAGAAAGAACTTAGATGGAAGGGTTGGAATGCTGCTGCTACTACTCTTCTCTCCTCTTGATCTTCCTTAGCTCCTTTTCAATTTGGTAAGATGGAGGCTAGGTTTTTTTTGGTCTTGTTATGATCTTTTATAGTTCAATAGTCATTTAGGGTAAAGTCTAGTTCTTACCCACATCAATTTGTCCAAAAGTACCCTCCAAACATGAAAACAGAAGGAGATCCTTGCGTCTAGCGAGCATCTGTCACAATCGTGACGTAGCAGAAATGTCTTCTGTCACGATCGTGACCTAGTATAAAGCTCTTCTATCATGATTGTGACCCTTGGGAGTGGTCTTCTGTCATGACCGTGACACTCATGTCACGATCATGACCTTGCCTTTTTGTCCAAGCTTGCTCCAACTTCCTTCATTCTTTATTTATCTGGACTCATACACTAACAAACACATTAAATGATCTCAAGAACACAAGATTAAGGCCCAAATCATGCCCTAAATCACATAACACATAAAAACATAAACACACAATCTCATTATAAGTCACATAACGTAATGTGATTTATGCTCCTTGGTTGTCATTGATTAGCAAGGTTATTGTTTTCTTTAATTTAGTTGCAAGGATTTCGGATATAATTTTGTAGAGAAAGTTGGTGCATGAATGGTCTAACTAGAGGGGTTCAGACCTTTCAGGATCGAACATAGAAAGGTTTTATTAATTTCCTTTAGGAGAACATCATTAGAGAAAAAAATCATGGACTGCCTTTTAAATGATTTGACCTATAATATTCCAAGAATTTTGGAAAAAGTGTCCATTAAAGCCATGAGGATTTGGTGCCTTCATTCCATCCATGTCAAAGACAATATCCTCAGTCTCCTTGTCATACACAAGTTTAGTTAATAAATCCGAGTCTGCTGGTGAAACTTTCTTTGTAGTGATTTTACAAATTTGAGTGAAAGTAGTAGATGAAGTACTAAGAGTGCGAAAAAGAAAATCAAATTACCTTACAACTTCATCCTATATGTCCTAGTGATTCTATAGTATTAAGCCTTCCTTGGAGGTCATGGAATAGAATTGTTGTGGTTTTTCATTGCAAAGATAATGTTGAAGAAGCACTTTTTACAATTGTCACCATCTTTAATCCAATTTACCCTGACCTTTTGCTATAGTAGAGATGCTTGCTTCCTAACAACTTGCATGAATATGGGAAGTGATTATTTTTCCTTATCTAAAAGTTTAGGATCATTTAGTGTAAGAGCAATCTGTGCTTGAATTGCTTCAAGTTCCATTCTAGTAGAGTTTAGGACTGCTTTAGGGCATGATCCTTTTGAAGAGTTTACCAATTTGAGTTCATTTTTTTATGCTTTAGCTTTTGAACACAAGTAAATTTCTTGGTCCCCAAAAAAGTACAATTAGCACCTCTTTTGTAGGCCTTCAAAAAACCATTTTCATGAACTAAAAAGTTGTTGAACCTGAAGGGACAGTGCTTAACAGACTTTTGGAGTAGATTTTCCTCTATAATTGGTGAATGATCCAAGAATAGTGGGTCTTTAAACTTGGCAATGCTACCAAGGAATTAAGCTAGCCAATTTTCATTGACAAGAGCTCTATCTAACTTCTTTCTAATGAGCCAATTGGAGGTTTGTTTATTGGACCAAGTGAAAGTGTGTCCCATATATTTAAGATCAATCACTCCCAGCACTTCCATACAATCTTTGAAGTTAGTAAAAAAAATTCCTTAAATTATAGTTTCCTTAAGCTTCTGATATGTAAAGAGTAGAGTTGAACTCCCTATAGATCATCCATGGTTTGGAGATGTTACTACTGACATTTCTGAGATTGTTTCATATGATTCTTCTCTGAAAAGCAAAGTTACTAGCATATATAAAGGAGATGATTTTACCTATCTTCTCATGCAAAAAGAAAATGCTGAGATACATGCTTGGTCATTAGAATCCAGCAAGTCCACTCAACTTTATAGTAGATCCCAAAATATTCAGTTTGCCAAGATTCTCTGATTTTACTTTGGTTTTAAGTAGCGCAAGTGTAAGAGGCTTTTCCCTCATGAAAAAATCCCTCAAAACTGCAGCTTTGTAGGGAAATTTATACCTTTAATATTCAAGTTAAAATTGACATTTTGAAAAGGGTTACCTCTGGAGCTTTTCCCCTTGCCCCATTTAGATTTACTTCTCTGCACTGTTTGAAATTGTTCACTACTGTCTTCATCATTGTTTACTCTTATTTCACCGAGTTGCTCACCTGGTGGTTTAGCTTTTGGAGTTACAAGAGTTATAGAAAATGTTGAAGGACCAATTGAAAATTCAGTTTTGGAACTACTGCAATCAGTGTACAACTCATTAGATGTTAACGGTTCCTACAATCTCTCCCCAATTAGATTACTACTTCCAGTGCATTTAGTATTCACCTCAGTTATAACACATATTATAGATTTTTGTTGAGTCTCCCCATTGGCTTCCAGTGCACTCAGTGTTCATCTCATTTGTAGCACATATTAAAGGTTCTTGCAAAGTATCTCGATTCAAGTTTTCACTTCTACCATCATTCACATTTACAATATTCTAATTCTCTATAGTCACCAAGATCTCCCTATTTTGCACTTTTCTTTCAACAACATTTGTATTTTCAAATATTTAATTTTCTAAGTCAACTATGTTCTATTCTTTCTCCTCAATCCCCATTAGTTCCTACCGACTTCCAGATTTAAATGTTTTCCCAGTAGCTTTCCACCTTTTGCCTTGTGACTTAAGAGGGGGCTTCCAATGGTAGGAGATTATATTGCTGTCTTCCCAATGTGTGTTGTCCTCTCCCAATGAAATCCCTCCCAATCTCATTATAGGGATTTCATTGGGAAGATCCTTGGAAGGTTTAAAGCTTACACAAATTCGTGCATATCCAATTCTCTTCTTCTTAGCAGTATTCTCATCAATGCAAATAAGTCTTAGCTCACCAGTGAACTTAACCCTTGAGTACTCTAATACTCGAGGGGTACATTGTGTAAATTTATCCAAATTAGGATGCTTTGGATTTTAATAGTTTCTAATTTTAGGCTGGGCTGCCAAGCTTGCAAGAAGACTGGTTGATTACCAACATGCCAAGGTCCTTCTTCAAGTGTTTTGTAAGCTTTATAGGTTGAGGAGAATGTGAACACGATGAGATTATCCTCAGAAAGAAGCACCTCAATTAATCCTTTCTTCCTCCAGAATTTGTGAGCTCATTTGTATATGATAGGAAAAGCTGGTCTCTGGTCAAAGAAGTAGACAAAATCGTGGACTCAGTGTTGCCAGCTCCCTTCTTTTAACACCTCAAGTATAGGGTAGACAATGAGTTTGCCATCTATTTCAATGGGAGGTTTGAAAGATAGTTTTGAAGTAAGTTGGTCAATAACAACCTGTTTCTAAGTTTTTTGGAGTAAGGGTGCTCCAAGGTTGGAGATGCAGAATCTGGTAGGGGAGGTAGCAATGGCAAAGGTGGGAATTCAGTCTTGTCTTGGTTAGGAGAAGTGGGCATGTTGTAGGGTTTAGGCCTAGAAATAGAAATGTCGTATGCATCTGATTTTGTGTTCAGGCAAATATTATTATCTGAAAGCTTCAACTAACATAATTATTCCAACTATACTAATTGATTTTGAAAGCCTAATGACTAGAAAGCTCGAGGCCGGGGCAAAAATACCATTATACTGTGTGTGTGTTGGTATGTGTCCAAATTCATAACAAATCCAAACACCCAGCCAGCTTTTCGGCAATCTTGGAAAAATTTTACCAACCTCTTAAACCCTTTTGTTGCCTATGTAGCCTGCACATCGTAAAATCAGGAAGCAAGCATTTAGGTTGCCTTAGAAATCTTAGATAAGCTTCTCTATGCAATTACATGAACCAACGGAAATGACTTTTTCCTTTCAGCTTCATAGTCACGTACAAATATTTTGTATCAACGTCCCGAATTTATGGAATTGGATCTATTTAAAAATATTATGGGCTTCGATAAAACTTAATCGTGTAACATAGAAGTAGATATTGCCTTTGCTAAAGTAAACAATAATTTCATTAAATAACACATTGCATTTTTACACAAGGGAATTATCCACCATCGAAAGGATATTACAACATTAGCAGTTCTAAAGACATTATAGGTACATTCTAGCTTTGCAACAAGACCATAGCTTTGATTTCCATATAGATAAGTATAAATTTTGTGGCATATAACTGCAGTTTCAGCTTTAACTTGAAGGGATCATGACAAGAAAACTGAAATTAAGCTTGAAAGGATGCTGTTCCATTTTTTTCTAGTTCCCGCTGTCTTGCACGCTCCATCTTTCTTTTACGCCATTCCTCTAAAGCTGTGCAAGTGGCTTGAGACTTAGTAACATCAAGAAGGGCCACAACGGTACATTGACAGGCACGAAAATGAGATGCTAAAGTCACACATTGCTCACTTGTTCTAAAAGGTCCCTTTTCCCTTTTCAGGATCATTAAGCATTTAAAATCTCAAGATTATCAACCTACTAACCTAGTAAATCATGCTCCTGTACAAGGTCCACAGTGAACTCGTATTCAAAGCAAAATACACCCCATAGACTACATGATATATACGAGTAGTTTGAATATGTATATGTAGAACAGAGAAAGGGGAAAATAATTAAGCAGTAAAAGAGAACGAGCACTCACCTTTTAGGCTGGAGGCATCATTAAGGGAACGGAAATCCTTTAACCTCTTAGAAAGATCAAAAGCAGCAGTCTGCTTTGTATCCTTTGGCTCAACAATCTCTGAATTGGGAAAAGCTTCTTGCTGTATTTCCTTCACCTGAAAAATGAAGATAAATCCCACTTTTATTATGGATGTGCTTAAAAGCTTGATCTACCTCATCTGCATCTTTGGTCAGTGTCCATGCATACATGTATAAGAGAACTAATGTACACATACATACGTGGAGAGAGAGAGTGATAGAAATACAGGAAACTTCTGGTTCCCAATAGAACAGCAGAAATGTAAGCAAGCAAAAAAATAATGCTAAGTCTCATGGGGGAGTCCACAACCTTGGATTCTGCCAACAATTAGATTCATATTCAACTTTGAAGGGCGGAGAGGATTTTTCTTGTAACTTGTACTTACCCACAAAGGAACAGGAATCCTTATACACAGACATTAAAGTGGTTCTGTGGGAGTTTACTTAATTATATAGCAACAAAAGAGAACACTAAAAG
>JAOSBL010000211.1:21977153-21996389 GCA_027568915.1 Erythroxylum roraimae | reverse complement strand
AGGAATCAAATTTCAATTCAGCCCCTAAGATTTTCAATTTCCGAAGTGAAGTTGGTAATAGTTTTCAGTCTTGGTTGTGTATGAGCAGAAAGTGTTTTGGCCAATACTTCTTTATTTCTAATCCAAATTGAGCGTTTTTGGTGGCGTTAAAATAAATGTTCTGAAGAAGCTGGTCTGAAATTCTAATTGGAAGTTTCCCAATTTTGATCAGTAAGTTATTAGTAATGAGCCCTCCATGTTTTTGTGATTCCGAATGTTGGACTTCGGAAACGGGGTCCAACACTTTAATCTGTAATGCCATGAAATCAGAAATTATCCAAACATACGTCAACACTAAGAATGACAGTATAATATGGAAACACACTAGTAATGGCCTCTTCACTAATCAATCTTGTAGGAAAGTACTTCAAGGCAATTTGGTACACTTCCATGGAACAATACTATATGGTTCAGCCACCAACAACCTCAAGCCTCCACCGCACTATAGTTAGCAAAGAAGCATAAGCTACCAACAATGGATAAGCTAGCCAAGTTTTTGAACTTAATTCACAAATTGGTGCACCCTCTATAAATAAGCTAAAGAGAAAAGAAATCATCTATTTTTCCAATGTGAATTTGTTGTAGAAATATGGAGAACAATGATGCATAGATTTTAAATTTTTTTCGCTCCAAATGGATGAAACAAACTTTGAATTGGTGCCCTACATCAATCATCCAAACAGCACAGTCAAGTGGTGTTTTTGCTTAACATTGTCATTTCTGGTCACAACCATTTGGGATGAGAGAAACACTCAAATTTTCTAGGATAAAGGCCTCAGCAAGGAGCAATTCTACGATTTTGAAACACAAATTTCTAGACATGGAATATCTTAGAAGTAATTGGAATGTGTAAATTGCAACTCATTAAGAATAGAATTATACAAATATCTTGATCAAGCCTTTGGTATCAGATGTGATTTTTGCACATTGTATTTCTTATTTTGCTAGTACATGTCAACTTGTAAGGATTTTGAAACACAAATTTCTAGACATGGAATATCTTAGAAGTAATTGGAATGTCTAGATTGCAGCTCATTATGAGTAGAATTATACAATTATCTTGATCAAGCCTTTGGTATCACATGTGATTTTTGCACATTGTATTTCTTATTTTGGTAGGACATGTCAACTTGTACATTTTGAGTGCCTTCTAAGGCTTAATTCAATTTATCATTTCTTAAAAAAAAATTATCGATTGAGTGTCATAGGGGGACAGTTTTCCTTAATTAAGTCTAAATGTTTGTGTTACTTCATATCTTGAACGTGAAATGCTTCCAATAAGCACCAAAAAAAATTAATAAATAAAAAAGAATATTAAATATGACAAGTAGAAAAGGTTGCCAATCTTCGCTGTCATATACTTTTAAATATGCACATGAATCCGAAGTTTGCTTTAAATTACGAGGAACTAGCTGTGATGTGAAGGCCATCGTCCTTGACTTTCAAGGCATGTCCGCCATAATTTAAGCCACTCTTTTACATGTATATATAGCTGGTCTCCTACAGTTAAGCGAAAAGCTTTGAAGGATTCTTCGGTTGATAAAAAGTCTGCGAATAGGCTAATATTGCTTTGGAAAGGTAGGCAACAGCTGAAAGGTTAGCACTTCCTATTGTTTCAACAAATTTTTATCCCAGTTACTCCTGCACGTCACCTTCTTATCCTTCTGCAATATTATTCGTTACACATTGACTGGTTGTTAAAATGTGAAAAGGCGGTACGAGCTAACGCCGAAGCCAACTGTTTAATTTCTAAAGTTTCAAGAAAGGTAATACTGGAGAAATCCCTGCAACAAGACATATATGGACAACTTTTTCTGTTTACATTTTGGAGATCGCTTTTTTTTTCAAAAAAATAATTATTACTTCCTTAATAAATTTTCCTTGCAGCTCAACGTCTAAATAATGGCTACTGCTGCTGGGGTGTTGCGTTCGTCTGGAGAAAGTGATTCCAAGGGCATGGTATTCTCTCGATTAGAAGCTGGAGCTCGCCTTCTCATCACTAAATATCTCAGGGGTTTTATATCTACCGGCTCTTTAATGTGAGCTCTTTCCAAGAACATAATCTTACCATTTATTTCTTTGTCGGTAGAAATTGGTAGGTTATTGCCATTTTCACCAGAAGGGACGTTCCATGTTGTATGCAACCTAGCTGTTTTATATTCCAAACATCTTCTTCCCACTACATAAAGCCGTCTTGCACCTTACCAAGTTGGATAGTGATGTGTTTTCATATTCCAAGAGTAAAACGTATCCCTCGTTCAACGTTAATTTCTAAGTTGGGTTGTTGGATACAGTAGCATAAACCAACACTAAGAAATTGGATAATAAGATCAGAACGAATATTTGCATCCTTTGTTCAATACGTATTCATTTGGACTTTGAGCTTTCATTCGAGTACCTAAGGATATCTTATCTTATTATTTTTATTATCAAGACACGTTTGATAACAATATAAAAAAGAACTACGTAGTCCATACTTGCACGTATATATGTTTGACCTGGAGAAAACTGGGCCGTTTGTTATAATAGATTTATCAAAGACATTAATCTATTACTCCCTCCGATTCATAATAAGTGTCGTTTTAGAGAAATGCACACTTATTAAGAAAGTTAATGAAATATCTTATATACCCTTATTAATTACATGTTAAAGTGCCTTGAAAATATAATCTATGTAACCTGTGTAATTAAGATGTGAGAGAAATTAAAGGGTAATTTTGGAAGTAAAATTATAAATATGCATAAAAAGTCACAAACGATACTTATTTTGAACAATTAAAAACCCTCTAAAACGACACTTATTATGAATCGGAAGGAGTATTACAGTCGAATGACAGCTCAAGGTCAAACATATTTACGTGCAAGTATGTAGTATATACACATCTTGTTGGTTAGCAATTAATATATACATCTCGTTGGTTAGCAATTAATATGAAGATGTGTATATATATATATATATCAAGATGTATATATTGATTTGTAAAAATAAGGGATGAAATATTAATAGGATTAAGTTAAAAATTTGAGTCTAGATCGACTATAATAGAAAAAACAAAGTACATATGTTCTCCTTAGGTATTTGTTTGAACTCTTATGGACAACAAAATCATATATTAATTAACAGCCAAATTTTGGTTTGAAGAAACTACGAAACTAATTTCGTGTTGCAACGTTGAACAATTACTCAATGTGCTTTGGACTTTGTAGTATAAAGGAGGATGGAGGCACCAACTTTACCTTCGGGGGAAGCACCAAAGATTGTCCTGCTAAATGTGTTTTAAGAGTTCATAATGCTCAATTTTACTGGAAGGTAATAACTTATGTGTACATTTTGGTTAGTGGTTATTACAACAAGAAAAGGAACAAAATTAAGGCGTATTGTGAAAGTGGAATGAAAATGCTTTACCTTCTCCCCACCCTTAATTGGGGCCCCTTGTGAAATTTTCAGGTAATGACTCGAGTTGATATAGGACTTGCAGATGCTTATATTGATGGAGATTTTTCGTTGATTGACCAAGATGAAGGTCTCCTAAATCTGGTCCTGGTGAGATCAAATAACAGAACGGAACGTTATCAAAAGTTTGGCTTCATCTATCTTCAACTTTGTTGAATGTTTTCTTGTACACTCGACCAATTTCAGGTTTTGATAGCCAACAGAGATGTAAACAAACGTGAAACAAAGGGGTAAATAATGACCACCAGAATTCCAGTAACTAACTTTGCTTTTTAAGTAATTTTCTTGTTTTTATATTTTTATTGATTCAACAGTTGGTTGACTCCGTTGTTCTTCACTGCTGGCTTTGCTGCTACGAAACTTATCATCCAACATGTACTGAGGTCGAATAGTCTCACTCAAGCTCGCAGAAATATTTCTCGTCACTATGATCTGGTATGAGACTAATTCCGTGATCAATTGAATGATTTCCCTCAATTATTGACAAAATAAAGAATCGCTTAAGGAAGAAATTTCATACAGTTCTCACATTATAATAATTGCATATCTTAATATTAATCATCTTGAAAGATGTCACAGCATCATTCTATTATACTCCACAAGTAAGACATTTCATGCATTTTACTTACCATTTAGGAAGGTGGAAAATTTTCGGTTAATGTAAAATAGCAATGAGTTCATAACAGATAACAATAAAACAAATGTTTACATTCTACCATTTGTACAATATTTCCTAGTATAAAACAAATGTTTACATTCTACCATTTCTACAATATTTCCTAGTATAAATGAGTCCTGATTCTGATCCTTTATGATAGCGTCAGACTTCAAAAGAGTTGTTAACTTCATAGTAGAAAGGTGATCTTGGATCCGGGGTAAGCAAAAGTAGCTTTCTCGTATGAATGTTGATTATTACTATTATTCTTTTGTAATCAAAATTCTAGCCTTAGAACTGGAAGAAACATGCAGTCTAGAATTAGATTTTCTGATGTCCACAAACTTTCTTTATCCCCTTAAACATGGTGTGGTAATTAGGACAACTTGAACCTTTTTGTACATCTCGACTTGCACTCTATGTTTGCTAGAAAACAAAAAAGCTATATAGACTAAATGAATTTGCGCTTACAGAGCAATGAACTGTTCGCTCTGTTCTTGGATGAAACCATGACTTACTCCTCCGGAATTTTTGAGGTCAGAGACACATCCTTGAATCATGCAAGCCTTGGTGAAACTTAGTCTGCTTTGTTTCGTAGAACTGAATTGGGGTCTGCTTGTCTACTTGGTTGTCTACAGAAGGAGGATGAAGAGTTGAAAGCAGCACAATTGAGAAAGCATTCAACATTGATTGAAAAAGTAAGTTCACCCAGTCTCAAATATTTAATTGAGAGAAAAGTCTCGTCACAAATTTTTGAGAGAAAAGTTTTATATACTTGACACTTCATTTAGACCTATGACAAATAAATCAATGTAGGCAAGAATCAACAAAGAGCATGAAGTTCTTGACATTGGTTGTGGATGGGGAAGCTGTGCCATTGAAGTCGTGAAACGAACTGGGTGCAAATACACTGGCATTACTCTATCTGAAAAACAACTTGAATATGCAGAAAGGAAAGTGAAGGAAACAGGCCTGGAGGTAATTGTTCTCTCGAGTCTGAACAAATAATGAAAGTATATCTACATACCTTTTGGATATCCGTAAACCTTTTCTTTTTACATTTTAGTAAACAGTTGCCAGCAATGTGGCAATGCATCAGTAAGTTTCAACATCGCGTAGTCCAAACTATATTTAAAATGAGAAAAGGAAAGCTGCATTATGATTTGGAGTTGTTTTCATGCCTTTGAACTGCACTTCTGCAATAGCCATCAACCTTAATTTAGAAGTGATTTTGGGCGACGGATTAATCATATTTGATCAAAACTCAATCTTAGGTTCGAAATGGACATCCAAACTCCACTTGGAAGATTTTAGTGAAGTATGCCTAAATTCTGTTCCAACCTGTTAAATTTATAGGTTTTGTACGGTCAGGTTTCTTGCTGAGTTGAATATTTTACAAGCTTTACCTAAAGTTGCATGATCCTCGGCTGAACTTGCCTTCTTAAACCCAAGCCAAGACCATGGCTTCAAATCGAAATTTTCAGGTGGAAAATTTGCTCATGATAAATAATTAATTATTTCATCAGGAACATATCAAATTTTACCTATGTGACTACCGCAGCCTACCTAAAAACGTCAAGTACGACAGAATTGTTTCTTGGTAAGTTCCTTCACTATCAATCACATCAATTTCTACAGCGTCTTACAAACATCTCAATTAGATTCTCAAGAATATCTTAAATATATAGTGAAATGATAGAACATGTTGGGCATGGATACATGGAGGAATTTTTCCGTTGCTGCGACATATTACTAGCAAAAGATGGACTTTTTGTTTTGCAGGTAATTAACAACCAGATTGTTTTCTTTAAACCAATATATGATTTTAAACACAAATTATAATGTTTTTAGTTATCTTACACAATCAAAACTTACTGATCTTAGTTCATATCGATTCCGGATGAGAGGTATGAAGACTACAGGAAAAGTTCAGACTTTATAAAGGAATACATATTTCCAGGGGGATGCTTGCCTTCATTGGCTAGGATAACATCAGCCATGGCTGCTGCATCGACATTATGGTATAGCCTTTTTCTCATATATATGGGTAAAAGATGAAATTTTCCATTTTAGTTATAAAATTTTTTAAAAATATTTTCTGATTTTTTAAAATTTTTAAAATTTCTTTATATATAATTTTCAATTTTCAGAAAAAAAATTCTTCTATTAAATTTCGATTAAAAAATAACGACGAAACTTATATGTAATATGAACTAAGTTCTTAAACTCGATTTGAATTAATTAGATTCGACTTAAATTAATAATTATAAAAGTAAAAGACATAAACCTTCCCTTAATTTAAGGAATATTAGCAAAACCTCATGACCTTTTAATTTCTTTTTAAAACTCCTAATTTTTAGCTTTTAAGAAAAATCTCTTCTTTTAGATATCGGATAAAAAAATAATGATGAAATACATGTTGTATGAATATCATTCGTAAACTAATCAAATGTTATTAATATGACGATTCAATACAGCTCTTAAACTCGAACTGAAATAGTTAAATTATACACAAACAAATAATTTGTTTTAATTATCTTTAATTATTAATTTAAGTTAAATTTAATTCATTTAAATCAGGTTTAAAAGCTAAATTAAGTTATTATATTAGTAACATTTGATTAGTCCATATTTGATTTTCATATTATGTATGTTTCATCTTTATTTTCTAACCAAAGTTTAAGAGGAGTTTTTTTTTTTTGAAAAGCTGAAAATTAAAAGGGGTTTTTGAGAAATTTAAACATTATAAATTTTGTAAAAGTTTCTTAAACTACATGAGAGATCTACGTCTTTCACCCTAATTATAATAAATTATTAGTTTGAATTAGATTTAATTAGCTAGATTTGAGTTTAAGAGCTTGGTTGAATCGTCATGTAAGTAGCAGTTGATTGGTTCATGATTGATGATCATACTGCACGTGTTTTGTCGTTAATTTTCAATCAAAGTCTATGAAACTGAAAAATAAAAAAAATAAAAAATCTTAACGATAAGTGGTTATTTATTTTTTAAAAGATTTCTTAAATTACAAAAAAGTTATGTTTCTTCTACCTTATATTAGAAGGTTTTTTTTTTAAATTTACATGATCTTATTTCTTCAGATTTCTTAATTTTTCAACCAACTAAGATTAAAATTACAGTGTGGAGCATGTGGAAAACATAGGAAGTCATTACTACTATACACTAAGAAGGTGGAGGAAAAATTTCTTAGACAATCGGAGGTACAAATTTTCTAACTTACTGCTTCCTTAATATAAAAGAGAGATTTCTATAGTATCTCTTAATGTACTTGTCATTGCTCATTTGGCCTTTTGCAATGTATACTTGGGGCTGTCTGTTTGTCTCTCCTGTTTATTATGTTCTATACTTTAGTTGAAGTTATTTTATTTTCATAAGAACTCATTAAATGTTGTTGATAGGAAAATTCTTGACATGGGATTCGACGAGAAGTTTATTAGAACATGGGAATATTACTTCGACTACTGTGCCGCTGGATTCAAGTCATATACACTTGGAGATTATCAGGTAAAGTCCCTTCCCGTCAATGAATTAGTTACACTAGGAAAGAGTTTTTTTTAAGGCACTTGGGATCCATTAAGTTATTTAGAAAAACGTAGTGATTGATTCTTTACGCCATGTCCAAAATTACAGTTCTAAAAGTTGAAAAAATATAAATAGCCTATAGACGACAATTATGCAAGTTTAATTGAAGCGATACTTCAATCATCCTTATGCAGATAGTATTCTCGCGTCCAGGCAACACTCTGGCGTTAGGAGATCCATACAATGGTTTTCCATCTGCTTATCCAGCAAGTCTTATACCATGAGGAGAGAAAATCATAAGTCGAATAACTTTTTAGAAAGTTAGCTTCGCCGTCCTTTCGGTAGCCATGCAAATAATCCTTTTATTGGCCAAATAATTCCACATCATGTATGTATCTATGTCAGACATTGTGTTGTATCTAAAAGTTAGCTCTTTCCCGTTCCTTCCATGTAGCATGGGCATATCAATACGTCGGAAATCAATCATGAACGAATTACGGGTGTAACAGAAAATTTTTTTTTATGATTTTCGTTTAGATCCCGATAATTAAATAAATTGAATAATTAAATTTGAATCACTATCTATAAAATCGTACCCGATTCTATTTTCTTATTGAAATATTTTCGAAAAAATTTTGATGTGTCAATCACGAACTGTTCACGCTTCCAATCTCTAACAGTATCTACATAGTAGTTTCTCAACCTTTGAAAGAAATTAAGCAGGAGTGCTAACTCCCTTATTCTTATTCCTATTTATAGAAAAAGCATCAAGGTTTTCTAATTTCTATTGAAAGTAAATCCTTCAATTACAATTAAATTCAAACTCTAATTATAATTATTTTAATTGTAATAAAATCAAATATCTCATATTTGATCCCTAAAGTTTCTCAAATTTTATAATTAAGTTCTACTTAATTGAAATTGATTTTTCTTTCATAAACTACTTTTTATGTGTGACTAATTAGGCTCCTAGTACATTAACAATGATTATAAATTATAGTTATAATTCATAGTTAGAATTAGATAAACTAAAACTCCTTTTAATTTATCTTTAACTCTTCAATTAAACAATTTATAGTCATACATCAAGATTGACATATTTTTTTGGTCTTAAACCAGAGTATCCACCGGCGGACCCAGTGACTAATCCCCTCGCTGATTTGTAGGCACCTTACAGGGTGAGACAGCTGGCCCAAGAATTTAATGCTACTCCATACCCAAAGCCAAGGATCGAACCCCTAAACTTTGGTTAAGGATGGATGAATCCCTTCCACTCAACCACACCCCTCGGGTTATCAAGATTGACAAGTAGCAACATGTCATAACTATCCAAATATCATAAATATCAAAGTGGCTTGACTTAACCTATCCATGCATGGTTATGATGTATAATTTAATCATTTTGTAATCCAATGTTCTAATTGGACAACGTACGGGTATAATGTCCACTCTTTATATCCAATCATGTTCGTTCTTGTTAAATAACAATTGATTTATAATTGATATTTGAAAACACCTTTTTGAATGTCAATTTACTTTGGTAAGAGAATTTTATAAATTACTACTAATAAAAAACAATACAACATTTTCTTAAATTATTTTAGAGTGACTAATCCTTTATTGACTTATTCAACTATCTTCATATGATTCATATTGCATCCAAATACTACCAACTGAATTATTCTAGGACAGTTCATAAGTAGTATCAAAGCACAATAATTCCCACATAAGATAGCTTGGTAATCTCATTTATACGGATCAATTATATAACCATCTTTATGAGAAAATTCACAGACACATAAGTAATATTCCATTTAGGATACTCATAGTCAGGTTAGTTCAGTGAACTTATTCTCTAATTGTAATAGTTAGTTTTTCATACTAAGGGTTAGAGCTTTGAAATTTTGCATATGAGTCATATTATTGAGAGTTCATGAAAATGCATTTCATACACATGCATATCATTAGCATACACACATGAATTATGAATTAGTACATATTGCAAAGATAATATTTGCACTCAATTGACATATTCCGATGTATGAAAGGGTTAAAATGATCATGATGTGAATTGTGAATTGTGTATTGTTTATGTCTTGAATTTTGATTTGATTGGTTATAAGTAGTAAATTTGGAATTAATTGTTACAATTGAAAAATTGATGAATTAAAATGTACATTTAGACTAGGAAAAATGCCAAGTGGCAAGACAAGTTGACATGAAAAATTAGGATGACTAAGCCTATAAATGAGTGAAATTTGGCATAGGTAATTAATTGACAAATGGCAACAATAAATGAGTGACAAATGGACTAATAACTAGGTGACATTTGGCAGCTTATGAAGAGGATAAGTGACTAGCATGCTCAAAGGCACATGTTAATCTAAGATAATGACACCTTGCACCTAGTTGAACTAAACAAATGCTATAAAAGTTTCTGTTATGTTTCTTTTTCACTCTCTCCTCCAAAACCTGCATTCATCTCATAGCTCTGCATTTTTGGTTTAAGTCTTGCTAAATGGCTACACCAAAATCCATGCTTTTACCCTCACAAAGTTAGGTAAAGAATCAGAACATAGTTGTTCTTGTTATAGTCTTTGATCCTAGCTGAAAACCATCCAATTCCCACCTTAAATTTGTGATGATTTTGCATGCATAGAGAGATGAATTAGTTTGATCTTTGAGGTGGAAATTTGAGCTAGACAAGTAAGTAAAATATTGATATTTATGGAATGTTATAATAGAAGGGTTATGATGATTGAATTGGGATGAATTATATATGATGTTGATGATGAATTGTGCCGGAAATTGATACTTGAACTTGGATACTTTTATGCCTAGTATTTTATGTATAAAAAAACCATAGATTATAGGTTGTTTCATTGATGAATTGAATTGGGTTTTGAGGTATAATGAAGGTGAATTTATGTTAAAGAAAGGTGTAAAAATAGTGATCATGAAATGGGAAAGAATTAGGACTACATGTATGATCAAATGAATGATAGTTTCTGTTTTGATTTTGATGCATGAAAGACCATAAATTGTGACCTACCAAATGAATGATTCAAATTGGAATTAGATATGGAATTGATGAGGAAATGACATATAATTAAGGTATAATTGAGGAATAAGTAATGGGCTATGATGAAAATGTGTTGAATTTGGTATGAAGATGTGAAAAGTTGGAAAAATTTGAATTTGGTATGAAGATGTTCGTTCTTGCTAAATAACCAAATATGGAAAGGTAAGCCTTAAACAAACCTTAGTCACAAAAAGAGTACTTGTTTCTACTCAGATTCTCTAATAAACAATGCTCGATGAAGATCTTGGAACAAGGGTACTGACATATGAATGGCAAACCTTTTTTACCTCTAAAATGGGGAGTAGATACGTCACTAGATAAGAATGAATCAAAAAACATCCTCATATGTGTGAACTTTCACAAAAATTCCATTAAAATATTAGTCAACCACTAGTCTTAACTATCTATCCATTTATAATTAAGGTATATAAGTTTTGAACAATCGGGAAGTAGTCGTTCAGTTAATAGAGTTTTACATGCATAGACCTTTGCGTCAGATAAAACAACCATCTGATAAGCACTGCATTAACAAGGAGTATCATATATAAGATTGGGTATATGCCAAACTATAGTCATATCACCAACATATTGTGCATCTTTGAGGTAATTAGAGACTCTGCTTTAACTTTTGAACCTTTTTAGGTGTTGGCATAAATAGAAAAATCACTTGTCGCTTAACTTTACATGTTGGAGCTCAGGTTCACTCAACCTTCTATATCTCGCAACTAAAGAAACACACTTACAATCGTGTATATAAATCAGTTCAAATTTTTCTCTATTTGTGTTTGTGACTTTAGGTCTTCCAACAAACTATTCGACATTGATGTTAGTTAATTGTTAACATAAACCCGCAATGCAGATTCTAATATAATGATCAACCGAAGATGATAAAGTCAACAATGTTATTCTGACATCAACTTTATGAACAAGGTTTTCAAGTAAAGAGGTCATGATAAAGGATTAGTTAAAGGTGATTAAAAACATCTCTTCTAGAAGTAAAGATGGGGGACTAGCTTTAAGGGAGAAGCAAACAAGTATAAGAATTAGCAAGAAAGGTCTAATGTTGTGGTATTTTTTATTGTATGTGTATATTGTTCGAATAGAAGAAGTAACAGAATTCTAGAAGAGTCTGAAGAGGAATTAAAAGAAGACAATGACAACTTTTTATTATAGTTATGGGCTGCCTTGTTAGCCATTACACAAAGTTTTAATATTGGTGGGAGCAATGATTAACTAGACGCTAGTTTTAGATAATTACAATATGGGTCTTATTTAAACGATATGTCTGGCCTATTTTACTTAAATTGGTGCTGCTTTTCTCGTGCGAATCTTTCTTTTTAAAGTTCCCGCAGTTTGCTTTATTGTCTTCATTTGTTTCTGCATCAATTTCTTCCCTCTTTAATTCCTTCTCCACCAAGTGAACCTTTAAAAATTGTTTCTGAAGCTCGAAAAGATATTCTTAGGAGGCATTCTTGCTCCAGTCATTTGACCATTGAATTAACAATTGTATTACTGAGTGGTTGTTTCTTTTGACCATTCTCCTTTCTAAAACTGCTGTAGGAACATGCTCTATAGTGGCGAGTATTTCGGGTAATGTTGTAGAAGTTATTTCTAGTCCTATTTGAGCCTTCTTACGTTGTGATACAAGAAAGATTGGATGAATGGTAGTTCCTACTGGTAGCTCTAATTTATAAGCTATATGTCGTAGTACAAAGGTGGGAACTTATAGTTGACTCTCCTTTAAAGGGAATGTTGTTTATAAGGTGATAACTTACAGTTGACTCTCCTCAAATTAAACTCTCTGTCTATCCTTTTAAAATTCACTTGCTGCCTCATTTTATTATGAGCTCTCTGTAAATGGAATCATCTCTGACATCGCTATTCTATGTCAAAGAGCTTGATCTACTTCAGCTATCTTCAAATCACCAATAAGGTATGGTATATAAGTTGGTGGAGGGTACCCATATAAAACTTCGAACGATGTTGCATTGATAGTTGTGTGGTATGTCGTATTATACCACCATTCGGTCAAAAGAACCCACTCACTCCATTTTATAGGGCGTTTCTTCGAAGAAACATCTCAGGTAAGTCTCCAAAATCTTGTTGTTCACCTCCTTTTAAACATTCATTTGTGGATGATAGGTTGTCAAATACTTCAAGTTGACTCCTTGCAACAAAATAGTTTTTACCAAAATCTACCAAAAAACATCGAGTTTTGGTCGCTGGCAAGAGCTTCAGGTATTCCCTGTAACTTAAATATTTGATAGATAAAATAATTTCTATGATGTCCCGAGCTAAGTAGGAATGTTTCACCGGTACAAAATATGCATATTTCGTATAACAATCAACCACCACTATGATAAGTTTCCCTTGGATGTTGGCAACCCTTAGATAAAATCCAGGCTAAGTTCCCTCCAAATTCACTCTATAATTTTCAATGGTTGTAACAGTCGTGTGCATGCAGTAGTATTAATTTGTTCTTTTGATAGATAAGCATCTTTTAACATAATTTCAAATGTCCTTGCCTAAGCCTTTCTAGTGAAACAAGTTTTGCACCTTTTTTATGGTCACTAATGTTCCGAATGTCTCACAATTGCTTCATCATGACTCATCTTGATTAAGTGTTCCCTGAGTGTGGCATTTAAACCAATCACTAGCCTACCCTTCCAATATAGTAACCCATTTTTCCATTCATATACACGAAATAATTTCCCATGTTGCTAATTTCCTTATTAGATCTTGCACGGTAGAAGCCTCTTCCTAGCTCCTTTTTTATCTCTTCCATTAATCTTCCATGTATTTATGACTAACATCTCCACCATTTCTGAACTCGTGAGTCTAGATAAGGCATCTGCTGTCCACCATTTCTGAAGTCGTGAGTCTAGATAAGGCATCTGCTGTAGAGTTCTCCTTCCCATTGCAATATTAAACTTCAAAATCTGCCTCAAAATAGGTAACCACGATTATTGAAATGGTATAGACGCATGTTGCTCCAAGAGATATTTAGGGCATCCTGAGATAATGGTGTCATTGTTTAATAGTGGTGCCATTGTTTAATAGCTTTGATCACAGCCAAAAATTCTTTGTGATATGTTGACAATCTGTAATGCCTACTGCATAATCTATCCTTTCCGCGCTCTTGGTATCTTCCTTTAAAAAATTTCCATGAGGGTATCGTAGCATACGGTACGGACATATTAAGACCTTTTGGTGTTCTGCTCTTTATGTTAGTTCTATACATTTTATGTCTTCCTTCCACTAGTGGTACCATGTCTACAAACAAAGTTTGACCTTGCGTCTCTACGCAAACTAAATCCATTAATTCTTCAAACCAATGATTTGTATAGTTTAGACATCTAAACAAACACAAGCATGGTAGATGCTCATCGGAAGAGGGTTTTTAAAAATCTATGAATCTATTTAAGTTATTAGTTTACAACTACCGTCAGTCTTAGATTGTCCTCCACGCATTCCTGGGTTAATTGAGCACTGTCCAAATAATAGATGCTTGCAACTTAAGTTCGAACATAAATTAGCAGCATCACATTGAACATGGCAATTCCTCACATTCTATAAAGCACAATCCCGGGTATCCTTCTGTAATATAAACAATTCATCGTAACTCAAATAACATTTTTATCATCTTTAATTAAGCCCACAAAGATGTTAATATTACACATTGAAACAATAATTTAAAAAAAACACACAAACTAAAAACGATTCTCTTCTTTTCCTCAACACCAAAAGGAAAAACGACCAAGTGAATACAAACACCAACAGCATCAGCATGAAGGATATCACGGCTTATGAAAATCTTCAGAAGTTTCATTTCAGATTAGAATTTAAATTGATGATTTAATTACTTTCAGCCAAACTTTTATTGGTTTTGTAAAATAGCCTGCCATGAACATAATCAAACTACTTCCTTACTCCAAGGTTGTATAAGCCCATCTTTTGTTAACAGTGCTGCTGCTGCTTTAAACGTTTGGAATGACACGGATCTACTCCATTCGAAAACATCACAACCTAAACAATTATGCCACATCATGATCTCAACACAAGTGATTGCCAATTGCTCAGGTCAACGTACCACAAGCTGTCTGCCTCACAAAATTGACTAACCCATCAAAAAATGGAATCATCGATAAATCTTAACTTGTGATGACATGAATCTGCATACCATATTGGAGTGCTGATATGGCCTACCTGAAAATTGGTCTTTCAGGCTAAAACACAATTGCGACTGACCAGTCCTCTTCGGTTGCACGCAGGATGAAAATAAATCCCACAATGAACATACAACCATTATGAAGGGTTCAGCCATGAGTGGACACTTGACTCCACCTTAAAACTCGAGCATTCTCCTCCTGTACAACACAAGAGGAAATACACGGGCAAATGATTATGCCATCCTCAACACGTCAACAACCACTATACTATCACTACAGAGTTGTGTAGTGACCAACCCAAGCTGCCCATACCTAAACTTCTATCATTAGGAAACTCGCAATTCATCTGTATGTGTACTTGCAGATTAATCAATCAAATCTACAACCTAAAAGCTCAGTAAGCATCTAATTCCTAGTACAAAGCCAAGAAAGTGGATAATATTGATATCAAAAGCAAAATTCTCAGCTACAATTGAATAAAAGCTATCCATAGACACAATAAATTGAAAACTACAATTGATAACAACGCTTCAGAGCTAATAGAAGAAAATTATAAGCACACCAAATTTTATAACTACAGTGAATAAATAAACAAATAAAGGCAGCTAGTATGCCCTGAACTACTTATTATAGATTGGCAAAATCGTGCAAACTACTAGGATTCAAGCAATCCAACATTTCCCAAAGACACATCACCATTCAATTGAGTCATCTCCCCCTGGTGCTGTGAACAAGAAATTGTCAAAAGACCTCAGAGAAAGGCTGTAAGAAATTATAAAATGATGATGAAGGCCTTGATATTTTAACAATCACTGCTGTTGCACTTGTTGGCCCTGAGCACCACCATAGCCCCCATAGCCAACTTGACCATTAGGACCACTTCCTTGAGTCGTCCCATAATTTCCAGAATCTTGTGATGGATCACATCTGCTTCCTGCATTTCCATAACCTGAATTTCCACTTACATCATTGTAGTCACTTCCCATGTATCCACTACCAGTTCCTTGTAGTTCGCTTGAACATTGACCACCCACATTACTGTTTCGAGGACCTCCATAACGGCCTCCTGCAGCACCATATCCAGAACGGTTTCCATAAGATCTGTCGTTACCGCCGTATTTACCATACCCATGACTCTGACTTCCATATCCAGTTGCCCCATTTGGAGATTGACCAGTAGATGCTGTACAAGGTCCACCACTGCCAGTACCAGTATTGGGAGCACCCCATGAAGTAGGATTTCCATATCCCATGCCACCATAACTAGAAGAAACTTGACTACTCCATGAACTTCTGTTGGCACCAGGTGGACCAACTGCATACCCAGCATTCCCTACAATTGGATTCCCATAGGCTGCGCCAGTAGGTGCCCCATATCCGGCAGCAACACCACCATAATTCCCATAACCACCATAACTGACACCATTATTAGCAGGACCATACCCATAGCCAGTTGCAACATATCCAGGTGAACCGTAAGGTGGATAACCACCCCCAGAGCCCTGAGGCAGCATATACCTGTTCGAATCCACTCGACCATCATAGGAACTCGAGTTGTTACCAAAACCACCAAATCCTTGATAGCCACCACCACTAACAGAAACAGAACCACCACCCATAGCTCGACCCCCACCAGGATTAGAATCTTTAGGAAGTGCCTGCTTCACTTCCACCTGCTTACCATTCAAATCATGGAATGTTTTTTGTAAAACCCGATCAACAGCATCTTCACTATCGAAGGAAATAAATCCAAAACCACGAGGTCGTTGGGTATTTTGGTCATACATTATCACTACATCAGTCACATGGCCATAAGCTTCAAAATACTGGCGGAATCCTTCTTCCATTAGATTGGGGGGCAATCCTCCAACAAATATCTTCTTGGTCCTAATAATTCTACCATTGCCAGCATTACTAGCAGTGTTCAGGTTTCCAGCTCTGCCAGTGGTCTGCTGCTCTTCTCGTGATAAGGCCCTCTTTGTATCAACCTGGAAAACCAAAGAAAGAGGATGAGCAAGAGAAACATGCAGAAACAGTATCACATCATGCAACATTGCCATAAACCGCTCCTATAGTCTGATAATTGATTGCATGCCTTCTCTATCTTCAGCAGAAAATCCATATGAGAAACAGAAACTGGTCTTAAAAGTTCAAGTTTTAAATGGACATGATCTAGACGAATCATCTCTCAAGAATACCAATAAAATAGACTTCTCTGACTATGCCATTAGAATAACAATTCTGAATTACTCGCAAGAATCAGAATTACTGTCATATAAAAACATTAGCACATAAGCTTATAAGATAATTAGTAGAACTACCTTTGGCAAATACAAGCAATTAAATTTTCATGATAAGCAAATACAGACACTAAAAATCAAGCAAAGAACTTTACAATCATTATGCATTGAATAACCAAGTTCCACTGTATCTGATCAAAATAACCAAATTAG
Source organism: Erythroxylum roraimae (assembly GCA_027568915.1). Classification (NCBI taxonomy): domain Eukaryota; kingdom Viridiplantae; phylum Streptophyta; class Magnoliopsida; order Malpighiales; family Erythroxylaceae; genus Erythroxylum; species Erythroxylum roraimae. Next base: position 21,978,996 of record JAOSBL010000211.1, on the reverse strand, counting down.
TATGTACTAATTTCTAATCACTTAGTCAAACATGTGCTTTTCAATTTGATAGTCATTTTAAAAGGAAATTAATGTAATCTCAAGAATCTTACAATCATATAAAGCTCATGTGTGAACTTGCAACAAGTTCAAAGATCTCGTAAGTTTTGAGCTACCAATGTTGAATTGAAAATAAGGATGCGTTAGTAACTACTTATTAGTCCACCAATAGTTTAGTGACATAGCTGATTCCATCACGTCCACAGAGCACAAGACTTTTAAACAAAGAAAAGGAAATCATTGAGAAAATTAATGAAGTCGTCACTGAAAACAATGAATCAGAATCAAATATACTAGCCAAAAACAAAGAGATGATAGGAACACATAAATTCAAAGAAAGAATACAAACCAGCAAGACACAAACCCTGAATACAACATATATTAAAATCCCAGAAATACATAGTTCACCAGACACTATAAAAACTTCAACTACGGAAAATTAATGTTAGAGGATAAGAAAACAAAGTACACTAACAGCAACAAGTTAAATCCATCGTTTTTGCAGTGAAACATCCAACATCATCCTCCAGAAAAATTAATAACCAAAATCGCTAATAGGAAGATAAGCACCAGAATATAGTCCACCAAAAAGCAAAAATAAGACAAAAATCTAAGAGCCGCGTTAGCCCAGAAACCATAAGCAATAATACCCAAGAAAGACCAAACCTAAAAAACAAAATCGACAACTAAAACGGCACTAACAGCCTAAAAAGAAAGTGACAAGAGATGATATATTTCCCTCACCGTTCTACCATCAATAGTATGCTTCTCTTGAAGAACCCTATGGAGGATTGAACTATCTGAGAAAACGACAAAGCCAAAACCTCTGGGTTTGCCAGTGGTCTTGTCTCTCATGACTACGGTCTGCAAGACATCGCCATATTGGGAAAAGTATTCCTTGAGCTTATCTTCAGAGGTCTCCCATGAAATCCCACCAATAAAAAGCTTACCCTGATCTGAATCCATAATCCCTTTGATACTTCTCTGGGAGACTACCGAAAAAGAAATGATAAAGGTTATATTTGGACAAAGGTAAGACTGTTAATGGTTTGAAATGGAATTTAAGTAAATGTAGAATTATAAAGTTATCGTTTAAGAATAATTAAAGGGTTATAATATAATATAATAAATTGTTATATTTCATCTTGAATTTTTAAAGTTGACAGTAATTTTTTTTACGATAAAGTAAGAAATCATATGAATTTTTATTTTTATTTTTGCTTTTAATATATAAATAGGTTTGTAAGATGTAAATAGGAAATAAAATAGAGAATTGTGGGGGCTTTGGGGTTTGGGATTAAGCACTTATTTAGTTCAATTTTTGAAAGGTTCAAAAGTACTCTTTGTTTACGGCAAAAGTTATTTAAAAAAAAAAATGAGTGTTTAGTTAAAAATCTCAAAAGTACTTTTGACGTAAAAATAATTTTTTGAAAAGTTAAAATATAATTTTTTTAAAAACTAAAATTTAGAGCTTTTCTTCGGTAGACAATTCGCGTCACTTACGTATATAACAAAATTTAAAACGTCTTTTTGGTTTCTTTAGCTTTCTTCTTCTGTTCACTCTCACACTCACGACTATCTTCTGAAAGACACCCATGATACTCACAGGTTAGTTCTCTAATCACTCACAAATTTAATATATAATCACTCCAAAGTCTCGTGGAAGAATCACTCGACGACGTGGTGGCTAGAGACGCGCTTCCAAGTATGATAAATACCCAATTGCTGTTTTGTTAATTTGTTTCTTGAGTTTATGAGAAATATTTGATTTTGGGATCTTTTCCTTTCCGGGTGTTTCTTTTTA
>JAOSBL010000211.1:21939835-21951642 GCA_027568915.1 Erythroxylum roraimae | reverse complement strand
TTTTAAAGGAATCTTCCTGTCACATAAAACCCCTGATGCACTTCTCCATTTGGCCCAGCCTGATCTAATACGATGAATAATATCAGCATCGATATTCCCATCACTCTGAATGACAAACCCGAGATACTTAAAACTCGTCATCTGTGGTATGACGTCGTTGCCAATTGCTACCGCCATGTCATGCTCCCCCTGGTTTCTGGAAAAGTTTCATTCTAAATACTCCGTCTTAGACCTGCTCATTTTAAAACCTTTTGACTCTAACGTAGCTCGCCAGCAATCTAATTTGGCATTGACCCCCTCCTTGGTCTCATCCACTAGGACAATATCATCCGCAAATAACATACACCAAGGAACCTCTCCTTGGATATGTTTGGTAATCTCAACTAACTCCAAAGTGAACAACAAAGGACTTAACGCAGATCCTTGGTGGAGACCAGCACTGATAGCAAATGCTTCTGTGTCCCCTCCTACCGTCTTTACGCTAGTCAAAGCTCCGTCGTACATATCCCTGATTACGTTAATATAGGTGGTAGGAATGCCCCTGGCCTCCAAACACCTCCATAAAAGGTCTCGAGGAACCCTGTCATACGCCTTCTCCAAATCAATAAAAACTATATGCAAATCCCGCTTCTGTTCCCTGTAGCATTCCATGAGTCGACGGAGTAGATGTATCGCTTTTGTCATGGACCTACCAGGCATAAATCCAAATTGGTTGACCGATACCGAAGCAATCCTCCGAATTCTCTTCTCAATTACCTTCTCCCACAGCTTCATAGTATGACTTATTAGTTTGATGCCTCTGTAGTTGTGACATTGTTGGATGTCCCCTTTGGCCTTGTATAAGAGGATCAACCTACTTAGACGCCATTCATCTGGCATTTTGGCTGACTCTAGAATCACATTGAAGAGTTGAACTAACCATACAATACCGACACCTCCTATACGTTTCCATACCTCGATAGGGATCTCGTCTGGCCCTACGGCCCTACCGCTCCCCATCGCTCTCAACACCTTTGCAATTTCACCCCTCGTAATCCTCCCCCATGTGCCCCTTTCATGCACATGCCCCGCCGCAGAGGGTTCTCCTAACTCTACATTGCCCACTATTTCGTCGTTATACAGGCCGTGAAAATACCTCTGCCATCTCCTCTTAATGTCATGGGACTCGGTGAGTACTTGACCTGCTTCATCACATATACAACAAACTTGGTTGAAATCATTCGTCCCGCGTGCCCTATCACGTGCTAGCTTGAAAATATTTTGTGCTCCCCGAAACGTATCCAAGTCGCGATACATAGTCTCATATGCTTCCCCTTTAGCCACTGCGATAGTTTTCTTAGCCCTCCGTTTTGCCAACCTATACCTTACTCTGTTAATTTCCCTCTCCGCCTCTGTTGCACTAGCTAAAAGATCTTTAAAAGCTTTCTTCTTCGTCTTAACCGTCTCTTAGACCTCGTCTGACCACCACCATCCTTCCATCCGCCCACCTCCTTGCCCTCTAGGGACCCCTTTGGACACCCCTAGTTGAGTGGTGGCAGTCGCACGCACGGCCGAGGCTACACCCTCCCACATCAGGTTTGCATCCCCGCTCATAGCCCAAGTTGCATTTGCCCGAACTTGAGCGCTAAATCGTTCCATCTTGTCCCCTCTTAGTCTCCACCACTTAATTGATGTATTAAAATATATATTTAGTCTAGGAAGACGCCAAGTGGTAAGACAAATTGATACATGAAAAATTAGGATGATTAAGCCTATAGTTGAGTGACATTTGGCATAGATAAATGAGTAACATTTGGCATAGCTAATTAATTGACAAATGGCATTAATTATGGAGTGACAAATGAACTAATAACTAGGTGACATTTGGGCAGCTTAAGGAAGGGACAAATGACTTACATGTATAGGGATATATGTCAACTTAATTTGCTAACACTTAGCATTTGATGAGTCATGCTATGAAGGAGTAATTTTAGTTTGTTCATTCTTCTCTTCTTTCTTGCTTCTCACTACCGAAACCCTCCCAACTTTTGTATCTTGCTTCAATTTCGTATATACTCACTATAAGATCCATACAAGAAAATATGCTCAAGGATAATTATAATCTGTTATCATCATTTTACCTTTGCTAAAAACATCCTACTTTCATCTTCTACTTGGATGATCTTGCATGCATGGTGAGCTAGATAGACTTGTTGAATTGAACTAGAATTGGAAGCTAAATAAGTAAGTAAAGTGTTGCTCTTATGGCATGTTGTAATAGAAATCCTAGAATGAATGAATTGGGATAGATTGTATATGATGATGATGAATTGTGCTGGAAATTTTTACTTGAATTGGATTAGGATTTAAAGTATAATGAAGGTGAATTTATGTTAATGAAAGGTGTTAATATAGTGATCTTGAAATGGGAAAGAACTAGGACTACATGTATGATCAAATGAAAGATAGTTTTTATTTTGATTTTGATGTATGAAAGACAATAGTCATGAGCTGCCAAATGAATGAATTTGAGTTTAAATTGGAGATGAAATTGGTGTGGAATTGATATATAATTAAGGTATACTTGAGGCATAATTTGGGACTATGATGAAGATGTTTGAAATTTGAATAAAGGAGATGAATCTGAAAAAATCGCAGGAAAATGAGTAGTCCACGATCGTGGCACTCAACCCACCACCGTGGGCAGATGCATTAGCTTCTGTCACGATCGTGGGAAGGTACCCCACAATCGTGGGCAATGCTTTGTGAGGGAAATTTCTATTTTGTGTTCTTGTTAAACCATATAAGGATAAGTTACTTTACTTTGATGCATTTGGACTTGATTAGGGCTTGAAATGAACTTATATAGTTGTTTGATTAATTGGTGAAATGTTTGATAAGTTTAGGTTGTTAAATGACATTATAACTTAAGGAATAGATGGTTTGATATCAATGTATCTAATGGGATTTATGAGTTGTTAATGGTATAAAGATGTTCTTATAAATGCAAATGTGATTCAAAGGATATAAGTAATGAATTAGGTATGATTGAATGAGAATTGGGAAATTGTGTGAATATATAATCCTATGAAGGATGGATGAATGTATGATTAATGAATTGATGGTAATCAAACTTACTTAAAGCATAAATCTAATTGCAAACTAGATGTATATAAGCTATAATGAATGCATGATCAAGAATTGTTATTAAGGATACATACCCGGGAAAGTCAATTGAGTATGCATTGAACATAACACATATACATGTGTATAATTGAGTATCCATTTGATTAAACAAGCTAGTGATTTGTAAAAATGTGTGTATTGCATGATATAGAAGCACAAATTGACCGACAACATCCAGACATTGCCGGCTCGACAAGGTAATAGCTATCTGGAAAATACTGTGAGTTAACCTAGATATTTACTCACTATATTTGAATTATTTTTAATTAAGTATTAGATATTGAACTTCTATTGATATGATTGTGATATTTCCAGACCATCAAATGTTCGAGGAGTTTGATATTGAGGACTATATTGGAAGTGCTTGCAAATTGATTGTGAATATGGAAATTGTGTTCTCAACTATGTGTTAAATGCCGGACTTAAATCCGATGAATGAGCTATATGACTATCCACACTAAATGAGAGTTATTGATAGCATAATATGTGATTTGATGCATTTTCATTACATTGATATGCATGATCAAATAAAGGAGTTGTGACCGGAGTGACCAACTTGAAAACGAGCTTAAAGCTAAAAAATGTGCACACAGAGCCACAGTCTCAACGATTAATGAGCCCAGTATCCACAATGGATACGGGACAGTATCTGAAATAAGCTTGATATCTACAATGGATACGGGACAGTTAAATAGGCGCTCTATCATAACAAAATAAAAATAAAATTGGAGTCTCATATGCATTGCATACATTTATTTACATGTATCATATGAATGATTGTGAGAAAAATTACTGAATTGAGTTGATATAGTGATATGCAACACTTATGTACATGTCAATGAAATGAATGATCAAATTATTCTGAAAAGATTATTTGATATGTTTGTATTATAATGTGCTTAATGAGATATGATGTATGTTGTGATTTGGTATACAAAACTGTATGAGATTTGATTCTGATTGAGGTGATATACTGACTGAACTGCGATATACACTTGTGATGTTTATGTTCTGTTTGAGTGAGCACATCGATGATGGTTCACTCACTGAGTTCGCAAAACTCATCAAAATTACAATGTTGTTTTTCAGGTACTGAGGAGACCTAGCTTCTAAGGAAATTTAGTAGCAGTCTAGTATTGTCAATTTTGGAATCAGGAATGGCTCAAAGGTTTAGTCAGCTAATGTTAGAGGAGTTTAGATAGATTGTTTCTATTAGCATCTCATTTCATGTTAGATATTTTGTAAAGAACAGTAAACTCTCATATTTTTTTGTAATGTAAATATATGGATTATGAGATGTAATGACAATGTAATTGATGTATGTGAAATGAAATGAGAAATGTTGAACTTATGATTACTTATGTTCTGTATGATGTCATAATAGTAAATATGAGTGCTCTATCATGCCATTCTCATAGGATATGTTCTTGAATGTCCTCCGGATGTTCGGGTATATGCTCTATGGTAGTGGTGTGTTACATACAATTTTAACAAGAGAGTGAGAGTTTTAGAACTAACTTAGAATACTATGCTACTTAAAAGCTAACAATTGCTACAAATAATCCCTTAGTACCATCACATATCAATACAATTTGAATCTAAAAAGAGCTTGTCACAAAATATGTTGATGTGTAGTCTAATGGTATTTAATAACTCCTTTGTGAATGTCTCAAAACTCCTTTCTTTGTTACTAAAAATTCATATGTTTCTTTTATTCCATATGTTTAGCAAAAGGTAGGATAAAGCAATGTAGAAACACCATTTTATGTCTTTCTTGATATGCTGTAAATTCAAACTTCAAGTGACAATTTGTTGCCACTTATTCGGGGGGTTGTGATAGCACATTTATGTAGTCTCCATGCTCCTTTGTTGAACTTGCATTTGAAGATTAGATGAAAGGCACTTTCCATTTGGCATTAAAAATGAGTACATCAATTTTTCATACAAGTAAACCTATTCAATCTCTCAATGATGGATAATCTATTTTTAAAGGCTCTCCATATAGTAGTAGTAGCTCTTGAGAAATTAAACTTGTACCAAACAAGTTTATACTATGGAACACAACTGAGATTCTATTGAAATAGCTTCCTATATGATGCGCTATTGAAAATTACGTTGCTAGATGGACACCACCAATTTCTTACTTCCATATTCTTATGTAACTTCAATCTGTTGACTCATTTTATAGGTTCCTATTGAACATTCTTGACAGCATCTCATTCATATGCAATAAAGCATCCACAACATTCTAATTTCTACGAATTATGCTTTCTAAAGCTTGTAGATCTCCTACATTCATTATAGGTCCTCCTGCAATCCAATTATCATGCCAAAAAAATTTTTTGCATCCATTCCTAGCTTTCTTTCCAATGTGAGGTATGATTGTGCTTCTAAACTGGAGAATTTCCTTTAGAGTAACTGAAATGTTCCTTATCAAATGGTCAATTTCTCATATGTTTTTACCTTTGATGTAATATTAGTGTACCCATTTGCACCGTAGAGATTTCTGACCATTAAGTAACCTTCATAATCTCTTGATAAGCATGCATGTATTAAATTGCTTAAAGCAAATTATAATCAATCCTCCATACCTTCTTAGATTCCACACCTCAGGCCAATTGATAACAGCTCTACATTCACCATCATTGGATCCAGACCATAGGAATATTATGAGCATTTTGTAAATTGTCTTTTTCACAACTTTAGGAATAGCTAGATGTTTAGTCCAATGTATATTGATTGAGTACAAAATAGTTGTGATTAACTGAGCTCTACCAGCTAGCGATAGTGTTTTCACACTCCATCTAAAGATTTTTCTTGTATTTTGTCCATCAATGGTTTGAAGCTTCCATAATTTAATATATGGCAATAATAGGGATTCCAAGGTAAGTGAAAAGTAAAGGCAGTCCTCAAAATCTAGTAATGACCCTCACCATATGCTCCTTATCAAAGGCATTCTTAGAAATGTAGAAAGAACACTTGTCAATATTTACCTACAGTCCAAACAACCTGGTGAACATCTTAATGACCTTTATCATAGCTATTATTGAAATTTTATTAGCTCGCTAAGATTATTAGATCATCGGCAAATAAGGTTAGTGATGCCCATTCTTCTTAACTTAAAGTGAAACTTAAAATATTTAGTTCTCTCAACAATTATCATTAATAGTCCATTAAAAACTTCCATGACAAGAGCAAAAATGTATAGTGAGATTGGATCTCCTTGTCTAATGCCTTTAGAGCTGTTGAATGTCCTTACGGATTCTCCATTAATAAGTATGTTGAATGTAAGATTAGTGAAACACATTTTCATATACTCTATGAAACATTAGGGGAAATATAAAATTTGCATAATGTTACAAAGGAATGTCCAATCTACATTGTCATATGTCTTCTTTAAATACACTTTCAGGATATAATTCTTACCACCCTTACTGCTGAAATATCCTTTTATAAATTCCTGCATTAGCAGAATATTTTCTCCCACCCCTCTACTAGATATGGAATCCCTTTGTGTACTGTTAACGTGATTAGTCAGGACTTCTTTGAGTCTATTTGCTAAGATTTTTTAATATACTTTTTAAAATGGAGTTGCAATAGGCAATAGGTCTAAAATTCCTTAAATGTTTTTGTTCTCAACCTTTAGGAATTAGAGTGATGAAATTCCTATTAATCTCTTTATACAGTTTTCTCTTTTAAAAAAATTCAAAAACAACATTGGTCCTTCTTATTCCTTTAATTCCCACATTAGCATATAATCTCATTAATTAATTTCATCTCATCCATATTTTATTTCTAAGTATGTGTGTCTATGCCGAAATAAACAAATTACTCATTTACCCATGTCTTTTACATTAAGTATCATTATGTCTCTTACTACACTTAGATGCACTTAATTTGTTATGTTCACTTATTAATACACCCTAGATATGTTATAATACTTTCAGGGTATATGTTGAGGCCTTACATTGTGTCATTTCTCAACCTTAAAAATCATTTGGCTATGAGCTGGAGTAATTTGTAAAAAACAAAACCATGATTACCAAGCATTCACATAAAAAAGGAGGCATAAGAGATACATCTTCAGTGTGTAAGTTCCTAAGAGTCACAAATTATTGGAACTTTTCTTCCATTAAATGACTGAAACACAAATTTTCCATGCATATGATTGTAATGTTGGTCATTAGGATGTGTAGTGATAATGTTATCACCAAGCATTGTTTCAATCCTTGTAATGAGAATTGCAATTTCACTAAGGCCCCTTCAAGAGAGCAACAACAAATTCACTTTGAAACTCTATTTTGCCTCACACCCCAAACGTAAAGATAAAAGCAATCAAACTTTCCATTCCAAATGGGGGTTTTGCGAATAGGTTTCTAGATTACAAATAGGAAGACTAAACTCGATAGAAATCGCAAATAGGCATGAGTTAGGGGCAAACTACTGGTTTACAGAGGCAGGAAGAGGTTAGTTGTTGAAGGTCAATGGAAAAAGATGAGATGTCTGAATTTGGTCCAACAACAGGGCATAAATGAAAAATGAAGGGAGAAAAAGAGAGAAATTCAAAATAAAGGAAAAATGAAAAAAAGGAAAAGGAAAGAGAAGATAAATATCCACAAAAATGACTAAAAAAAGAGAAAAAATAAAGAAGAAAATAGTTATTTTTTGTTTTAAAAATTGATTGTGAAGCAGATGAAAATAAAAAATTTATCCTTACCTATGATATTTGTATTATAAATAAATTGTTTTAAGAATTAAAATTTTATGATCTCATAAAATTTTCTATGAGATTACTGATTTCGATGCAGTCTGGTGTACGTCCATGTGTATTCTCAACCTCCTTTGACCAATAATAAAACCACATCTTATTATCAGTTTCTATAGTTCTATTTATCTTTTTTTTTTGGATTAATGCAAGTGTCTTTGGAGTGGGTAAGAGGGGAGGCCAAGGTGGGTGTCGCAGTTTAATTTATATCCCAACGAAAGGAGATCAATTGATCATTCATGTGAACTGTAGTTTTGAAGAACATAGAAAAGTGAATTTCAATAAGAAAAATATATATAGTTATGAAAGTAATTAATAAAAAAATCAACTTTCATCGGGAGAAAAAGTTATATGATGTATATCCCTCGGATAATATTTGAATATGATGACCAATTAGTCGTATAGTAATAAATAATTCCCAGATATATATGTGGTGTTCAAGTCATTACAATAGCTATTGTGAATTTCAGATCTTATTTAATTTTAACAAGAGAGAATGTGTTGCAGATTAATTTACTCTTTAATTAATATAAAATATATATATGTTTCCAAGCACATTATTAGTACCCCATAGAAAACTGGCGGCCGTATTTTTTCTTTATTAACTTTCCAACATTAGAAAAACCTCTAAAGCCCACATTTTCGCCATAGCATTTCTTTGTAGGAGTGTTACCAGAAAGCTTTGAGCAAATTCCAGCAACGAAACCATCCTCTTTCTCCTTTTCTTCTCCATTTTGCAACAAAGAACCAGCTTCTTGGATTTTGGGACCTTGACTCCATAAGTGTGATTCTTCTAATTTTGTGTTACTTGTGAGTGAAGTTTGATGAGTCTCGTTTGTTAGCCTTGGTGAATTTTTGTCATGCTCTTCAAGGTGATCCTCTCTTGTAAGGGATGGTTGTTCGGGTCTGTTTAACTCACCGGTGTCTTCGGATGAGGAGAATGATCTGACTGATGACGAGGAAGGTGATCCCAAGGCATAATTTCCAAAACCGTGGATTTCCTTTGTAATTTTTAGAGCTTTCAGACGTGCAGTTCTAAGAGCTTCACCTCCTTCTAAGAGTACAAGTATGTTGTCTGATCTCTTTCGCATGTTGGCACCCCAATTGAAACTGAAATTACAATTGGCAATCAGACCAGCTTACGCATAATCAAATAAAAGTATAAAAACGGTAATCGGGAATTACCCTTTTTCATCTACGTACTTAAAGCTCCCCAGTTCTTCAATGATATCACTATCGCATTGAAATTCTTCGGCAAAGTCTTCAGGTCCATGTGTTAGCAAGAATTCGAGGAGTATTAGCGACTTGTAAGATTGCCTCCATTGCTTCCAATCAATATTTTCAAACCTGAACTTTGTACATAGGATATGTTAGGTTTGCTTATGATATCAAGTTTTCTACGCATCACATGTGTCTCTTTTTACCTCTTGTGAAGAACATCAACAACTCTCCAGTAGTCCTCTATTTCGAAGGATGCCTCGGCTATCATGGTCATTGTTTTAGCATCAGGGCCCCATGGATCATTATTTGTTGCTTCCTCAGCCAACCTTTTTATGAATAATTAAAGCGTTTATCAAGATACATCAAACTTCATCAACAATATATTGGATAATCAGATCTCGCTGAAGCTTTAAAAAGGAGAAGTTAAGCGTACACCGTTTCTTGTACCAATATAAAAGGTAGTATTAAATTCAGCAACTTGTATTAATAATAGATCTCGATGAACATGAATGGTTCAACATTGGTGTAAAGTATATGGACTTGAAAATGATTCCTTACATTTCTGCCCGCGTAACGTCAGTCAAGGCTAGCCTGGCAGTTCTGTACTTGTCTTGCAGGAAAGAGCGTGCCTGCTTCTTGATCTCATTTAATAGGAAGGTCCCCATAGCTTACTTATATATTGGAGAATCTATTCCTTCCTCAATTTCTCTGCATTAAAGCTGGTGAATACAAGTGAAAACTTTAGGGCTAGCTGCAAGCCTCTCAACCAATAAAGATGAAGAATATCCACGAGTTGCAAGTCTCTAATATGGCAAGGTTAGAGAGACAAAGCCTTTAAATGCAGTTCCTAAAGAAGGGATAGAATGACCTTCCTTAAATCAATCACTAGTTCATGGATAAGCATGATTATAGCTCAAATAGTGCAGGTAAATTTCCTTATTAAATTACATCATTTGACTGTTACAAAGAATTTGACCAAGTATATGCTATTCAGTTTTTTTAGTTTATTTGGCATCATCTAAGCTAGGTTATTCCTTCTGGGTAATTACAGTTGTATAATATATATTAAGTTTAAAAATATTTAACTTGTTATTGCTAATAGGAAAATTGGTCTTTATCAAGATTTGAACTGTGATAGAGAAGGATGTTGTCTTTCAACGAGTTACAAGGGCTCTATGTATATTTAACTCATTCTTGTATCATATACTTTTAAATTATATTTAAAATCTCAAACTTTATATTAATTTGATAATTAAATTTACAAACTTTCAATTTATCATAGAATTAGTTAATTTTTTTAATCGTTAATTGCCAAAAAAATAAAAAAGATTAACCAAAAGCAAAAACAGAGTTTAGCCTCATCCCAAGGACCGTTGATCTCAAACTTGTCTTCCTGAATTCTTATAAGCCAATAAGGACACTCGATGCTAACAAGCACCAACAAACCCAACAACAGCACCAAGAGCTGCAGGTGCAGTCTATATAAGAAGGATCAACACAAAGGAAATCAAGTGAAAAGAGTTTTTTTGTACAATAAGTGACACACATGGAACAAAAAGGAAAACTTGCAAGGAAAATAGCATGACAGCATAAACATAAAGCCTCGATGGAAGGCAAGCCATAGACAGCAAGTTTAAGTTCGAAACTTCAAGCGCCCAGGAGTACTTATAGCTGAAGAAGAGTACTAGTCAAGGAGGAAAAGATGGAGTCTGATAAGTGAATCAGTTACTGCCCAAATGAAGTCTAAGCTTATGAGAGTGTGATATGTAAGAGCCAATACATTTGATCCAGTAGCTAGAAGGGCAATGATGAGTATGTAATAGGCAAGGAGATTAAGGAAAATGTAGGGAGCAATCTGGGTTGATAGTAGTAGACATGGGACATGACAGAATAGAGTTTTCTTTCCTGTTTTATAAATATTTTTATATATTGATAATTATTACATCAAACTTGTCATTTGTCAAAAGCCAAATTTGTGTGACATACTATCCCAAGATCATTAATTATAGAAGTAACAGTCAGTTAATTTGTAACCAAAAATGAAAGATTGTGTATTTAATTATTATAAAATTCAAAATTTTATATACAATTTATTCTTTTTTACGGAAAGATAAAACTTTTATTCTTCCATTTTTAATACTTAATAACACACGTAAAATCCTTAAATAATATCAAGTAAGATCGATGGTCAAATCATTATATAAGAATCTAACCTTTTATTTTATAACAAATAATTTTTACTTATTAATATTCTAACGCTAGATCATATTATTAAGTAATAATTTTAATAATGAAATTTATTTCAATAAAAAGAGATATGTGGTTTAACACTAAAACTAACTGTTTGTATGGTTAGCGTCTTCAATATGCAGAGACGGGACGGGACGGAACAGAAGAGGACAGAGCAGGACAAGAATTGAAGACAATGAGATGTTTGGTTGCAGTGGACAGAACAAAGAAAGTTGTCTTTGTCCTGAGGACAGAAATGTGTTTGGTTGCAGGGGACAGAACAAAAAATAGTGTTAATGACAAAAATGCCCCTGTAGTATAATAAAAAGAGTTGATGTAATTCATTTATTTTTTGTTATTGTATAAATATTTATTTTACAATATTTAATTATGTTATTATTAACTTGTAACTGTAATAAAATTTCTA
>JAOSBL010000211.1:21904671-21932389 GCA_027568915.1 Erythroxylum roraimae | reverse complement strand
ATCAAAATGTCATACATCTTTCAATGCATGACATAACATAAAACACATCATAATGCATTTTCCACATCATAGCAATTGACAATTTGGAAATTTAAGCATACACACACACAAGGAATTTTGCCCATTACACAATAACTATAAATAAATTACCCACCTTATAACTCTTGAAAATCCAAACTAAATTTGCGTCCTTCCTCTTGCCCTTGAGTAGGTTGTTCTTGATTTTCCTAAAACAACCCAATATTCCATTCAATTCCAATTCCATAAAAATCCTTAAAACTTCAAAATTACAACAAATGAAATTAACACAAATCAAGCTCAATCTTAACCTACCCATAGTCCATCTAGGTTAGAAAACCCAAAACCTAACTTCGAAACCCTAAAATCAAATAGGTTTCCTTAATCCATCTTCTTCCAACACAACACCCATTCTCTCTCTAATCCCTTCATCCTCAATACAACTCATTTCTCTAGTAAAGCAAGACGAAAAAGATGAACTTACCTTAACAAGCTTGATTTCCTCTTCTTTTCTTCTTCTTTCTTCCTTTTCTCTCTTCTTCCAAGATTTTCTCCTTCTTCTCTTCTCTCTTTACGTTTTTTTTTCTCTTCTCTCTTGTTGTTCACGACAACTCTCTTCTTCTTCTTATTTCAAGACAACATTTTAGTTGTCTTTCCCATTTTGCCCCTCATTTAAGTAGGCTTTCCATATTTACCCTCCTTTGGTCTTTAAAACTAACATCTTATACTTCTAACTTCTTAACTAATGATCATGGAAAAATTGAGGGAATTTCATAATACTTCCTTTTAGAAAAATGCTCCTTATGGTCTTAATTTTCTAATGACACAAAAATCATTCAATTTGGTTTGGAAATCTGAAAGTTATAACCCAAACATTTCTGAACTATTCTTATACTGAAATAATATTCTGTACTCAACTTCCATCCAAAAATTGAAATTCTTAAAGACTGAATTAGAACTCGATTTCATCAGATAATTTGTAGCCCTATTTCTCTATTTTAATCCAAATTAAGAATTATCTCATTTCGATAACTAGAGAAAAAGTTATGGCTGAAACTTCGAAGCATACTCAGTAAACATGTTTCAGCTTTTAACTTCCAACATTTCACATATAAGAGTTCTAACTTCCAAAAGAAAGGTTTGGGGTCCAACATACAATCCCTACAGGTTCTTACGTACAAATCCTATATGTTCTCTTAATTAAGTTGCTTAGTCTATGTATAATGGATTGCCTATAAAGCTTTTAAAGGAGACTTATTTGTCTAGTGGACCAATATTCCTGTGAGATTTGATGAAAATTAACCCACAATGGAACCTCTTTATACTTGACATCGTCAAGTTTAATGCCAAGTTTCCATATTTAGAGAAAGATTAACAAACCATTCAAGTAAAGATTGGCAAACCATTCAAGTGCCATTGTCCCTCTTCTATAACTCTCAAGGCATGTTCCTTTAAGGTGAAATTGAAAAGGGATAGATGATCCTCGCTTAGCAACACCTTTGTAATCCTCTAAGCTTCCAATGCTTCAAAGCCTATAGTTTCATCATCAAGAAGGTTGGCCTCTTTCTAAGAAAGAAATTAACAAATGTAGATTCCTATAAACTTGCACCTTGTTTTAGGACGTCAATAGGAAGAGATAAAATGGCCAAACCATCCCTAATGGCAGGTGGAATGTACTGGAGGGAAGTGCCAAAAGCATCACCAAGCATTTGTTTCCAATTGAGAGGTTTCAATGAAGAAGAAGAGGAAGTTGTTTGTTCCAATACCTGTGAAAGTTGGTGTGATGTAAAGGAAGCTAGGGGATGCAATAAGGGGAGTTTCTGGGCTTGTACAGGATGGGGATAGATAGAAGGTATAAGGGAAAATCTGTGAGGGTTGGGGTAGTAGCCTACACAAGAACTAGAGAAACAATAACCATTCAAAGAAAAGGAGTAAGTAGGCTAGTGTAGGAAAAAGGTAGAAAGACAACTTATTATAAACAATATTAATAAGAGCAAGAGTCAAAGACAAGACCTTGATGCCTCTAAATACCCCTTAGGACTCAAAGAGAGAGAGAGGGGAATGAAAGGCTAGCAGAAACAAGGTCAAAAATAGAGCAAGGGAAGCAAAGAAAATCTAGAATTCATACAAAGATTACGCTAAAAAGGGATGGACAACAAAGGAGCAAAAGCGAAACTGGTCAAAAGGAGTAAAAGTAGATGAAATGAAGAGGAATGTAGGTAGGAAAATGTAGAAGAAATGGGTAAAAAATTAGGATGGGGAATAGAGTAAGGAAAGTAAAGAAAAGTTGGAACTTACACAAAGTTTGGGATGGACAAGAATGGACAAAAATAGAGTAAGAGTAAGCAGGTTGAGGGGACTAAAGATAGATGAAATTTTAGGAAAAATAGCAGGGAAATGAAGAGGAAAATGGGCATGGGTATGAACACATGTTAACCATTAGAGAGGGGGAAGGTTAAGGAGAAGTTAGACTATCTTATAATTTTTCCATTTTTCCATTTTTATTTATTTTGTTAAAAAAAGACACTCTAACTTCTCTTTAAAATTTTCTAATTATTTTGTTAAATAAAATAATTATAAGACACTTTAACTTCTCTTTAACCTTTTAATAAAATAATTAGAAAATTAAAAATGGAAAAATTATAAGACACTTTAACTTCTCTTTAAATTTTATCATTTTTAGTTTAATTTGATTTTTAATTATGTACATATTTGCAGTTACATAATATAGTAAGTGTACAAATTAAGTATGGGGAAAATTTTTATTTCCTTACATTTTATTTTGTTTTAGGTATAATAAAAAGAAGAACAAAAACAAAGCAAGAACAAAGAGAAAAGGAGGCACTAAGAAAATGACAAAGAGGTTAAGGGTCTTTTAAAGTCCCGAATGGAGCTCACTTACTAGCAATATAATAGAGTTGCACATCCACCAACGTGACATGAGATGGTGCAATTTAATACAAGAGCCCATGAGGAGCAATTTTAGAGGTTTAAAGACAAGAAGCTCAGGACTGATAGATGTATAAATTAGGAGGTGCTAAAGTAGGTTGGATTGGCCCAATAGGTTCAAGATCTCTTTAGCATTGGAGCATGATCTCGATTCTTCAAGACAATGGAGCCTACATATTGGGAACTCACATTAAAGGTGTGCACCATTTTTTTAGTGGAAAAAGGGTCACTACAATTGGAACTAGACAAGCGCAATCCAATTTTGGATGCTGGGAGATAAGACTAGGATGAGCTATATGAATTTCTTCATGATGATGGGGCTCTACAATGAGGACTTCTTGGAGACACAAGTGTATATAGATCTCCACATGAACTTTCCATATGGGATGGATGCCCAACACTTCTAGTCCAATATTAGCAATGGAGGCATATCATAACCCTAACAAATTCAAAGCATTTACCCTACAACATCTTATGCTCAGTTACATTCATGGGATAGTCATACACTAAGTGGGTGGAGTGATAGCTTCATCATCGGGAACATGGGTGTGCTTTATTTATAAAGCATGACTGAGAGTATGCCAATTACAAATAGGAAACATCCTAGCCCAGTATTTCAGGCATGAAAGCCAGGAGAAGAAGGTGTGGATGATGTGTATCAACAACATATCACTAATGAGGCTAATTGGTAACATAATTGCTCTCAACATAGATATTATGAAGAATATGCACATGATTATGAGGAGGTGAAGACCAACAGGAGGCATCTATGGACTAGTAAGAGAGCCGGCTGAGCAAGCAACTATAGGATTAGGTGGGGATCAACCCAACATACCAGAGCAGTAGTCAAGATAGGACTCACTGTGGATATAGATAGGAGGAGCAAAGCATTAGGAAGATTACAATTTGTTAAATAGTGCAAGATCATTTAGGACACCGAAACCATCAAGAAATCGATATCAGTTGAAGATTGGCCTATTAGAGAAGTATATGGGCAAATCTTGGGAGTCAAATGCATCATCTGAATGAACCAGTAAGAGCTAACAGAATGGGTGTCAAGACTCAAGACCTATAAAAGATGGATAAAGGAGGCTATGATGCAAATGGCAGGCCACTTTAGGATTTCCATATGGCATCCACCAAACACACTAGACTCACCAATTGACTAATTGAGAGCGAGGGAGTCTGGGATGCTTAATTAGGGTCATTTAGTTTTTATTTTTCATATTTATTATTTGTATATTTTTCTTTCTTTTATTTATCATTTTGATTTTTCTTATAGTTGGCAAGGTTCCAACCCTACTAAACATAATTATTAAAATTTCATTGTTATTTTTATTTCATTATTATTTATTTCTTTTTATTTTCATTTTGTCTTTTTATCCCCTTTTGTTTCTCTTTTGGGAGGATGAATGTACGTAAGATTGGATGGAATCTTCATCGAATTTAGAAATTGAAATTATTATTATTTAGGGAAGTACCAAAATATTCCCTTCTCAATTTTTATGTTTTTCTATGCTTCTATTGTGTACATTGCAGATAATGTACAATTTTAAGTGTGGGAAAGTATTAATGGAAATTTAGAAGAAATTTTCAAATTTCTTAAGCTTATGACAATTTTTATTGTTTATTCTTATTAATTGACATCTTAATTTAGTTAAAATTTATCTAAAACACTTTAAGTTATTACTGATTATTGAGTTGAATTAGTATGCAAAAGGATGAAAGTAAGTGTAAACTCTCTTTTATCATACATATTTTTAGTAATCATTGAGATAGTTAATTTGAAGAAAATTGTATATTATTTACACACATGAGACCTATTTGTGAATTTTTTAGCTTAAAAGCAAATATATCAGTATTTTATGCTCTATTATTCTTTGTTGAGTTTTTTCATTTATAGTTGGATGATTCTAGAACTTACTTTTATTATTCATATTGTGACCACATTTTTAAACTAGAGGAATTAACATGATAAAGGCATTTAGATTTAACAATTTATTTTTATCTTATTTTCATTTATTATTATCCAACCTATTTTATCCCTTAGAAGTAATCACTTTTGGGACTTAACCTTTTGATTTATTATACCACACTGAAAGCCAATTACCCTATTTTTCTTGAAACCATTTCATTATTTTTGAACCTTGAAGGATTTACATTTACTTAATTACCTTAAACTTAGGTTATACTTTTCAACATTGCATTGATCTAATGTTGAAAACTATAAAAGATGCTAGATATTTTCCTACCATTGATGAGACTATATAGAAAGAAAAGAAAGTAACTAAGTTTATCTATAATCGTGCATTGATCCTAAATTTGATAAGTAATTATTTCACTACTGGTAGGAATTTGTGTTGACCTGCTATAACAAGATTTGCGACTACTTTCTTATCACTTCAGTGTTTTGTTTTAGTGAAGGAGTTAAGGAAAATGTTTACAAGTGATAAGTGTATCGTATCATAATATGTCAGGTCTAATGCTAGAGTTGAGGTTTCTAGAATTATACTTGAAGATTATGAATTTTGGTTTTAGTGCCAAGTTCGTGAGCCTTTAGTAAGATTACTTTGTCTAACTGATAGTGATGAGAAGGTAACAATAAGTTATTTTTATGATGCCATGGAGAAGGCTAATATGTGCTTAATTGATTATACATTTATTCCATAACACTTAGTACTTAATGCTATAAAATGCTTAAGACATTCACTTTATTTCATATTTGGTTTTATTTACAATTTGAAAGCAAAACAACTAAAGTGAGCTGAAAACACAATATTTGAGTCGTCTTCTTGAGATTCACACTCATTTGTCTTTATGGACCAAGAAGGGGAAGAATTAGAGCTAAAAGAGACAAGAAAATACCAAAAGGAATGAAGAGTGACATTGTTATGGTCATAAGATACATCTCACAGCCATGACAAATAAGTTATGGCTGTGAGAGGTGTGTCACGCCTATGACACACTTGTCATAGGCGTGACACTAGTTGCATGGGCTTGACAACCCATGTCACGTCCATGCAAGGTGGCTCACGGCCATGAGTCCCATTACTCACACTCACGGTCGATAACAACATATGCATGCCCATGAAAGCATGACAACTCACCTGAAAACCCTACTTTTTGGTATAAAAACAACATTTTGTCATCAAAACATATATGAAAGGTTGGAGGAAATGTTTGGGGACTTCAGGAGAAGGATAAGGAAGAGGGCTAGACACTATTGGAGACCTATCGGGAAGATGGAGGGCTTCCTGACACCAATTCAGAGGTGATATCAACGTCGAAGAACTCAGTTAAGCATTTCTTTCATTGCTTTTGTTATTCTCTCTCTCTTTAGGGATTGATTATGTTATCCTATGCTTATGGATTTAGGTTTTCATGTATGAATGATCTTTATTCTCGTTATTGTTAAATTGTTTATGTATGAACCCATTGTTAGAATCTTGAACACAGTTCATAATTGTTGTGTTTGGATATTGCTATAATCTTTAATATAATTCGTAATTGTTATGTTAAGATTCATTTGTAGCAACTAATGGTTTTGGATCATTAGGGATAGCATAACCTTAGTTAAATGACTCGAGCTTGTTTGATTGTTTCCTTGATTAATCTATTTTCCTAATTCATAATATGGTTGTCCAATTAAATCTAGAGATCTTATCCTAGGTTATTTGATAGCTAGGTTTAATTAACGAGCGTCTCTTAATTAATCATAACCTAAGAGAAAACCAGGTTAATATAATTTATCGTTAACCTACAATTAATAGTTGTTAAAAGGGGTAAGAGAACAATAATTCAATGAAGGATGTTTAAATGAGTGTAGTCTGAGATAAAACTGATGACCGAGTCCCTAACAATTTCATCACTTTTATCTTTTTTGAAGGTTTCTTTAATTTGCTTTTGTTAGTTTAGATTCATTCATTTTATTTTAACCCAAACCAAAACCCCCTATAACCTAAACACTGGTTCTTTTCATTTCAAAAGCTTTACATACACTCTTTGTAGGATCGACCTAGACTCACCACTACTATAGTTGTAGGTCCAGTTATTTTAAGTAGTGTTATGATGCTCTACATCAATTTTGACGCCTTTTTAGGGAGTGTGTTGCTTTAGTTTTTTCTTCTTGATTTTAATCCATGTCTTGTATATATTTGTTTATAATTAGTTTTTTTTACATTTTTTCTCGATCCTTTTACCTTTTGTTTAGTGTTTGTATGGAAAAAAATCATGGACGAAAGTAAATTTTTCCATAACTCTGATTCCAAATCCTATAGCTCATATTGGAATGATCAGACTAATTTTAGTTATGGATGAGATAACTAACAAAATTACTTCCATGATAGTATGAAGGACACATAACAATTCTCGCATAGATCAGAAGCTTCTTATTGCAACTTAGGCACATCCCTGAAAGATTTAGTAAGATCTCTAGCTCCTAATACTTTGTAATTTTAATAGGAAACAAGATCTAGAATCCAAAAATTGGTAAGCCAGATGGGTCAAATGATGGAAGCTCTCAATCACCTAAAATCTCAATGCGAAGAAATGCAACCATCTTAACTTGAGGAGTACCTAAGGGACGTTAGTGCATCTTACAGAGTGAAGAGGAGCTTGAAAATCTTGAGAGACCTACTCAAGGAATTGCTTATGAAGAAGAAGAAGTGGAGAAGGAGCTCGAGCTGAATGATACATCATTTAACTTGAAGGTGAGTACTGAGTCCATAATTATTTTTAAGACTAACCTTCACCTTTACATAGCAGGTTAGAGAAATTGAACAAAGAAGAAAAAGGTAAAGAGACATTCAAGATATTTCCAGAGTAGATGGACTTAGTAGAGATTGGAAGTTTGAAGATAGGGAAGACACTAGAGGTGGATGATCATTAACCTAAACCTTTTTCGGAACAACCTCACATGGAGGAAGCGCATGTGACAGCTGAAGATCACAATTTTGTCACATGATGAGAAGAAAAAGGAGCCGAGCTAGTGACACTAAACAAAGGCGCTTCTTGGAAGACAACCTAAGGGAAGTTTATTTCTTTTCTTTACATTTATGCATTTCTTTCTTATATGCATGTTTGTTTTTACGTGTTTTTAAGTTTTTGATAAAAGAGAGAGAGAACCAAACAAACACATAAACATTTTTCTTTTTCTATTGCTTTTAGGATTATATAGTCATGATTAGAGTTTGAATTGCTAGAAAAATCTATGGCAACTTTAGTATGTACTTTTACTCCTGTGAATGGTTAATGTGCATTATCTTTAGAAAAGCATTACCTAGTGGTAGACAAAAACTAATGAGATTTTGAGCCTTATTATACTGATACATCTATATCAGTCTCATTGTCTTTTGTTTATGTGTGACCTTCATGACATGTACATCCTGACTTTGCTTTGATTTTCTATTCAAGACCTCATTCTTATCATATGTATTAACATGGAAATGATATAGTCATTCTTTCTTTTTATAAACTACATTAGCCAAATAACCTAGCCCTTGAAGTTAATTTTCCCTCTGTTAAGCTCCTTTGAGCTTTATTAGCCTTTCTTTTTGTACTAACCAAATTACATGCTTTAAACCTAACCAAATATCCTACCAAAGCCTTAAAGCTGTGGAGCATTTGTTGATTGTTAATGATTATAGATGTACAAGAGTATAAGTATAGGGTTGTGCATATGTGTGGGATGGTTATACTTATTGGGATGTTAGTTTATGTCTTATTAATGAAATTTCCAAATTGATGTAGCTTCTTTCAAGAAAAAAGCAAGAAAGAAAAAGAGAAAAGCAAAAGAAAAGAAAAAGAGAAAGAGAAAAGCAAAAGAAAAGAAAAAGAAATGTTTGAATAAAAATATCGAGGAAATGCAAATGTTTTGAAAAGTTATTTATGATTAGTTTTTCCTCCTAAAGTTGTATTGAATGGGTAATTTGAATATGATACATATGAGGTAGAAGTGGCTTTGAAGGATCACTCCTTGTAGTTTCAATGTATTGCCATTAATTGTATGATTGATTCCTTTTAGTTGATTATGTTTCATGTGGTTTGTGGTGTGAGGGCTTGAATTTGACTTATGAAACATAGTTTTTGCATTCATAATAGTTGATGTACACAATTGTGAGTGAATGTTGGTTTTTGCACTTGATGGTAATTGAGTGTTTTTCTTGTATCATTAGCTTTGATGGCTTTTACATTACATAATCCAAACAAACCTCACCTTAACTCTTGCCCATATTACAACCCTAAAAAGTCCTTTAATTCATGATTATGCATAGAATGTCATGATCATGAATGATATTTGATTATACCCATGAATCTATCTTATTTAAACACATTTTCCAAGTCTACCTCTAGATTGCTCAGTTTCTAAAGGTAATGAATGTTGATTGATCATGAGTAGAAGCATTGAATGTTAAGTTCATGGCATGGTTTTTGAAAGTTACTCATCTTTGCTTATGAGTATATATTCTTAGGAAATATAAGAAATGAGTAAATTTTTTAGGTCTGTGACTTTGATTTTGATGTTTTACCTAATGACGATTAAAAGTTAAGTGTGGGGGAAATTGATATATGTTTAATACTATAAAATGCTAAAGACATTCACTTTAGTTCATATTTGGTTTTAGGTACAATTTGGAAGCGAAAGAGCTCAAGTGAGTAGAAAGCACAATATTTGAGCTGTCTTCTTGAGATTCACACTCACTTGTCTTCATGGACCAAGAAGGAGAATGATTAGAGCTAAATAAGACAAGAAAATAACAAAAGGAATGAAGAGTGACATTGTTATGGCCATAAGTCGTGGCCGTGAGAGGTGTGTCATGCCCATGACACACTTATCATGGGCATAACACTAGTTGCATGGGTGTGACAACCCATGTCATTCCCATGCAAGTTGTGTCACAGCCATGAGTCCCATGACCCACACTTACGGCTGTGAACAACATATGCACGCCCTTGAAAGCATGACAACTCACCTGAAAACCTTACTTTTTGGTACAAAAACAACATTTTGTCGTCAAAACAAATATAAAAGGTTAGAGGAAACATTTGGGGGCTTTGGGAGAAGAAAGAGGAAGAGGGCTAGACATTGTTGAATACCTATGGAGAAGATGGAGAGCTAAGCTTCTTAACACCAGTTCGGAGGTGATATCGACGTTGAAGAACCCAGTTGATCATTTCTTTCATTGTTTTTGTTATTTTTTCTCTCTTTAGGGAATGCTTATGTTATCCTATGCTTATAGATTTGGGTTTTCATGTATGGATTATCTTTATTCTCATTATTGTTAGATTGTTTATATATGAGCCATTGTTAGAATCTTGAACACAATCCATAATTTTTGTGTTTGGATATTGCTAGAATCTTCAATATAATCTATAATTATTATGTTGAGATTCATTTGTAGCAACTAATGGTTTCAGATCATTAGGGATCCAATCCAAAATTGTTGTGTTTCCAATTGGTGTCAAATCATTAGGGATAACATAACCTATGTTAAATGACTTGAGTTTGTGTGGTTGTTGCATTGATTAATCTGTTTTCCTAATTCGTAATGCATTTGTCCAATTAAATCTAGAGATCGTATCCTAGGTTGTTCGATAGCCATGTTTAATTAACAAGTGTCTCTTAATTAAATACAACTTAACGGAAACTGAGGTTAATATAGTTTATCGTTAACCTGTGATTAATAGTTGCTGGGAGGGGCAAGAGAATAACAATTCAATAAAGAATGTTTAATTGAGTATAGGTTAAGATAAAACCGATGGCCAGGTCCCTAATGATTTCATCACTTTCATCAATTTTTAATGTTTTCTTTAATATGATTTTATTAGTTTAGTTTCATTTTATTTTATTTTAACCCAAACCAAACCCCCTAACCTAAACATTAGTTCTTTTCATTTCAAAAGCTTTACACGCACACTCTATGGGATCGACCTAGACTTAATATTGTTATAGTTGTAGGTTTACTTATTTTGAATAGTGTTATGATGCGCTACGTCAATTTTGACAACAGAAGCAATTAAGGTCAATCTAAAAAATAGGTCTTCTTTGTATACACCTTATCTTACAATCGTCAATGAACGATAAGAATGACAACTTTACTCTCTGTTGTTTGTAGCTGGGGAATTTTTTAATCCTAATATCGATTTTAGAAAAAATTTTACGAAGAAAGTTGAACTTAATAAGGGAGTGATATTAACTATTACAACAATTATTACCCATAAGATGATGCAAGATCTCCTAAGCTTACAAATGGAGGTTTATAGTGATGCTTCTGGTGATTTTGGGATGCCTATTGTTATTCGCCAAATAGATAAACTTAATCCAGGTATATATATTTTTTCACCTTTGTTACTTATTCAAAATTAATCATCATTTTATTTTATTGATAATATAACTTTTATTATCTTACAATTATTTGGTGGGACCAATTCAGGACTGGTGTTTCAAAATTGCAAATACTTGCATTTCGAACTCTGAGTCAATGCATGAGTGTAACAAAGTGTGAAAGAAATTGTACCAAACAAAGACCAAGTTATTCAATCTTTTATGTTCCAATCTATTCTTTTTTTGGAATGGCTGAATTCAAATATACTTAAACTTGAAGCTTCAAGAAATGTATGTTATTATTATTGTTAAGTTAATATAATTTCTTAATAATTTTATTTTTTCTTAGGACTTTTAATAGACCAAGTAGTTCTGTATAACCAATTACCTTGACCATAACGTTCTTTTAACGGATTAGGTTTTTAAGGAACCGAGTTTTATAGAAGATATTGATTTGGAAGATAATCTTGGACGTGAAAGTATTGATATGTCATTTGATGCAATGAATTTGAGTGATGGTGATGATGAGGCTCCTCTCAATGATGAAGATTTTGTATCAAATGAGAATTAAGGTTAATACGATTTGAGTGAATATTCAATTGAATAAAGTTCTAGGTCTTCATTTATCTTCTTCTTTTAATTTTACTTATATTTGATGTGTATGTTAAATTCTATATATGCACTATAAATATAATTGTAAATATTTTTATTTCAGGTTTCACTTCTAGTTGGTTGTTTCCTCAGCACGAACTCTTATTATAAATTGTAATTATTAGAGAGTTATGGATATTTATTATTCTTTTTTTAATGCTTTGATATAATATTATTTATTATATGATAAAATTATAACATTTTAAGTACTTTATATTATCCTTAATTTTATATTTGTATGATCTTTTTTCATATTAATTGTGGTTCTTATTTATATGTTAAATATGTGAAAAGTAATATTAATAGAAATTTATATATTGTTGTTATTTCAAAATTTTATTATTATGATTTTTGGAGACATGATTAATGTATACAGTATAATATTTTGATGGACTATTTTGCAATTCTAAAAAATTTAAGGATTATTTTACAAATTTAAAAAATTATACAAAATAGTATCTAGTATTAACTGATACCAGTATAGTGCAATACTGAAATCAAGTTTGTTATTAATACCGGTATGATATTCATAACATTGATGTGTACACATTTGGAATTGTACTGCACCACTTACTGCTTCTAGGTCAATCTCCCTGAATTGGATTTTTATTATGTTCCTACACATAATTGGAAGGTTCTCTTATTTTTTCCTCGGAAAGAATAGTCATTCTACTAAATTTGGATGTATTGCTTATAAGTCTATAATAACAACAAAAACATTTATTCCTAAGTTACCATTAAATTTTCATAAAGAAAGATTCTTGAAATATAATCAATTGTTAAATGATGTTTAATAATAATAATAATAATAAAAGGCATTTCTTTATTCTTCTAATTTATCTCAAATTTTTTTATGCTTTTGAATTTAACTAGCCATTCTTAAATTGATGCAATGAAATTTTCAGGATGGTTTAATTTTGCTTTTACTTTTTTGTTGTGATTTTTTATTTTATATTTTTTACAAATAAAAATAAAAACCTATTTAGTTGTTAATGTCAATATAGTTATATTTTTATTACTGATAATAATTACATATTAAATAAAATTTAAAAATAAATTATATTAACTTACTGCTTTTCTTGTTTTAAGCCACTTCAATGACATTGTAATTTTATTGTCCCAGCTAGGAAAGACGAGGCTCAATTACTGTTAAGCATTGATTTCTAGATTTTCTAATTTAAGGTTTGTACTCTGGAGTCTGGACATATCATATTTGATGGTAGGCATAGTCTGGGTTGGAGCTATCAAATAGAACGTTGGAAACTTTACAGGAGAGTATAAAAGTCATTTCATTCGGTTGGAGCTATCAAATAGAACGTTAGAAACTTTACAGGAGAGTATAAAAGTCATTTCATTCTCCGAACAGGAGATCTCCCCCAACTCTCAGTAACAATTTGCGTTTCTTTACGTTTTCCAATGTCTGGTCAGCGTAACTGGGTTACCAGGACTACCCTTGTTCTGCTGCCTTATTTACCGCTGCTAAAGATAATTCGACACTAACGTCAGACTTTTTTCTGCATCCAACAAAAGGTCTCCATCACTCTGCACTTGTTATACAACTGTCTCTCGCCGCTCTCCCACCATTTCTCTCTGTAAAGCTTTAGCCTTTTCGGTCTGTGCAACTCCGCTTTTAGCGTTCTTTCACATGGAGCCAAACATATAAATGACCATCACAAGAGATTTGAGCAAATGACTTAATCCTCAAGAGGCTCATTTCTGTTGATCTTTTCGCTTATTTGTTTCAGGGGCATTTAGTGATTACTGTTTTTGTTGTGGTGACGATTAAAGATCGGGTTTTTGAGCGAAAGATGAAGTCTTCAACTCAACTTGACTCAGCTGTTTTTCAACTCACTCCAACCCGGACTAGGTAATTTTGTCTTCCATTAAGTTGCCTATTTATCGGAAGTTTTAGTCACGGTGTTAACGTTATGGTGGTTTTTTTTTAATTTGGTTTATTTAGCAAGAAAAAATAACCAAAGTGTTGTAGTTCTAATGTTCATATGGCCTGCAGTTAATGAGCATTCGGCTTCTCTTTTAACCGGTCTTAATTTGTGCTTCATGGAATATGGATACTTCTTATGGGAATTTGAGAACAGATGCATGTTTCTTTTCCTTTTCTTTCTTTTTTTTTTAATTTGGGGCATACACCATTTTCCCCTGATAGAGTTATCTCAGATATAAACCAGTCCTCGAGTACTACTTCAGAACCGATTCCTAAAAAACCTCGGAATTGACATCTAATGTTCTACATACGTCAAGGTCAGGTGCTCTTATTTGTCGGAATGATATGGGTGACCGACAGCGAAGTATTACCTTGAGTGGCTTAATTTTGTTAGTGATAACATCTCATTGTCTTTGGCGTGCAGTCAGTCTGGAATAGTTATGGTAGTCCAAATTCTTTCACTGTCACCCATTTGAGAATATAGTTAGATTTGAAACTTTGCCACCTGCTTTTGAAGACTTTTCTTATTTCCATTCCTAAGAAATGGTTGGATATGAAACTGTTTGAAGATTTTGCAGCTTTGGTTGTCATTGCTGGCACTGGTTTATAACTGGACTACTGTATTGAGGAGGGTTCAATAAAGAGAATTCATTTGTAGGTCATTTGTTTCTACTATATGAACTGATGAACTTCAACTTTTTCTGATGATGGTAGGTGTGATTTGGTAATATCTGCAAATGGGAAGACTGAGAAAATAGCATCTGGTTTGGTGAATCCATTTCTTGCTCACTTGAAGACAGCACAAGAACAAATGGCCAAGGGGGGTTATTCAATTGTCCTTGAGCCAGCGCCTGGGCACGACTCATCGTGGTTTGTGAAGGGAACAGTTGAAAGGTTTGTATTTTTATCATATGTTCATTTTTATGCCTGTATGCTAGTTAGGTTGAACATATATATGTGTTTGCCTTCCATAACTGTTTGCATCGCATAGACAAGGTTCAGGTTAAGTTGCTAATTTATTAAACTACTGCCACTATGTAATAGAGATTAGCAATCTGGACAGGTATTTCGAACAAAGAAAACTATGAAGATGTTCATTAATAGCCACTGGAAATTTTAGTCAAATCTTACCCACAGAAGTGAGTGAAATCTTTTGCATTATATTATGAACATAACAATGTTAACTGTTGGCTTCTTTGAGAAGCTTTAAAGAGTATTTAGCATTCTCTATTTGGGAATGGGAATGACTTAGTTTCCTATTCAACCATATTTGCTAATCTTCAGATCATCAAACTTGAGTTTGAACAGTCCTGAACCACAGTTTATGCAGCTGTAGATCCCACAAGATAAATGTTGCTGATTTTATATTTTGTTATAGGTTTGTTCGCTTTGTCAGTACTCCAGAGATATTGGAAAGAGTCTACGTGTTAGAATCTGAGATATTGCAGATTGAGCAGGCAATTGCAATTCAAAGCCATAATGAAATTGGGATAAATGCAGTAAGTACAAGTTTTAGCAGCTTATAATCAGCATGTTAGGTCTTGAAGTTCAGAATTTTTTTCACTTGCAGGTGGAAGAAAGCAAAACAAAAACTTTAGAACGCATAGAAGGTACTGTCTTAGAAAAGACATTCTTGCCCATATTTTGTCTAAATTGGAAACCATTCTCATTTGTACTCTTCGACACCTCTTCTATTTAGTGTCAGTATATTCTCTTGTTTCTTATTTTTTATTGGTTTTTATGGTTGTGGAGTGGAATGGGCTTCTATAAGATCTCTTTATTACATACGCAAACATGTTCCCTAGCAGATATGTTATTAATATGAATTTTCCTTTATATGGAGTGAATTTTGACAGGTAGCTACCCTATACCAGATCCTAGTGAGGAAAAAGCAATTGTCCTTTACACTGTGAGTGGAACTAGATAATCCTTGTATCAGAATTACTTCTTCAGCTAGTTTATGATTTGAAGTTTTTGCTGTATGGCAGCCTGCAGCTCATCCTCCTGAAAGAAAAGGGTCAACTGCACAGGAAAGGAATTCAAAGTACGCAACATAATTAGCACAAACTAAAAATTTATGACAAAGCACTTATAAAATATTGCTTGATTATGGAGTCCAAATGTCTCTCAAAATAACAATATAGTGAAAGTAAATTCAATTTTGCAACTGTAATATTAATAACAATATAGTTAAAGTAAGTTCAATTTTGCAACTGAAATATTCTGTAGCTACTTGAAAAATCTGAAACCATGATGCAATTTTACATGTTGCACTTAGAGATCCATGAATGTAGCACACAAAATGGGGGTTCCTTTAAGATCAAGAAATGGTTTCCACTGTTTGATTGGCTAATGGAAAAGTGAACTTTTTTTGAGCTGTATTACGATTGCGAACATAATAGGCTGAAAAATAAAATCAGAGTATAAAACAATTGCACCTGTTTATTTATTTATTTATTTTGATTAAGTTAATTAGCAAAACGTCTAATATTAAAAAATGAGTGACTTGACTGAAAATCCATTAATATATATAATCTAAATGCTATTGAATGTTGGTGACTCTTAACATTTGTCTCATTAGCATAATCAAATGCATTAATCACAGTGTATTTGATTTGTGTATGATCAGAGTTCAGCTAATGAAAGTTCTGGAGACACGGAAAACTGCACTTCAGAAAGAGCAAGGTATGGCCTTCGCACGTGCTGTGGCTGCTGGCTTTGACATTGATCGCATGGCCCCTTTAATGTCTTTTGCTGAAAGCTTTGGAGCTTCACGTTTAATGTAAGCTACCTCTCTTGGTTTTCACCATCTTCCAGCATATTGATTTTGACTTGTGCTATCCTGTTTGCATCAATTCATCTTGGCTGCAATACAGTTACATGGTATATAATTCCTACTTTATTTGCTACATAATTTTTTTTTAACAGGGATGCATGTGTAAAATTTATGGAACTATGGAAAAGAAAGCATGAAACTGGCCAATGGGTTGAAATTGAAGCAGTTGAAGCAATGCATGGCCGCTCAGATTTATCTGATTCAGCAGGCATCTTCCTTTCAAATACCACTAACAAGCAGTGGGATGCATCTTCAGAAAAAAACGGGAAAGCCTGTGCTGACCCAAATTCAGGTCTGCATTAAGAACAATGTCCAAAAGACTATTTTTTCCTGTGTTATCATGCTTTGACTAGTCCATCTGTTTCTTTTAGGAAAGAGGTCACCTTTGTAATCAACTGTTTGGAATTTCTTGATAGGCGTTGCTAAGGTTTATTGCAAAGCTTTGAATTCTATTTCCATCACCATCAGGAAAGATTATCATGTTTTCTTGTCTCTCACCCTCTTTTATATTTCTCCGTATATAAGAGCATGTTCAGCTGTATTGTTACATAACATTTGCTTGAATCTGACAGAAACATACTTTGTTGAACTTATCTGATACTGACTTGAATATACAGTATAAAAAGAGGTAACTGGGTATCTGTTGCCATTAATTCAATGTCATATTCAAATTGCTGGATTTCAATCTTTTACATTTAAGTATTTTGGTGGGCCAATAAATTAGTCTCCAAAGATTGGGAGGAAGCTATGATCAATATCACCATACATTCTGACATACTTATAGGTTATTGGTTCATCATGCAAACACTAAACCTTTTGACTACTATAATCTGTTATTGGAGATTACAGTGGAAAACATATGAACCTATCGTGTTCAGTTGAAGACCATTTAGATAGTTTTTTGGAGACACAATTAACATTTCAGAATCTTTTACATTGCCCGTTGTGTGATTTTAGTTGCACAGTAGATTCTTCAAAGGTGCTTGATTAAATAAAATTCTGGCTTATTTTTAAAGCTAGGATGCTTGCACAGTTTGGATACATGGATGTAAAAGCCTTAAAATTTCTAAAAGATAATATGTCTAAAATTACATGTTTCAGAATTTCCTTGTTGCCATTATTTTGTTAAGTTTAACCTAAAACTTAACTACTTATTGTAAGGATACATGTGGTACATTTTTTAATAGAATGAAAAATGTAAAGTTCCATTCTATCTTAATTCTCATGGTTTCATTTTATTTTGCTCTTGTTTGCTTTAGATTCCTCTTTCAGTATTCCGATATTCTCCACTTGGTCTTTTCTTCTTCAAAAACTTAAATGGAAAACCTTTCTCATGTCAGGTGATACGACTACAACAAATCAACCACACCCAGGAAACCAAGACTACTTTCCTGGTCAATTTCCAAGCCCTCTGTTTCTTCCTTGGGGAATGCATTCTCCACCTGGGACGATGCCTGTCTTTCAAGGCTATCCCATGCAAGGTTTCCCATACTGTCAGAACTATCCAGGAGGTAATCCATACTTCCAGTCACCATATCCAACTGGTGAAGATCCTAGACTTACTTCTAGTAAAAGAAGGGGAAGGAGAAGGCATTCAATGGATGGCAATACTGTACCTGAAACTTGGGAGGTGGATGCTCTTAAAAACAGATCTCGGAGTGATGAAGAATTGGAGAATGAAATTTCAGAATCTCAAGAACCAAGAAACCGAGGTGGTCAATGTGGTAGAAAGCAATCAGACATGGTGGTTATAAAGAACATTAATTATATTGCTTCTAAGAGGGGGAACTCATCTGAGAATCAATCAGATGCTACTTGTGGTTCTGAAACTGATGAAGAAAATGGGGATTTACTGGCCACTACTGCAAATATGAAGCATAAAAAATATTTAAGATCCACCAAAATGAAAGGAGATAAAACAAAATCCAAGGGTAAATTGGATCCATATGAGGGAAGAACATTTTCTGGTGTGGCAGATGGTGGACACTGGCAAGCATTTCAGAATTGCTTACTGAGAAGTGCTGATGAAGCTGATCATGATATGTTTGCAGCAGAAAATGGAGGTCAACTGAAAAGGCGAGAAAATATAGCAAGCCAAGATCCTTCAGTTTTTGGTGGACGAGATATAGATAACAATCATGAAAGGAATATGTCAGATATTAAAAAAATTAGTGAAAGGATAACCCAAAGAGAAGCTCAAGAGGATGAATCACTGATATCAAGACGAATGGATCAGTTCAATGACAGTGGAAGGTTCATGGATGGACAAGTTGATGCTCAATCTGCAGAAATAAGTGGCAGACAAGGTAGGTACAGAAGAACTATAAACGATGATTTTATGATTCATGGACAGGAAAATCAGTTAGGATATGCAAGTTCTTCATCAGTTCCACCTGCTCTAAATGGATATGAACACTCAAACAATGATTTGGACCAGCCATCGGTAAATATGGATGATGATTCTTATGTAGTATCTTTGAGGGCAATTTCTGAAGATCAAGGGCATGATGTAAGAAATGCAATTAACCTTGACTTGGAGCTTCCCTCATCAGTTCGGGAGGATGGAAACTTAAATGGAAGCAACAGTAAATATCAGCCAGATGAGTTAAATCTGATGCCAGAGCGTCGGATAGACAAGGATTTGATTGGATACGACCTTGCTTTAGAATATGACATGCAAATTCGCACCGAAAAGAATGTT
This sequence comes from Erythroxylum roraimae, assembly GCA_027568915.1. Taxonomy (NCBI): domain Eukaryota; kingdom Viridiplantae; phylum Streptophyta; class Magnoliopsida; order Malpighiales; family Erythroxylaceae; genus Erythroxylum; species Erythroxylum roraimae. The sequence continues at coordinate 21,912,969 of JAOSBL010000211.1, read as the reverse complement.
TCATTGAAGAAGCAAAATAAAGAGAAGGATGGCCTGGAGGGTTCTAAAAAGTCAGATAAAGACCGGAATTCAAAACTTGCAATCCATGCATTGGATAAGAAGAAGAAAGTGGGACCAATAAGAAAGGAAAAACCTTTAAAACTGAGTCCCTTGGATGAAGCAAGAGCTCGTGCTAATCGTTTGAGGATGTATAAAGCTGATCTTCAGAAAATGAAGAAGGAAAAGGTATTTTGTTGCCTGATACTATACCCACTAAAGTCAAAAGTTTGATGATTTATTATGAAGGAACCATTGTTCGTGGGTGCATTATATCTGTCCACTGCCAGTTGCATCTATCATCTTTTGGCACCTTGCTTATCAGGTATATTTATGTTGTAATTCTGCTTTTTTGTTTCATCTCTTTTGCAGGAAGAAAAACAGATAAAACGCCTGGAAGCTTTGAAGTTAGAGAGACAAAAGAGAATTGCTGCTAGAAACAGTTCCATTCCTGGTCCATCAACCTTACAACAAATAAGAAATCCTTTACCCACAAAACTTTCTCCGAGTTCTCACAAATCATCAGAATTCATGGATACAGATCCTGGATCATCCTCACCTCTGCAAAGATTCCCAGTCAGCTCTGTTTCTAGGGGATCTATCAATTATCTTAAGTCCTCTAAATCCAGCAAACGGATTGCTGGGTCTGCTGTTAACAGGTTAAACCGGTCATTCTCATCATTGCCTGAAGCAACAAAAGAGAATGGCACTATAACTCCTGATGCAAAGGCATCAATGGCCAGGATTAGAAGGTTATCAGAACCTAAGTTAACTACCAGCCATTATGATTCTGCAGTTAAACCATGGAATCAGGAACGCATTTCAAAGCCAAAGGCCTCTGGTGGGCCTGAGAAAAAAAAAATATCTGCAATAATGAAATATGATCAGAGCAAGGCTGCATCTCTTTCAGAAATAAAAATTCGAACTGTAAAGGAACCTGATGATGTCCACGGAAAATCAATAACAGAAACACTAGATAAGGTAAGTGGCAGTAATTATCACATTAAGTCTAAAGGTAATGAATACAAAGTAAATTCTGAAAATATTTCACATGATGGGGATAACCCAATAATCGAGAAGACAATAGTGGTGCTAGAATCTGATAAGCTCCGTCTTCCTTCCGTGCACACATTGGAAGGAGATAAAGATTTACAAGTGACGCTTTCAAGTGATTCTAGTACTGGAGAGAAACTTGAGATGGTAAAGGATCATGCTGGTACTCCACGTGTTTTGCCACTCACCATGGTTGTGGTTGGAGAAGAAACTGGTGAACATCAGGTAGAAGTCCAAAACCATATTTTAGAGGTAGGTGAGTGTGAAGTTCAAGGATATGACCTCATATAATATACTATTCTTAAATTGACATAGATGTTCTTGGAAGCATTTGACTTCTTGGTGTTTGATTCAACTTAGAACTTTTGACCTGATTTTAGGTTTGATTTGCATATGGTGCTAAACTAATGGAAGCACTTCAACTTGGTGAATGCTTAGTACTCTTTTTGTTTAACTTGAACCAGATTAATTCTGTTCACTCTTTTGTAACATTTTGAATCTTGGAAATCAATGGATCAATTTCTCTTTGGGATTGATTGATGAGTTGATCTTTGGTTCATGCTGTGTATGCTGTCAGACTGCCACTCGAAGTGCATCTAATGAAGAGAAAAAGAAGCCCAAACATTCAAGGAGTAGCTCCACTGGACCATACCAGCCCCCTTATGCTCGGATCTCTTCTTTGGAAGACCCTTGTACTGGGAATTCTGAGTATGGAAAAGCACCTCCAGTGAACTTACAGACTGAAACAACTGGTGCAGAGACCCTAAAAGCTTTTGTATCTGATTCTAAAAACTTGAAATTAGAAAAGATCCCTGAAGCAGCAAATAAGCCATCTAAAGGAATTAGACAGCTACTGAGGTTTGGAAGAAAGAACCATGATGCAGGTGAAAAAAATACTGAACCGGACAATGTCAGTGTAAGTTCTGGGGCAGACATTGGTGTTACCAACGATGGCCCTGGTGAAGGTAAGAATTATGTAATTTGTTATTATTTAAAATCCTTTTAGCTGCTTATAAAGTCTGCTTTATATAACAACCACTGACAAATTGTAGAAAGATCCATGTTCTAGTGGCAAACATCCCATGCTTAAGAACTGCCTGCTCTGTACTGCAAGAAGGGTTTAACCCTTTTTCTTTGCCCTCTTTCAACCTTGAAAAAATGAACTATGGAATGAAAGAACAGATTCTTAAACCACTTGACCACATGAGGGCATCTCTTTCCAATAAACCATTCAACCCAAAAGCTCAGCCACATAAACACTCTGATACCATGTCAAGAAACCAGTTAACCTAAAAACTTAAGCTATTGGTTGAGGCCAGAGAATGGATCGCATATTATTCTAGTATCTTGTTTGAAAGGTGACAATGCATTGTAGTGAGATTGCTCGTGCCCATATTATTGGTTTTTCGTGTTAAATTGATCTCCCGCAACATTCATGATTGTGGATCCATGTCACATGCAATGTATTTTGATGCGTTAAAAGTCTCTACCTAATAATACATGCCGCAGCTAGAATTACCTGCTCACTCCATTTTTAATTGGATGAAAGTTATGCTCAATAAAATCTTCCTTTTTTTTTAATTTTTTTGTCCAAGGGGTTCAATTTAATTTATCATTTGCTAGATGCCTTGCCTACAGCACTGTTGGGCTCTGCAGCTATTTGATTAATCAGTGCGTTTAATATATATCTTTGTTGTGCAGTGTTGCATTTTTTCATATATAGATGGACTTGAAATGAACCTTTGTATTTCATATTGAAATGCTAATATTTTATGCTCCGACACTTTTAGAAGTAGTCAGCTACCTCTTAAAATAGTTTTGTATGCTGCAATATGGCATATAGTACACCACAGTAAAGAGTTTGAGAGCCTTTTGCAAGTTAATATACATTGGCTTTTCCCATGCTTGTCTGGCTCAATAGCCGTAAAGTAGGCGTTGGTCGGAAACATGTTTATGTCAGGTGAGAAGCATGAAATATAAACTATCTGATTGTTAAGACCATCCATTTGGCTGTCCCAACAGTTCAAACTTTGAAGAAGCTGATCTCTCAAGAAGAAAGTCTGAGTGCTGGCACTTCTCCTCAAAAGAGTAATAACACATGTAACATGCATTTAATCACTTCCTCTTCATTTTCAGATCCTATTTGTCTAAAATTACACTTTCACTGCAGCTTCTCGTTATTTCTCTTTGTTATCACCATTCAGAAGCAAGATCAATGAAAAAAAAGGCTGATTGGGTTGCCATATGATACTGTTATACATGGAGGTGTGGAGGTGAGAGGGCAGCAAGCTCATCTGTGGGTACAATCTGCATTTTCCAAGTCTTCTTTTCGGTTGTGGAAAGTTGGTTGATTTACATCCAATTTAGCTATGAAATGTTTGTGGTGAATTAGTTTGTAAATCAGCACATGTTGATACTTGTAGGTTGTTTCAGATTGTCGCTAGCAAACCGAACTTGATGATGTATTTTCTTGCGGTGGCAACAACACTGGAACTTACGCAGTCCATTGTAGCAACACTTGTTCTGCTTATTTTTCTTTGTTCTTTAAGTTAATTGCTTTCAAGAGATGGGATTTGTAATATCAGCATATGTTATAGATTAAGTTTCTTCTATGTTTATGGTTTAGTGGAATGTATCTTATTTGGCATGGCAATGGCATCCTCCATTGGCCTTAGGAAACCTTCTTTCCGTAATATAAAAGCGTTGAAGCCCCAGTGACAGTGACTACTGACTAGCCATCAAAAATATATATGTATTTTTGCTATTGAAGTCAATTATTAATTCTGCTGGCTAAAAATATATATATATATATATAAAGATTTGTGGATCGTGTCAAATATGAGGTTATTATTAAAATATTTTTTAAAATAAAGTATTAAGTTTGAGAGAGCTAAGATTGATTCCCTCTTTTTCAATGTTAATACTGTATGCTTAAACATACATTCTTTCGGGTAATTGAGGAAATAAAAATTAAATGGTATAACAATTTGTTTTTTTTAATCCCAACATCCTCTTACGATTTGCGAAACTCTCGTCATGTAGCTCTCTCTCGCCAGCCCCTGACCGACCACCCTAATCGTTGCATGGTGTGTTTGCAAGCCAACCCTTCAACTCGCTCCTTCCTCTATTGCTCTAAAGTCTCAACCACACCTATTTTGACAGCCTGTGTAATTGATGTACTTTCCTATTTTTATTATTGTGATTTGTTTCCCTAATAACCTACACTCTTATGTACCATATTCTTCGTTTCAAATCTCCCTCAGCCTATTTTTTTTCTTTTAATCGTTGGTTAATTAAATTTTCCATTTGTCAAAATAACCAAGACCCTCGTCAAGTTCCAACCTTTTATCAAACTTCTACCTTCATCTTAAACCTTTTTTTCCCAGTCTTTAATCCATGTCTCCTCATCTTATGGCATATGAACAACGAAAAACACGACTTAGGAAGACATGGGCATAGGTGGTTGGGGACCACAGACCTGAAGCCAAGCTCACCTAATGCCCCCTAATAGATATGCAAGTCTGGCTGTAGTTTATCCTCCTTTGGAGGTCTTTAAAGCCGGTGCACAAAGATGGAGGTTCACACTAACAGGATATTTTTTCAGATAGAAGAGTTGCACACTTGGTTATGAAAGAATGGGCTCTGGCAAATTGGAGACAACATGGTTTAATTAATATGTATGTCAACAATGACAACACCTTCTTCCTTAGGTTTTCTAGCCCGGATGAAGCAAATAAATTCTTAGAGATAGGGCCATGACATGTTTCTAACAAACCTTTACTAATGTAGACAAACAGACTAAGGTTACACATTAACAAGATAAAACAAAACAATATCCCAATTTGGATCAGTATACATGAAGTACCTCTCGAGTGCTGGACTATTAGCGGGCTAAGCTACTTAGCATGCTTTATCGGCAGACCCATTTGCATAGATCAAACCACTGCTAAGACCTCTAGGATAAACTTTTCCAGATTGTGTATATTAGAAAATGCTCTAACCCTTTTACATGAAAAATATTCCTATTGTTAGACTGAATGAGGAGTTTGAAGCAACTGAGGATGAAGGTTACTTGTGCATGGAAACCTAAGACAAATCCCCTAATAGGTGGTAGCCTACTGGAAGAAAGTTCAAGAAAGCTAGACAGGAACTTATGAGGAACTAGCTGAACTTGAATCATTCAAGGAGTCTGTAACTAACAATGTAGAGGTATCTAAGGTTCCTACATAAGTCAACATCAATTGTGGGTTGAGTTGACTGATGATACCTCCTATGAGAAGGAACTAATACAACCAGACCCCAATAATAATAACCATCAAATGGGTGAGAAGACTGAGATTGGGAACATGTAAACACCTTGCAAAAGGAATGATATACATGAAAATAATCCACAATCTTCTACTATAGAAGTCACTATTAATGAAATAAGTGGAGAACTAGGTGCATCCAAAAATGTGGAATGTAATGATGATTTTGAGACAATTGTGAGAAGGAAACCAAGTAGGAAAAAGAAAGCCCATACACTTAAAACCAATACATAAAGATTATAACTTGAAGTATAAGAGGAGCTAATGCTCCATCTAAGAAACTTTCATTGAGGGATCCTCCAAAATAAGCCTGATATAATAGGCATTTTGGAGACCAGGGTAAAGCAAAACAAATAGAACTTACTACAGCTACTGTAGCCAATGGAAGAAGATTTCCATTCATGCTTATCATCCTAATGGAGAATTATGGTCTTCTATGATTGCCAATCTATAAAAGCTAGTATTAGTCTCATTACTGATCAATTGATACACATCAAATCAATAAACAAAAGAACCAGGAACAGTTGCTTCATATCTTTCATATATGCTCATAATAGTGGCTATTAGAGAATCTCATTATGGAACACACTAAGGGAGATGGAAATTAACACTAAAGAACGTTGGATATTGATGAGAGACTTCAACTATATTACCTCTCTTGATGAAACTGAAGGGAAAAGATCCTCCACAAAACCATGTCTTGAGTTTAGGCAATGTATTGCTGATATTTAGGTAAAATTATTCTACGTGGGGGAAACTTATTAACGTGGAGCAACAATCAGATTGGAGCCAATCTAATTAGGGAAAAACTTGATCACAACCGAGCTAACCTTAATTGGTTTCAAGTTTTTTGGAATTGCTTCTCTCATTTTCCTACTCCCAACCTATTAGATTACATACCTATTATTACTAAAGTTGATGTCGTAAGACTCAAAACTCCTTTTAGGTTTAACAATTTTCTCACTAACCTGGTTAGCTTTGATGATGCCATCTGAAAGGGTATTGGAGCTAATATTTCAGGCACTAAACAATTCATATATGTTCAGAAGTTGAAGATCATTAAACATGAGCTAAAGATTCTACATTAAAAAAAAAATATTGGCAACACTCAAAACCTCCTTCATAGAGCCAACCAAACTTTGACTTCCATCTAGATTTCTCTAAATAATAATCCTTCCTCATCATATATGCAATGAGCAACCTATCCAAAGCTCTTGTTTATGATTCTTCTCTAATGAACTAAAGATCTAGGATGACATGGCTTAAAGAGGGAGACAAAAAATCTTCTTTCGTCCATAGAGCTGTGGTTTTCGAGAAATTTATAACAGGATCTTCTCAATAGAAAAGGTTGATGCCAGTATCACTTAGTAGAAGTAATTATTAGAGGAAGCCACTACTTATTTCTCTGATATGATGAATACCCCTACCAATGCTCTACCATCTACTGAACTAGTTAGAGGAATAATGAAGGAATGTCTTACCCTATTAGAGATGGAATTTCTCGCTGAACCATTGACTATTCAAGAGATTGAAGAAGCCTTGAAACTACTTGATGCTCACAAGGAACTAGGCGTTAATGTTTTTAACATTGACTTTGTCAAAACATGGCCTCTGATTAAGGACATGGTTCTGGATGTTATCTTAAAATTATTTAGAAATAGAAAGCTACTGGGAGAAATCAATAGAACATACATAACATTGATTCCTAAGGGTGGTGAGCAAAAAGAAGTTAAGTGACTATTGACCCATATCTTATTACAATTCAATCTATAAGATAATTTCTAAAGTTTTGGACGAAAGAATGAAGAAGGTGTTCGCTAATCACATTGATCAATCCCAAGCTAATTATATTCCAAGGAGAAGCATGGGAGATAACATAATTCTTTTGCAAGAACTTCTAAGAAATTATTCCAAAAAGAAAGGGGGCAAGAATTACATGATCAACTTTGATCTCAAGAAATTTTATAATAATGTAGATTGAAATTTTCTTGTAAAAATCATGAGGTCTAGGAATTTTCTAGTGAACTTTGTTGAATGGATGCAATAGTGCTTCTCTACATCTATTTTTCATATAATGGTAAATGGTGAATCAACCTGAGCTATCAAAAGTTATAAATGGATCAGACAAGGGGACCCTACTTCTCCCTACATGTTTGTCTTAGTGATGGAGGTTTTTAACAGGCTTCCTAAGAAAGCAATGGAAGGAAATAGGGTCTTCAAATTTCACTTTAAATGTAGAAATATTAGCATTACAAATATTATATTTGCTGATGATCTGCTGATTCTATCTAAAGTTGACAAGAAATTCATTACTTCCATTATAACAAACTTAATATTGTTTTCTAAAATTTCAGGGTTGGAAGCCAATGTCTTTAAAAGTGTTCTTTATTTATCTAAGAAGGCAAAGAACTTGAAACAGACGATTGATTTTACAGTCAGATTCTTCGCCTTAATTATCTTGAGATTTCTATCACCGCGACCAAAACTTTAAATGGGGATTTTAAGCCCCTTCTTGATAAGATTCACATATTGGAATGCCAAATTTGTAGGCATACTTCAACTGATCTCATTTGTTCTCAATTCCATTAATGTGCATTGGGCCTCTTACTTAAGCTTTTCCCCAGTCTTTCATCAAATCTATGGATAAGCTCCTAAGAAGATTCCCTTGGTCAGGGAGAAATTTTGAACATTATAAATTGTCATTAAATGGATTGATATCTGCCTTCCCAAAAAGCAAGGAGGTCTTGATGTAATTTGATTCAGCCTGATCTTGCCGAGGATGGACGTCGTTGTTTGGATCCATGATCTACGCAACTCTGGCTATGAAATACTTACAAAACAGATAACGACGGGCCGGGAGTTGATTCCCAGGAGGCCCCTCCGACGCTCAAGTCAGAGATCG
>JAOSBL010000211.1:21888138-21900639 GCA_027568915.1 Erythroxylum roraimae | reverse complement strand
GTCAAGGTAAGTTTATCTTCTTCTTCTTGCTTTGTTAGAGAAAGAGTTAGAGAGAGAAAGTGTTTTGTGTAAAGAATAGGCGTTGGATTGGAAGAAGATGATTTAAAGAACCCATTTGATTTTTAGGGTTTCTAAGTTAGGTTTTGGATTTTCTAACCTATATGGACTATGGGTAGGTTAAGTTTGAGCTTGATTTATGTTAATTCTATTTTGTTATGATTATGAAAATTTGGGAGATTTCTATTTGAATTGGAATTAAATGAGAATTTTGGTTGTGTTAGGAAATTAAGAACAACCTACCCAAGAGCAAGAGGAAGGGCACAATTGAATTTGGATTTTCAAGAGTATAAGGTGGGTAATTTATTTATAGTTATTATGTAATGGGCAAAATTTCTTGTGTATGTATTGTGTGTTAAAATGACTTGCTTTGAAATGTTGTGATGTGGAACTTGCATATTGATGTATGACATTGTGATAAAGATTGAATTGTGAGCATGATTATGCTATGCCTTGTATCGTGGCATTTTGATTAAATGGAAAGAAGAAAAAGCATGAGAATATGAAATTGTGAATGATTAAATTAAGCATGCGATTTGATTATGTTTGGGCGAGAGAGGAACCGTTTTGTAGTCACGTGCACGTCAACATAAAGCCTTCTCTCGGTTGCCCGCTTGTAGCCCACGAGATCTGAAAAATAGACTCGTTTCGTTCCCGGAGTAAACTTCTGTTTTTCTGTTTTGTTCCACGAAACCCTTGAGCCAAATTGTGTGTGCATTTGCATTTTGATGTCTTAAGTTATGATGACATTTTGCGTGTTATGCTTAGATGTGACTTACATCCAATATATTCTATGTGATGATGTGTTGAATTATAAAATGTGAATTGGAATTGTAAATGCTGAACTTTCATTGCTAGATTAAGATAAGAAGTGTATGCCTATATGGATATTTATATGTTTGATTGTGTGGCTTGTTGCCAATGGTTGTAAATATATTAGCCACTAAGCTGCGTAGCTCAACCCATAATTTTCCCTCCTCAGGTGTAGACCGAGAAAAATAACGACCCTTGCAAGGCATTTGGAAACTCCAAGATATTTAGAAATCTTTTATACTAAGTAACATTTGGTTAGCTTTATAGGTATATCAAACATGAGTATCTTTTGTATTTTGTATTAAGTTGATGTATCTGATGATATGTAAGTAAAGCTTGTTCAAAGATTGATTTTGTTTAGTAATGAGAATGAGAACTTGAGAAATTTCTTTTTGTATGATTATGTTTCTTTAAAGTTTGAGAATGATGGATGTACTTATCCTTGGTTGAGATTTCCAATTGTTGCTAGTGTTAGAATAGCATGTCGGAGTTGGAAAACTTGTATGTGATAAATTATTGGAGTTGAGATTTAAGAAATAATGAGATGTATTTAGTAGTTAAGTAGTTAAATGGATATGAAGTGGTTTTTGCACTAGAAGGGTGGAATTGGAGGAGATTATAAGAAAAGGGGATGCTAGGATGGGTTTAGGATCCATTGGAAGAGTCTTGGAGGATGAAAATTTTCGTTTCATCCGAAGGTTACATGGTCTGCCAGCGTAAATTCACACAGGCCGTGTAATTCCTGATGTTGAAAAACTGCCAGACCCGAAAGTCACACGGTCTGATTGTGTAAAATTCACATGGTCCGTGCTTTATCCAAATGACAGAATTTCACTTCGGAGTCTTCATGAAAGTTGTAGATCTAGAAGTTCTCTTTCAAACCATCAAAAAACGATGTCAATCCGACATCTATAGCAAACGTTATGACAATTGCGCCTAGGCAGGTACAAAATGATTAAGGATATAAACATGTTGGATTCTTTTAGCCATAATTTCTTCATCCGACTTCCAAATGAAGTGATTCTTGAAGCAACAGATTCCTAACACGTTTTTTTTACCTTTCCATAAAAATTGATAGCCTTTAGTGTTGAATTCAATAAGATCGATGTAAAGGAAGTGAGGGTTCATTGGAATATCCCTACAAGGAAACCCGCTTACATTTTTTTGACTCTAGATTGATAGTTGGGCTTCGGAAACAGGGCCTAACAAATTTATGATCTAATGGCACTACTTGTTCTTCCTTATGTTGTATAAACGCACCTTAAAGCACAGGAATTTTATTTATGATCTAAAGGTACCACTTATTCTTCCTTATTTTGAATAAAAGATTATACATCTTTTAAAGATAAGAAAATAAAACAAGGCTTTAAATAAATTTACCTTAAAATGGATAAAACACAAGATAATAAAGTTTAAATTGTGTGAATCAGCTCCAAGACTGGAAGAATGTACGTTTGGAGTGAGGAAGAAGAAAGATTGACCAAGAATAAAATGGATGTCATGTATGGGCCATAGGAGCCATTTTCTGCAAACCAAAAATGCCAAATATGGCAATGGGAATTGTTTAGGCGGAAAATTAGGCCATCTACTGGTTTGCATCCCCAAAAAAAAAAGAAAAAGAAAAAGAATAGTTAGAAGAATTAGGAAATATTTGAGATTTTCCATCTAACAGCCTCCTTCTTCTTTTCTTGACTGTAATTGAACAAACAAACAATCGAGAACAGTAAGACTTCTCAAAATTTTCTTTTTCTTTTTTGTTTTGCCATATACACGTGTTTTCTTGTTCCTGTTTTGTTCGATAGAACAGGGAGGGATTAGCACCTGCTACATGAACCTAACGGAGAATGTTTGATCTGAGAGTGATATTACAAGATTTATCTTGTCATCTTATTCTTGACTTAATTTTTCCTCAAGGTCTGCTCTTCTCTTCTGTACACAACCTTCACTCTCCGTCTTTGATCACATATCAGCACTATCAAAATTTAAATTAGGGAATATCTTTTTCAGTTTAGTTGAGGACATGAAGGAAAACATAGCAACTGGGTTTTCTCAATGTGTAGAATTTCAGGATACCGTATATTTTGTAATCCGTAAGGAAAAGCATGCAGATGGGGGCATTCATATCATAACTATAATATATTGAGGTTTATCCTTCTAAAGCTTGTCTTTTCCATTGCAGATTTTTTGGTCCTGGTTTGCAAGTTCAGAAGCGTGATTCCAACGTCCAGCAGCAGATTAAGCAATTTTTGGAGGGGAAAGTAGTCGTCTAGTTTGTTCAAAATGTCAACAAAAGTGAAAGGTCTCCTAAAAGGTCTAAGATACATCTCTCAAATATTTGGTAAGTACAATTTCCAAAAAAACAAAAAAGAAGCGAAAAATTCCAATTGTATCTCAATGCCATTTTGGCACATAAATTGGACTGGGCTATCTTATGGAACTAGAAACCGTTTTGAGACTCCTAGGTATTGCTATTGATTAATAACAAATAGAGACAAAAGACAGAAATGGTGTATAGAGTGTTACTTGATCAATTACAACCCCAATTTGGCAGATGAAAAAGAACAAGAACTGGAAATTGGATTACCCACAGATGTAAAGCATGTTGCACACATTGGAATGGATGGTCCCGATGCCAATAAGCCAAGTTGGGTATGTATATCCTTCCTTTCAGCTACTTCACTATCTCTTCCGAGTTAGACCAAAGTCTTCTTCCCAGTGATAGTATGAACAGTTGGGATGTTGAGAAGAAATGGCAAGTATAGTAAAGAAAAGAGAGAAACAAAGAACGTAATGTTCTTTCTTTTGAAGTTGCATCTGAAAGCAAAAAATATGACCTTTGTCACCACATAGTTAACTATATTTATTAGCTGATACGCAGATGAACGAGTTTAAAACTGAAATGTCAAGTGGTCCTTTGAATTCCTCCGAAGAAGCCGAAGCCGAAGCCGACCGTTCGTCGAATCCCCGGTCGGAAGGTATATATATATATATTGCTTCTTTGCTTGTTATGTATTGAATTTTGCTTGATATGGTGGTGGTATTATAACTTTTGGCTGTTGTTGCTTCTCTCTGTATATAAATAGATGCATGCCAGAGTGAGACTGGAAAAAAGAAACACAGGCCGCGACGTCCATCAAGTGCTGGTGATGCACCCTCGGAATCTCCAACTAAAAGAAGCTCCGATGCACCAAAGCAGTCCAGACGACATCGTTCTTCAAACAATTCAATGGACTCTACAAACAGGGATTCGGGTAGTGTGCGAAGCCGAGATGGTGGTAGCACCAGGAGCAGACGGCACCGGAGTTCGAGTGGTGGTGGCGGTGGGGAGTCTCCCGCAACTGACCAACCCTCCATTCCAAAACATTCTCGTGTAAGAAAGTCCAAGGGATCATCATCAAAACAATCCAGATCGAAAGATCACAACCTTCCCGCAGACCCACATGCTTCAGTGGTTATTGCCTCCCAAGGGTCTCAAACTGCAGGTCACTTATCTTCAGTTTTGGAGGCGTATGCAGAGGGAGAGAAGTAGAGATTATTCAGTTACATAAATTATCTTATGTATATTAGAGATTCAATATTGTAAATGTCAAAACTTTCAGAGATCATTTGTCTAAAGGTATATGAATTGATTTTGATATCTTCTAAGCTTCAATTCTTTCCTATATTCATGAAAATTAGGATTTCAACTTGCGGTACTGTTGGAGATCTAGTGATGCATTTTAGTGGATTTACAACTCTTTTCCCCTTAATTCTTCGTGAATAAATTATAGAGCTTTACTAGTGCTGGGGAGTGAAGCGGTTCTAAGTTGTCAAGGCTATCAATGATATGAAGCTTTGTGGGTAGTCTACAATTGTACTGGCTAAAACTTTAACATCTTAATAATCCATTGAAGCATTTGTATCTTTGCATTAATGTGCTGCTATATTAGAAATTAATTGAAGAACTTTAAATCCAACTTCCTTAATTTGTTGCAAAAACATTCCTTATCATGTTTATGTATACTGTAAGTACTGTTGAATATTAGGTTATTGGGCATTGTTTTATAGAATGGTTTACATTCACAAATGCTTACATGTATAGGTAAAAATTATCATTGAGAGTGGCCCATGTCATGTGACTCAATTAAGGAATAACATCTTACATGTTCTAGAATTATGTCTAATATTTTTAGATTTCTTACAAATGATATATCCTCTAATTCTTATTTATAGACTACCTTTTGCTTATTCATTTTTTCATTGGCCTTCCTACTTCTTTCTTGTAGGTGGAAGGTTTGATAGCGCTCCCATGTTGTTCTTATTTTCCAAATAGTTCTTTATTTTGAAATATGCCAAATAATTACTAGCCTCCTTTTTTCACTTCTTCAATTTTGACAAAATGTTAGGAACTATGTTGCCATCATATACATCCATCCATTTTTTCTTTTGATAGATTCTTTTCATGATTTCTCTTCTATGACCTCAAAGCAACTCAAAAATCAATTTATTCCTTGTATTTCTCAAGTATGAATTAAAACACTCTTCATTGTTATTTAACAACAATTTGCTTGTGCATCTTTTGTAAGAACCATGTCTATACTATATCTTTTATGTAATTTTTGTAACCAGTCTTGTGTTTCCTTCTTTATGCTCTTTATCTTACTCATTTGCCTTTTATATCATTGCCAAGAATAATTATAAACCATATTGATACACCCCTAACCAATAGGACTAGTTAGGTACAAATTCTATCATGATAAGTTTGATTTAAGAAAAATAAATACACAAATGTAAAAGAAGAATATGAATAGCCACACTTAGAGAAAAAAATAGTTCTGATAAGATTTTGAAGTTGATTGCCACTGGCACATTAGATAAGATCATTATTTATTGGAGAATCTAAAACAAGAGTTTCTCTAAGAATAAGGATGAAGGAAACCCTCTCCAAGGTAATATAATTAAACAAAAACATAAGCTCCTTATTACATTCATAAGAAAGTCTCTTATAGATAAAAAATTGAAACTAGAATCCTAAAAAGAAGTAACAAACTTGATAATATGGTAGGAAATAAATAACTTTGGAAGGTGAGTCCCTATCTAAATAAAAAACTAAAGAAATATAAGTCTTGTATCTGTCCAACTTCCAAATTTGGCACCAATTTTGTTACAAAACTCAACACATAAACATAATGATAAGTTCGACATTGATTACAAATTCAAATATAGTGTCGATATGCTTATATTTCTCCCATCTACAAAACTAGCCTAAGGTTGGCACCTGACACTAGTGTGACTTTGACATTGATATTATTCTATTTTTTAACCTACAATAGGCCATGTAAGATTAATGTTATTTGTCTTTTGTGTTTAGTACCAAAAACATTTTGTAACTATATTTCAGCTTGCTCTTTCACTTAAATGAACATTACATGTCTAACTTCAACCTATTGAAGTAGCTTTGCTTCATTTCTTACATAAAGATCCACTATTAAGTTATTGAGAACTTCTCTAGACTTCCCTGCCCTAATCCATATTAACGGTCCTCCAGCATTCCTTAATGGATCTCCAATAAATTTCAATGCTTAAGTAGCAGATGCTTGATTCCTTTCATTTCCCCTCTTCTTTAAGGGTGTAAATTAGTAGCATTGAAGGTAGAATGAGCACCATACTTACTAGCAAGTCGATCTTGTAAGTATTGTTGCTCACTCTTTCCATGACTTAAAAATGTCCTTCTCCTATTAGTTGTAACTTAGATTTTCACTTGCTTAAAAACCTCTCCTTTTATATGTGTACCTAAATGCACTCTCCAGATTTTAATATCACTTATTTTCTCCCCTAGTTGACTTGCTTAATGTATTATTGAGTCCTCTTTTCAATGTTTAATCTAGCCTTCTTACGAATTTTTTTCACCAATTTATATTTCTTTTTACCATTCAAGTTATTTCTTTACCTAAAGGAATATGCACAAGATCTAAAAGAGACAGTGAGTTAATACTGTAAATAATTTCAAATGAAATAAAACTTATAATTCTATAAATAGTTATGTCATAAGCAAATTAAATAAAAGACAAAGACTCTTCTCAAGTCCTAATAATTCTTGCTAAAAATTGCACACAACAAAGCCCCTAAAGTCCTATTAACCATCTTATTTTGGCTATCATATTTTCTCACAAAGTCTTCTAAAAGTAGTTCAAAAACCTAACATCCCTATCTAACATAATAGTTATAAGAACTCTATACATTCTAATGATGTTATAACATCAAAAACAACAATTCAGTAAAAGTCTCACTGATACATGAGATCTGATAAGGTCCAATAGTATGTACCCTTGATAGGTGTGGATTATATAATGTTTTGCTAGATGTTTAAGTGTGTTTTTCCTATTTCCTAGACAATTATCATGTGTATAGGCTTTGAATTGTGTTATTGTTAATGTTTGTATGTATTTTAAGTGATTGTTTGGTTTAGAGCAAGAATTGGTTCTTAATTTTTTGTTTCAAAAGGTGTTTGGTGTGTTTGTGAGTGTTGGAAATTAGAAAATTGAAGAATGAAGAAGAAGGAGGAAGATTGAAGGTATCATGATTGTGAGAGGCTAATCAAGGAGCATAATCGTGACAGAGGTTTTTTAAGGTGCAAGATTTTTTGTGTTTTGAACAAAGTGCAAAAATACTAGACACAACCCTAGAGTCTTAATGAACTATTTAAGAACAAGAAAAACACAAAAAAGAAACAGCAACCATTACATCAAAGAAGATTAAGAGGAGACATCAAGAAGAGCTTCAGAAAATTCGAGATTTTAAGCTTAAGACATAAACTAAATTTTCCTTTAATTCTTTCAATGTTTGGAACATTTATTATTTTTGTAAGATGTTTAACATGATTATTGGTTTTTAGATACATATTAGGGATTGTTGAATTATTTTGTAAAATTTATAATTCTATAAAAAATCATGTCATAAGCAAATTAAATAAAAGACAAAGACTCTTCTTAATTCCTAATAATTCTTTCTAAAAATAGCACACAACAAAGCCCCTAAAGTCCTATTGACTATCTTAATTTGGCTATCAAACTGTGGATGGAAAGTTGTAAAAAAAAATTTAATTCTCATCTTTTCTTAAAAAATCTTCTAAAAGTAGTTCAAAAACCTAACACTCCTATTTATCACAATAGTTATAATGTTATAACAACAAAAACAACAATTCAGTAAAAGTTTCATTGATACACGAGGTCTGACAAGGTCCAGTAGTACGTAACCTTGATAGGTGTAGATTATATTATATTTTACTAGATGTTTAAGTGTGTTTTTAAGTATTTCCCAGATGATTATCATATGTATAGGCTTCAAATTGTGTTATCGTTAATGTTTTTATGTACTCTAAGTGTTTGTTTGGTTTAAAGCAAGAATTAACTCTTAATTTTATGTTTCAAGAGGTGTTTGATGTGTTTGTGAGTGTTGGAAATCAAGAAATTGAAGAATGAAGAAGATGGAGGAAGATTGAAGGTGTCATGATCGTGCACAATTAAGCACCATCGTGGCAGAGAGGCTGATCAAGGAGCACAATCATGACAATTGTTTATCCAAGTGCAAGTTTTTTTTTGTGTTTTAAGGGTTTGGGGCTATTTTTGGAACTGAACAAAGTGCGAAAACCCTAGACATAACCTTAAATAATGAATTATTTAAGAACAAGAAAAACATAGAAAAAGGTGGCAACCACTACATCAAAGAAGATTAAGAGGAGATATCAAGAAGAGATTAAGAAAATTCCAGATTTCAAGCTCAAGACACAAACTAGTTTTTCGTTCTTTTCCTTTCATTCTTTCATTGTTTTGAATGCTTATTTTGATTTTTAAGCTGTTTAACATGATTATGGGTTTCTAGATCCCTATTAGGGATTGTTCTTGAATTATTTTGTGAAAATTATTTCTAATTGCATTCAATATATTAATGAATGTTTGTGATAATTGTCATTCATATACTTGATAATAAATCGCAAGAGTAAATCAAGTTATTAGTGTTAAGGTGCACAACGAGAGTTGGTACTTAGTAGACGTAAAATTATCTGGTTATCGATCAATTGAAGAGAGACCGTAATTGTGAAATTAATTATCTATAGGATTGCTTTAGATCTAATTGAATAAGCTAGGAATAGTTTTGTGAATTGAGAGGTTAAAAATTTATAAATATCAAATTCAATTAGGATTACTTGATTAGATCTTCAGAGAGAGTAATCAAAATTTTAGGATATCTTGGATCAAACATAAATTAAATCAACAAGATTAAGAGGAAAAAAAATAAGGATAAAATAGTTCGTAAGTCTTTAACTTTGATCAACCACGAATTCATTGGAAGCTCACTTATCAATTCTTATTTGTTTAGTTTTATTAGTTGTTTTCCTTTCTGTTATTTATTTTAATTCTCATCAATTCTTAGTACCTTATACAAAGTTCTTATTCAATTTTTTAGCTGTTTATAGTCCCTGTGGGAACGATACTTTTTAATACTACAAGATATGATTCGTATACTTATAGTATTGAGAGTTTTATTATTATATAAACTTACTCAACAAGTTTTTGGCGCTATTGTCGGGGACATTTAGCGTTAGGATGATTTGAATTCCTTTGAATTAAGGATTTAATACTTTTCATGTATGAGTACAGGAGCCCAAATTGTTGGATCGAAAACAAAAGCATACTAGATTTGGCTAAAACAGTAGATTTCAAAAACTTTTTTCGAAATCAAAACGCAGCGGAAGTATAATAACCAAATCAACATGTTTAAGTCATACATGATATGGTATAAGGAAAATAAATAACATAAGCACAAGATGGAAATTATACCAACTCTTTGCTACAGCTTTGACTCCTCACTTTTGTATCCTCTCCTTGTTAATGTATCCTCTCCTCGTTATTGTATCCTCGACCAATCCGATCTACCACATGTTCTCCTTAGACAACTTGGTTAACAAGACCCTTTGGTGGGGAAGGAGAAGAAATCTTGAAAAGATTTTCCTTAGTTAAAAGAAGCAAAAAATGAGACTCTTCTCATTCAAGTTTCGGCTAGCTCATGCAAGAGAGGATAGTGTGAGTCAAAAATGCAAAAACTTTTTTTCTTTCTCTCAATTTCAGTTAAATATGAAAGAAAGAAGTGAAGTGCATCCAATACATCACTTCATTCTTTAATCAATAATAAAGAAGCCAATAAATGAGACACTCTCATTTGTTTAACATGTTTATATGAAAAGACCAATAACTAGTGTGAGTTTATTTACTTGTTAAGTGTTAATGTTTTTAGATATATTTTTGGTACTTTTAGTTCTTGGTTTAGTAGTTTAGTTTAGTTTTTAGGCAACTTTGATGTTTTGTTAAGTATGAAGGGACAGGGGAGTAAGATGAGAAAAGTTCGTGAAAGAAACAAGGAAAGAGGTGTTTGGTGCAATCGTGAGGAATAATGGTGCAAGCGCGACCGAAGCTGTGGATTTAAGGAAGAACAACATCACAATGGTGCGATCGCGAGAGTGTCTGGTGCGATTACACTCGGGATTTTTGTCTAGGAGCTAGGCTATTTATACACTGGTGCGATCACGAGGGTCGTGGTGCGATTGCACTTCGTAACTTCAAGGGTACTTCCGTTATTTCATCAAGTTTTTAAATGAATGGTGGACAGTTAGAAGAAGTCTACAATGTGCAAGAACGTGGGTAAGAGTTGTTATGAGTCATTAGAGGTAGAGAGTCTCAATAAGGAGAAATGTAAAAAGAGGAAGAAAGGCACGAAGAAAGAGGAGAAGAAGGAGGAACAAGGAAGAGGAAATAGGAGCTCTGTGAAGCTTGTAATCCAGGGCATAAGAATATTTTGTTTTTATCTTTTCAGTTTATTTTCCAAATTGCTTATGATGTGTGTTTTCTAGTTTCCTTATTTCAAAGATTGTTTCACCCTCTAGGGTGAATCTTGTTTTCTAAACTTCAGCTATATATGGTTTGCTGTTCTTGTGAATAGTTTTTATTAAACCTTAATGAGAGTAGAGTTCTTCTTTAAACTCATACAAATACAACTTGCTTGCTAAGAGATTAGTATCTAAGTTTTATTCCTCAAAGGTTATGCAGTTCATCTATGTTTTATTTATATCTGAATTGAGAAATTTGCATTATGATTAAACAAAGTAGGTAATTCAAACTTGAGAGAGAAGAATTACTTCTAAAGAAACTTGGGGTAGTGGAATAATAGGATTCATATTTACTTTAGCAGAAGTTGACAACAAATTTTGGAACTCTATTCTTGTGATTTCGTGAAAACAATTCCTCTTCTTAAAGATTTAGTTTTGTCCTGAAAGTTTAAACGTAATTGATTTATTTTATCCCTTTTAATTTCTAAATCTTCTTATTATTAATTTAAACAATTTGGAAAGAATTAATTGGTGCTTAGTATAAATCCTCGTGGGAACGATAACTATCCTTATGTAGTTGGTGATATACAATTTAACAAATGTTTGTGTGATTTAGGTGCAAGTATAAAGTTGATGCTTCGTTCAGTCTTGGAGAGTTTAAGCCGACATCTATGGTGCTGCAACTAGCGGGTTAATCAATCAAGAGGCCGTTTGGGATTTTGGAAGATGTGCTCGTGAAAGTGGATAAGTTTTAATTCCATTGGATTTTGTGGTGTTGGATTTCGAGGTTGATTCAGAATGCCCAATGATTTTGGATTGTCCATTCCTCTACACAGGAAAAGCTCTAGTAGATGTCTACGGAGGGAAACTCATATTGAACATTGGTGAAGAGCAAGTTGAGTTTTTTATGAGGTCGGCGATGAAGCACCCAATGGATAACGAGGTTTGTATGAAGGTAGATGTTATGGATGACTGTGTGTTGAGTGTGGCAGAAAGCAAGGAGAAAGAAGTTTCCTTTGATCTGGATGTAGAGGTTATTGGTGAAGGTAAGGGTGAAAAAGAAAGAATAGAGAAATTGCTGCGAGAAACAATTCCAGCTCCACCGTCCATTGTGCATCCACTAGTCCTAGAGTTGAAACCTTTGCTGAGTCATTTGAGGTATGCATTTCTAGGGGAAGGGGAAACCCTACTTATTATTGTTTCCAATAATTTGACAAATGAGCAGGAACAACGTTTGGTGGTGTTAGTAAGGAAGTATGTTAGAGCTGTGGGAAGGCAGATTTTTGATATAAAAGGAATTACCCCGCCGACGTAGTGATGCACATAATTTACTTGGAGGAAGGAAGCAAGTCTGTGAGGGAACGACAGAGAAGATTAAATCCAAACATGAAGGAATTCGTAAAGAAAGAGGTCATCAAATTACTTAATGCGGGCATTATCTATCCTACTTCGGATAGTGAGTGGGTAAGTCCGGTTCAGTGAGTGCCAAAAAAGGAGGTATAACCATCGTTAAAAATGAGGAAGGTGAGGTTATTCCTACCAGAACAGTTATGGGGTGGAGAGTGCTCATTGACTTCAGGAAGTTGAGCTCTGCTACATGAAAAGATCATTTTCTGTTACCATTTGTTGATCAAATGGTGGAGAAAGTATCAGTGATCGGCTCTTTGTTTCGATCTAAAGATCAATCCCTTAGAAACCGAATCAAAAATAATTTAATTCCAAGGATTGCAGTACAGGATGCAACCTCGGGTCGTCTCACTTAATTGGAA
>JAOSBL010000211.1:21849218-21863802 GCA_027568915.1 Erythroxylum roraimae | reverse complement strand
GAGATAAATTTGGTGTTTGGATTGATATGAAGTGATTTTGCACTAGAAGAGTTGAATTTGGGAAGATTATGAGTGAATATGGTGTTAGATTGAATGTAGAAAGCATTGGAGAGGCTTTGCAGGGGTTTGAGGAACCCCTATGTAAATTAGACGAACTTTAGCTCCGTTAAACGGACCTTCTCGAGTCAAAAAGGACCCTCAGCATCGCCCATGTCCCCAAGCTTGACAATGTTCGTTAAACAGACATTCACGGGATAGCTTCAGGAAATTGCGATTTTTGACCCTTTTAGAGACAGAATCTCACTTTGTGGTCTTCATATAGCTCTAAGTCTCTAGTTTGTTTTGAAGCAAGAACCATCTTAATCAGAGCTCTATAGATCAAGATATGCTTAAAAAGCCAAAGTCTATTCATACCCTAATCATGCTCTCCCAACCGATTCCTCATTTTCTTTCCATCAAACTTTTTCAGATCAACTCCAAAGGACACCAATTTTCATGGAGAGATAGGAAAACGAGGACGAAATTCTTTAAAGGGGGAGAATTGTTGGGCCACGAACTTTTCTTGGAAGCTAGAACTGTTAAATGAGAAATTGTTGGCGATTATTCATGTGTAGAGAAAAGGAAACTTCTTGAATGTGAAATGAAGTAGAAAAGATGGTTTATGTTGGATCCCATTTTCGGAACTCAACTAAATTGATATTGAAATTTTAGTCTTTCTATTTTATTTACAACAATCATATTCTATTTAGGTTGCAATATTAGAATAAGAGTATTCCATCATATTAGCATTAAAATTACTTTAACATTTATTTTTAAATTTTTAATTTTATTATAACTAAAAACTTTAATAATGAGCCTTGACTTTGTTAATAGAAAGTAGTTAAAATCCTTCCAAACATAGTTGAAAACTTTTTAAATCCTTTATATCTAAAAATGTATAACCAAAAATTGTGAAAATATCGAGGTTCATAAATTTTGGAATTAAAATTGAAGGTATGTAAATAAAAACTATTAATTAAAGGAATAGTAGTTGGCGTGATAAAATAAGAAATAATTAATAATATGTTCTATTAGTATTAATGATTTGAAAGCATAATAATTATTAATTCAATCATTTCAATGATATTTCTATATGGTACATTTTTCACCTTTCCAATCCTAATTCATGTTCTAACTTTATATTCAATTGAATATTTTAAAATTCTTAAACACTTAAAAAAAAGTCATCAATGTATATCTATAACAATATTTTCTTTTATCCTTTATTAGGAATAAGGAGTATTTGTAGAAAATATTATTAAGATCTTTCAAAAGAGTTATGCCAAAAACTTGTCTGCACATAAATTTTCAAATTTGTCGCTTTTATGCACATCATTCCTTTTCTGATTACTTATTGATAAAGCTTGATTCCTTTTCTGATTACTTATTGATAAAGCAAACACACGTAAGAGTGGGGATGAATTGTGTGTACAAAAATTGCATGGTACTTTCAAATTGATAATATCCTGCTAAACAAAATAAGTCTATAAGTAGAAGGGTCTTATCAACTTTCGAAAAGATCCTATTAATGTTGAAAGGAGCCTACTAGGGTTCGAAAGGAAAGAATCCTGTTAATCGATAGGAGCCTATTGTCGTTCAAAACTAAAGGAGCCTGTTAATTGTTTCAAAAACGAAAGGAACCTCTTACGATATAAAAACCTAAGGAGCCTATTGTAAAACCAAATGAGCCTCTTGAAAACACAAACTTATAAGGTGGAAATTTAAAAGTTTGGAAGAGAGAAAGAATGACAAAGTCGATTTATACTTGTTTGGTTAATAACGAAGCCTATATCTAGTCCCCAGGTATCCAACTTGAGTATTTCGCTATAAGAATCCAAACATTAAATTTGACGAGCCCTTCCAAGCTCATAATTACATATTTTTCAAGATTCTCAAACCTTCCACACTCGAAGTGTTTAACAAGCCTCTACAAGCTCTCAAAAATAAATATAAGGTAAGCTTAATCTAAGCTCTCAAAGAATAACAATCTCTCTCTCGATAGAGTGTTTTCACTTTCTAAGGCACAAGGAGTTTGATATAACTTTTAAGAATATTGATGCTGCTAAAGTATTTCAAAAATCTTAGTGCCTCACAAATGAAGTGGCTCTTCCTTAAGTAGACATTTTCTCTAACTATTCATTGTTTCATTCTATTATGAGTTGATCTAACGAATCTTCTATATCATTTCTATTGAAATCTTTGATATTTAGAAGTTAAGATAAAAGTTCTATTAAAACTTCCAGAGTTAGTTGATTATTCGAATTAGTAAGATCCTTTCAGATGTTATGGAATCATTTCTAATTAGCTAAGTTCATAAAGAAGGTTCCTACAAGATTGGAAGCAATTATCCTATGATTTTATTTCCTTTTAAGAATTATATTGTTACCTATAAAAGGAAATAAATCCAATTTGAAATTTGAAATATTATATAGTTATCATCGAAATCGTTAAATATAAACCTTAACCTAACAATCTTCCCCTTTCTGATGATGACAAGAAATAACAGATATATTTTCAAAATTCAAAACATAATAAAGGATTTCAAAAGATACCTGTAAAATTTATATATTTTACTCATAGTTATGATTTGAAGGAGCCTTTTTTATGACAGGAGCCTTTATACAATAGGAACCTATCGTTTATGCATATCACATATTTAAACTTCACAAAATTTAGTTCACCCATATTTCAACAATTAGCAGAGAATAGGCAAATATATCATCAACATCATTGAGAGCAAATATATGGCTGATTCTCCCACTTATTATCAAAATTTATAGGGAAAATAAATAACAAGTCAAAAATATCACATGTAAAGACAAACCAAGCAAAAATAGTGACAAAGTCATTAAGAAGATTCAGAAATTTTCGAAGCAAAATCTACATGTTAAGAATTTGATTTTGCATGCTGTCTATCTGGCCCCGCATTTGATCTTGATTGGAAATAATTTCCTTTAGTTGTTGATGGATCAGACCATTGGTGCTCTGGAGTGCGGCAGGGGCTGATTTTTGTGGGGCAAAATCCAAGAGGTCAGTTGCGTTTTTAGTTTTCTTCTACACCCACACATTGTCTTTCAACTTCTATCCGAATTAGTTAGGAATGGAGGAATGGAACTTTCCAAGTTCATACCAATCTAGATTGTCAAAAGACACTCCATAATAGGCAAAAAATTTAGTCGAAACCATCCCATATGGTAGAATACCAGTTGTATTATGATGACTTGCTTTGTCCATTGTAAACTTCAAAATCATTACTGGGAGGTTCATCTTATTGCAGACCACATACGTATCTAAGAGATTGCGTCTTTATACTAAGCTACTCCTTGGAAAAATTGAAGTAACTGATATAGATGCAAGGCATCTTGGCAGTAGGCTCAAGTGTTTACACTAGGGTCTCTCTTTATTGGCATTCTCAGTGTGAAAACATATAAAGTCCACAACCTCTCTCAGATCAAGGTCAGCAATGTCCCACTTATGACAAGGAAGGTCAGTCCTACCTATGGGAATTACACTCAGAATTTTTTCCAAAATCTCCTCCGTAATCAAGATCTCACACTCATGTACCCAAGAGATTATTGCTAGCCTTCCATCAATTTCTTCTTTTCTCATGTGTGTGTAAAAAGATCTAACTAAGTCATCACACACTATCTCATTCAAGTTCATATAATTTTCCCAACCAACAGAAAGTAAATGAGAGGAGATGGGAATATTGATTTCATCGAACAGGAAAGGAAGCAAAATGCACCCTGCAACTACCTTGCGCTTCTTGTAATGCATTTTGAATCTCGCTTCAGCTTCCATTGATTGAAACAACTTAATCGGTGCTGAAGACTCTCCTTGCTTTTGTCTCTTCAGTTTTGAACTTTTTGCTTTAAGGATTTCTTCAAAAAGAGCTACTTCATAAAGTGGCTCATCCCTAACAATGGGTTCCTCGATCTTTTCTTCAACCATAGGCTCTTTTCCTTTTCTTGTTTCTTCCCTTTTCCTTTTTCGAGATTCTTCTTCTTCTTTCTTTTCAACGTCAAGGGTTCCTTCTCGTTCTATAATTTTCTCAATTTATTTTGCTACACTTGCTCGGGTCCGTGATCGTCTTATTAACGGAGCTGATTCTTCATTTAAACCATCATCATTTATAATCCTATGCACTTCAAACACTTTCTTTTCCTTAGAACCAAGTTGAGAAGTAGTGGAAGGTGGTGCAGATGTTTTGGAAGAGAGGATAGCAGAGTAAGACTTTGGGCTTAGAGGAAATAGAAAAAGGTTTAGTAGTAGTGTTTAACTATCCCACTATTGGTGACAGAAAAGAAGACTCAGAAACTAGAGTTTGTTCATAGCGAAGAGTTTCACCATATCTAGAAGAGGAACTTAAGGTTTTCTTATGTCCCTTTGATTTTGTTCGTGCCATTGTAAGTAAGCTTGGTAAGGTTTAGAAGATTTGAGAGGAAGCAGAGAGTTATGGTGTAGAGAGGAAGGAGAGCCACACTTCTGAGAATGACAAAGATGAATAGAAGAAAGAAGTCTCCTAAATGATTCTAGGGTGTTGATTTCGTGTGAGGATGAGAAGTCCTACATGCTAATAAAGGAAGTGTGATCATTTGCGTATCTTCTGTCAGTCACTTACGGAAAAGCTGTTAGGGTGACGCACGCTCGTTTTGAAAGTTAAAACGATGCTAAAAAAAGAGCTACATTTTTAAGACACGTGTATTCTTCCTTATCAAACTAAAAGGAGCCTTCTAAATTAAGAGGGGCATTTGAAACTAAGAAGGGCATTCTAAAATAAAAGAGTCCTTTTAAATTAAAAGGGGCCTTCCATAAAAGAACAGATTAGAAGGAACCTGCTAGTATCTATAAAGACAAGTAGTATAGAGTCTTCTTACAAAACTAATATCAGAATACTAAGCTCTTTTCTTAACACACAAAATCTATCTTCAGAGAGTGGCTTAGTAAAGATATCAGCTACTTGATTTTCAGTTTTAATATGCAAAAGATCAATGGTTCCTTCTAAAACATGATCTCTAAGAAAATGATGTTTGATTTCTATATGCTTAGTCCTATAATGATGCACATGATTTTAGAAAGATTTATTGCACTTGTATTGTCACATAGTATAAGAATATGATCAAAGTTTAGAGAAAAAACTTGGAGTCGATGTTTCATCCATAAGATTTTAGCGAAACATCTGGTAGCTGCTATATATTCCGCTTCAGATGTAAAAAAAAAAAACACTGTGCAATTTTGTTTCTTGTAAGACCAAGAAACTGGACATCCTCTAAGAAATTGACAGTGACCACTTGCACTTTTCCTATTAGTTTTATCACCTACATAATCTGCATCAAAAAAAGCCAACAATGTTAAAAGAATCAGTTTTTGGATACCATAATCTAAAGTCCATAGTTCCACAATGATAGAAAAAGATCATTTTTACTACTTGAAGATGGCTCTCTTTTGGATTTGATTGAAATTGTGCGAAAAGACACAAACTAAGCATAATATCTGGTCTTTAGCTTATGAGATATAGTAGTGATCCAATCATTCCTCTATACTTTGTCTCATCTGTAGCCTTGCCTTCTTTATCCTTATCAAGTTTAGTTCTAGAATACATAGGAGTACCCATTAGTTTGGCATTCTTAAAATGATATTTCTTGATGAGTTCCTTTGCGTATTTGTCTTAAGTAATGAAGATTCCTTTTTCTGTTTTCCTAATTTGCAATCTAGGAAAGAAAAATAATTCTCTAAAAGTTTGGCATTCTTAAAATGATATTTCTTGATGAGTTCCTTTGTGTATTTGTCTTGAGTAATGAAGATTCCTTTTTCTGTTTGCCTAATTTGCAATCTAGGAAAGAAAAATAATTCCATTATATCATAATGTATCATACATCTCCAAAAGTTTAATAGATGGGTGTTAGGATCTTCATTAGCTAACCCGTAGACATAAATGTTGGTATGTAGCATATTCAACAACGCTAGTTTGATTCAAATGACGTTGCTTGCACTGATAGCCAAATGATGCCTTAATGTGCAGCGTTGAACCCTAGTTTCATGAAAACCATAAAGGTTTACTACTACTGGTCTCCTTGATCATACTTTTCTTCCATTTTTCTTTTTATCACTTTTTGCCGTCTCTCTCTTTGGATTTCTCTTTCTTGTCTTGTAATATCAAGAGCTCAAGTATCTTTGATTTTGCTTGAACTCTAAGTAATTCTATCACAATCACACAAGAATAGAGAAAATTCCTTAGATAAAAGGAATTCAAGCAGTCCTAAAGTTAAATCCCCGATAATAGTGAGAAAAACTTGTTGAGCAAGTTTTATTTATAATAAAACCCTCGATACACCGCAACTATACCAATCGTATCTTGTAGTATATAAGGTTATCATTCCCACAAGGATTATTCAAGGCTAACAATTTGAACTTAACTTTGTCTAAGGTACTTAGATGTGATTTGAATAAAAATAAATAACATAAATTTAAACAAATAATAAAGCAAAGCAAATGATTCAAATAACAAGTGAAATAGTTAGCTGCCTAATTAATTTTAGATTTTGACCAAGATAGAATACTTACGACTTATTTTGATTCCTTTACTATTGTTAATCCAATTATGCGTTTGATCCTAGATTCCCTAAGGCGTTGATTACTCT
This sequence comes from Erythroxylum roraimae, assembly GCA_027568915.1. Taxonomy (NCBI): domain Eukaryota; kingdom Viridiplantae; phylum Streptophyta; class Magnoliopsida; order Malpighiales; family Erythroxylaceae; genus Erythroxylum; species Erythroxylum roraimae. Next base: position 21,857,122 of record JAOSBL010000211.1, on the reverse strand, counting down.
CTCTCAAGATCTAATCAATTGATCCTAATTGAATTTGGAAATTTCATTTTTACATCCTCTAGATTCATAAAAATTTCACTAACATTTTCAATTAGATATGAAACTATTTATTGGATAATTAATTTCTCAAACAAGATCTCTCTTCGAATGATTATTAACTTCATAATTACGTGTCTATTAAACTAATAACTCTCGTTGCACAATCGAACTCTGATTACTTTTGACTCACTCTCTCGATTTATTATCAAGTTTAAGCATAAAAATTATCACAAACATCCAATATGTATTGAAATCAACAATAATCAAAGCCATAAAATAAATCCAGAATAAATTCTAGTATGAAATTTAACTTCATGAACTTGTTTAACATCTTGGAATTCAAATTACACATCAAGAATGATTAAATAACTAAAGGAAAAAAAAGAAAAACTTTATTGATGACTTGATCTGGAAAGCTGGAATCCTGGACATTCTTCTTAATCTCACATGTTTGATCCACTCTTTGATGTTGGTTACTGCATTTTTTTGGTGAATAAGTTCACGTTCTTACATAGTGTATTAGGGTATTGGGTGTAACTAGCGTTTTCCCAGCTTGATTGGTTCCAAAAATGCTCCTGAATCTTAAAATAGATGAAAAAACTTGCTATTGGGAAGCCTATGCGGGTTTATCCTCTCTATCATAATTGTGCTCCAACCATGACAGAGGCCATACAGCCCCATACACACCTGTCATGATCGCGCTCCTTATACACGATTGTGACACCCTTCATATAACTTCCATCTTCCTTTTTCTTCAATTATCTGATTTCCAACGCTAACAAACACATCAAACACCTCATGAAACATAAAATTAAGATTAAAAACATGCTCTAAACCACACAAACACTTAGAATATAAATAAACACTCACAATGATACAATTCTAAGCCTATTCATACGATAATCATCTAATAAACACCCAAAAACGCACTAAAACACCTATGAAAACATAGTGCAAATTGTACCTATCAATCACCTATCTATAATAAGATCCTTAAAAGTTTCTCTATATCTTTGGCCATGTTCTTGGGTAAAATCAAATGAGAAGACTAGAAATATACATGTTATTTAGACTTGAGAGTATAAGTTGGAATCTTCCAACAAAGAAGGGCTCCTATTGCTTCAATTCTTTATTCTCTTTTGTACTAAGGCACAAAGGCTAATAATATCAGTGGGTGATCTTTTTAGTTGTAATTAAAACTCCTAGTTAAGTGAAAAAGGAATATTTGATTTAAAGAGTAGATATTTCAACAAGAAAAAGTGATAAGTGTTTAGTTGTATTAAAAAAAACCATAAGAGGGCTCTTTTCCTTGTTAATAGCTGGCCCTAATAGCTTGGTAAAAAAATTGAGAGAATTGATCGAGAAAGTAATAAAATTTTGATCCACTGCATATAGCAATAACATGTTATTGGAAAAGGAAAGGTTGAAATTCTCAATTGTTTTGGAAACTAAAATTACCTTCCATCCTTATATTATGGTCAGACAATCTTGTAAGCACTTCAATACAAAGAGTGAATAAAAAGGATGACAAAAGATCACTTTGTCATATTCCTTTTACACCTCTAATTAGCCTTGTAGCCTCTTTGTTGATTATAATGCAAAAAGATGTAGTAGTGAAACACTACTCAATTGAAGATACAAAAATGGGAGAAAATCCAAATGCTTCAAGAGTTTGTTGAATTTGTTACTAATCCATATAATCAAAAGCTTTGTGGAAGTCAATTTTTATTGGGCAATTTCTACTTGATTTCCTTTTATAATAGTCCCCATAAAACTTATGAACTAAGAGGATATTATCCCCATTAGATCTCTCACTAATAAAGGCACCTTGAATTAATGATTGCAGAAAGAACTTGCTTAAGTCTTAAGGCTAAAACTTTAGAGATAATCTTGTACAGGGTATTATAGAAGGCTATAAGCTTATAATCTCTTAAACATGTAGGATTTAGGAATTTATGAACCAAGAAAATGTGAGTGTTATTCCATAACTTTAACAATCTAGTACCATTAAAGAATTCAAGGATGGATCTAGTCACATATAATTTAAGAGATCACCAAGTTTTCCAAAAGGAAAAAGTACTAAGTCCATCAGGTCTAGAAGTCTTGTACGGAATGAGGATAAATAAGGCAAGGTCAATATCCTTAGTAGAGAAAGGTTTAGAGAGGAATTCATATTGCTCGTAGATAATTAACTTAATTAAGAAGGAATTAAGTAATTAAATTGATGAGTAGCAATTGGAGGATACACCAAGAGAGACATAAAAGTAATTAGTTGCCATGCTGTTTAGCGTAAATTGGTCATATTATCATAATAACAAGGCATAATTTTTTATGAATGCAAAAGTGTAGAGAGGGAGAGAGATAGTGAGATCAAACAAATCAAAACTAAACCCATAAAATTAATTGCAAATGGCAAGCAACTAAAACAAAGAAAAATTAAAAGAGAGATGATTTAGGAGCAATTCCTAAAAATTGCTAGAAAAATCTCAAATTTGTTTTTCTTACAACTTAGCGTATATGTTATTCAATCAATATCAAATAAATGAACAAGAATCTTTTTATGAAAGATACCTATTGGTAATTCAATTGGGTTATTTTTAAGCATTTAGTCTACAATTGCTCCAAAAACTCCTCAGTCAAATCATTGAAAAACTCTTTTTCTAAGACATATTAATCCTTTTTATTCTTATCTTAATTTTTTTTAAAGGGAAGTGACTTATAATACTAACATATTAAGGTATAACAATATTATCTCTAATTGATAAACATTTTGGATCATTATTAACTTTAAGTAAATAAAATTAAAGTGAATTATGGAGAATAGTTGATGTCACAAGTATCAAGTTATAAGGATTCTAAATAATAAAATTTTATTATAACTATGAAACATGAATTTCATTATAGAAGATATATACCATATTATTTAAAGAATTCTTACTTAGATCATGAGTTTTAAAATTTGAATATTTTAATAAACATGCTTTGCAAGATTGATACGTTCGGTGTACAAATACAATTTTAAGCATAGAAGCGCGTAACAAATTTAACATAACGTACGGTTAGGAGAAAGTGGGAGAAACGTACATGGAAGTGTAGTCACGTGGAAGTGGCGCGTAAGAATTAGGGGACCAATATTGAGATTTCCATTGGTTCTTTGGTATTGAATCAAATTCAATGTTTATATATATATATATATCATACACAATCCTCCTTTACCTCAGAAAACAAAAATACATTCTTACAAGTAGGCGTATCTTTAACCGAAAAGGAAACAGAAAACCCCCCTCCTTTCACATTCCTGTCTATAAAACTAAACCTTCTTTCGTTCGTAATTGGTTACTTATTTCAAATCATCATCACATCCTTAATTTGCGACAATGAGAGAGATGAGAAAAGATTGCCATGTTCTGCTGAGATGTGGGAAAAGAGAGAGCAAATACTGTCACGGGTTTTCTTCAGGTGAGATGGAGTCTCTTCACTCGTTATGTGAAACCATATTACCTTCTTTGCCAACAACTACCGTTGAAGGTAAACAAGACCCTCCAACAACGGCTGTTCAAGCTTTCTATCAGGCTTCTGCTTCACACTCGCCTATTCCTGATGAGGTACTTACACACACACACACACCCATATAATGTATATACAAAAGTACCCAGTACTCTTCTCTTTCTTTTTGTAATAAATAATATCATGCATCTGCACAAAATCTTATCTCTCCGACAAGGTGAGTTTAGGTTACATCAGTTGATAATTTAGCTGTTTGATATGACACGAAACTTATCAGAGTAGCCCATCGTTTCAGAATGTCTCGGTTTGATAGTTTGTTTGGGATATGTACATGTTTATTCAGGTAGCAGAGGCTTTGGTGAAAAGGGGTTTGAGAGAATCTGTGATTCTGGTGAGATCAATTTTATGGGCTCTATCCACAAGGTTGGGTACTTTTATGCTTTGTGGTTCGCTTTGCATCGATGACAAGTGGCCTTACATTAAGAAATTTGGAAGCATGTCTTTGGATAAGAGGGAAAAGATTATGCAGAGTTGGTTCAAGAGCAGGTTTTTGACACCTATCAGGCTGGCTTTCATTTACGTAAAGATCCTTTGCCTCTTCGTTTTCTTCTCCCGGGTAAGGATATCATATCTCACAGCTTTAATTTGTTTTTTACAAGATGCTCTTGGCCGAAATTTTTGCTTCCTAAGTTATGACCTGGTCAGTTCCCATATTTGGTGGTGAGCTCAAATTCAACCAAGAAACCACCCCGGGTTGAAAAAGATGATTAGGGTTGAAGGTTTAAGTTTAATCTTAGGTTAATTTGGGGCAAATTGAAATGACTAAGTGAATTTGACCTTATCGAGATTTATAAGTTAAAGAAAGTCTTCAATTATTATATCCATGCCCTGCTACTTTACGACCACGCTTAATTTCTTACAACAAACCTATATATTAAATGTAGTTAGGACTTGTATGTATTTATCGTGCCATTTATCTGTGGCCCACCTGAATCTGTATTGTTATACAATATATGACTGACGCAGTCTTTGGAAGTTAACGCCTTCCGTCGTTAAGTTGGTGTGAGAAGTTAACGGTTGTTTTAATATTATATACGTGTACTCACTAGGGACGGATACAACATTTAAAGAAAGGGTAGGGTTGATGCGTCGATATCGATACCATTCCCATCCTCTAGTCTTTAAATGGCCGTTTTGATTTTGAGTCAGATCGTATTCCTTACTAATTTCTTTAAATGAGTTTTTTTTTTAGAGTAATTTCCAAGAGTTATTAATGTGATAGTTTTTCTTAATCTTCTGGATTAAAGTACTAGATTTGGATATTTAAAATTCAATAGGTTCAATTTACAGCTCTAGGTTATTGTCCTACCAAAGTTGTAATGTTGATGATTAAAAATGAAATCAGCTTTAATGAGTTAGTTTGTTTATTTGTATCGTCTGAAGAGCCATTGGGTTGCTAATTTTGTTCTGCAGTAATGGTAGGTGAAATAGCAATTGTCAATTTCCAAAAGATTTGTGTTGACTTCAGCTAATATCTGATCCCACACACAACCCAAAGGTTATTTAATTTCCCTATCTCTCTATATAATTATAATACAAAGAAATTGATGGGAATAACGTAACTTCCACGGAATGGAAACATTAATTCAAGAAAAGAAAAGATATTAAGCAGAATATATCCAACAGTGATGCTTTAGCTCTTGTACTTCACACTTTATTGTTTCATGAACCTTAGATAACTTTATTTGGAGGGATTTACATATGGAAGAAAGATTTGACTCTACTTATTGATTAATATTGTTTCGACGTGCACAACTTTTCTCAAAATAATTTCATTCCTTCTGTTCCTTTGGGTAGACAGTCTGTCATGGACCGTTATGTTTGTCTGCTAGACAGCTCATAAATATGGTACGATATGTCAATTCGACGTTAGTTTTGGATTTTCCCCATATAATTAAAACCTGTGAAAAAGACGACAACATCTATCACATTGTTCCTCAGTTAACTTTCCCTTTGCACTGCATTCAAAAGCTAGACTAGATAAAGGACAAACACAAAAAACAAACTGCTCGTGCATTTTAGTCCTTGAAAAGTTTGCATAAACTTTCATGAAAAGTAACAGGAGTAAACAATGTTTTAACAGCCCAAAGTCCCTAGGTAGCTAGGTTTTCGAGGTTTATTAATGAAACTAAATGAATGATATAAAACAAGCATATATTGAAATTATTTTAAGCTTTACAATTATCAGTTTTCGAGTTCTAATGCAGGTGGATGAAAATGGTCGGAACCAATCTTGGGAAGCCATTGGTTATCATGTAGATACTGATGATACTCCTACTCAACCATCAAAACATAGACCTCTCCAGAAGGGAATAGTGGAAACTATGCAGGAAACTGAGTCCACTCTTCAACGTTCCCTCACCAACAAAGGTCTCCATGTAACCATGGATTTTGAACGAAACCTTCTAACAATCAAATGTGATGTAGTCATTGTTGGCTCTGGTTGTGGGGGCGGAGTTGCTGCTGCAATTCTTTCAGCTTCTGGCCACAAGGTGGTTGTTCTTGAGAAAGGAAATTATTTCACTGCTAGAGACTATTCAGGCTTGGAAGGCCCTTCAATGGATCAACTATATGAAGCAGGTGGGATGCTTCCAACTACTGATGGAAAGACGATGATTTTGGCAGGCTCCACAGTTGGAGGTGGCTCTGCTATTAACTGGTCAGCTTGTATCAGAACCCCAGAATCTATTCTCAGGGAATGGGCTCAGGATCAGGAAATTAGGTTCTTTGGCAGCCCTGAATATGTTTCTGCAATGGATATAGTTTGTGAAAGGATTGGAGTTACAGGAAATTGTGTGAAGGAGGGGCTTCAGAATGAAGTTCTAAGAAAAGGCTGTGAAGAACTTGGCCTTGAAGTCAATGCAGTCCCAAGAAATTCGTCAGAGAAACATTATTGTGGATCTTGCGGCTACGGTTGTCAGAAAGGAGAGAAAAAAGGGACCGATACAACGTGGTTAGTTGATGCCGTTGATAATGGTTCAGTAATTTTAACGGGATGCAAAGCGACCAAGCTCATATTGGAAGAGAATAAGGGTGGAAGCCAAAAAGAAAAGAAATGTTTAGGAGTTTTGGCAAAGACATTAAATGATAATATCCGATTCAGTTTGCACATAGAGGCTAAAGCAACAATATCAGCAGGTGGGGCACTTCTGACACCACCTTTACTAATCTCTAGCGGACTGCAGAATGAGAATATTGGCCGAAATCTTCACCTGCACCCTGTTCTCATGGCCTGGGGCTACTTTCCTGAGTCAAATTCAGAGTTGAAGGGTAAATCATTTGAAGGTGGAATAATTACATCGATTCATAAGGTGATGTTAGGGGGTTCGAGCGTTAGGGCTGTTATCGAAACTCCGTTATTAGGTCCAGCATCATTTGCCACATTATGTCCCTGGGAGTCAGGACTTGACATAAAGGAAAGACTGTTGAGGTATGCTAGAACAGCTCACATGATAGTGATAATCAGAGATCGGGGGTCAGGTGAAGTTAAGGTAGAGGGTAGGATACACCATAACTTGCACGACGTGGACAAAGAGAATTTGAAGGCAGGTTTAAGACAGGCTTTAAGGATTCTAATAGCAGCAGGAGCAGTTGAAGTTGGTACACACAGAAATGATGGACAAAGACTTAAGTGTAAAGGGATTGACAGTAGAAGCCTGGAGGAATTTCTGGACACAGTTTGTCCACCTGAAGGAGCAATGTCACCTCAAGAACACTGGGCGTTATACTGCTCTGCCCATCAAATGGGGAGCTGCAGGATTGGGAAGAACGAAAAGGACGGTGCAGTGGATGAGAATGGAGAGAGTTGGGAAGCAGAGGGGTTATATGTTTGTGATGCTAGTGTATTGCCAAGTGCTGTTGGAGTAAATCCCATGATCACAATCCAGACAACTGCCTACTGTCTGTCAAAGAGGATAGCCAAATCCTTATCATCAGCATACAATTAAGATTTCTGGTGCTTACTTTCTAAGATTTAATGAAGAAAGCAATTTCCCTTGCTCTGGTTTTCTCAGATCTACCGCAGTTGTTGATGATGAACCAGAATCGTTGGATGAGCCCTTCTATTCAATATGCTTACCAAATGGTATATAGTAATAATAGTTATATTCAAGTGCACACTCTGTTGGGCTTAATTCCTTTGATATATTTGCCGATGCAAGGTATATTAATTAGAATGTCTTTGTAAGTTAAATATAAGTAAAAAGAATTGCATTGATTAGTTTAAAATGGACATATGTTATCTTTTTAAGATTTCATATATTTGCATTAGATAGAATATAGATTTGTTGCTTTTACTA
>JAOSBL010000211.1:21830591-21842391 GCA_027568915.1 Erythroxylum roraimae | reverse complement strand
AAAGAAATGAAGTACAGAAGTAGCCAAACAGTCATGTTAAGGTAACTCCACTATGAAACAGCCACTAACCCGGAAGTTTGTAAAAGGAATTTTTGGAAGAACAGTTCAACACTCTGTCTATGTCACCACTTGAAAGAGTTCGAATGTGTCTGCAAAAGAATAAGGTATATAACTACAAGACCCACTTTCTAAATTCTGGGAACTAACATACATATTGCTATTCTCATTAATTGATTATATCTTTGTGAACACAATGAGCGTGTCAAATTCTTAAAACACAATGCAAATCCAAATGCATTGTGTTACAGATAATCAAAACAAACAATTAAGCAATCTTAAACCCAGATTAAATCGTCCACTTCAGTAGACTCAAAAACTTACATTACCCGACATTAATCGCAAAAGTAGTTCAATGACTTACCTCAAACAACACGCACATGCACTCCGACTGTAGATGATAGAGGGCCGTCAACTGGTGAAGCAATCTCCACAGATTAAAGCGCGACAGAAGATGAGAGAGGGAAGGTTAAAATGAGGCAGAGGGAAGGGGAGAAACGCGGGCGGGAGACTAACGAAGATGAGAGAGGGAAGGTGGCTCTAATTTTCATTTACAAAGGAGATGAGTCGACGTCGTCTCATCTGGTGGGAGGGGAAATTAAATACGTGGACCTGGCCTTTCCCGACGTTTATTTCTCAAAAACGACGTTATTTCTTTTTTGGGACGTCTTTCTACCGAAACGACGTCAAACACTCCGTTTATCCCCGACGTCTGCATACAACGTCGCAGAATCAGGGATCTTTTCTTGACGTTTTTCCAGACGTCAAGAAAGCCTCACACAATTCGCGACGTCTACTTTAAAAACGACGCTAAAAGTGTGGTTTTGTTGTAGTGATGTAACATTCACATTTTTAAATAAGTAGAAAGATAATAATTTTTAATTTGATGGTTGTTAATTTTATTTGATAATATTAATATGTAAGTAATTATTTTCAATATTTAATTAGATTTTATAATAAATTAATATTTATTATCAAAAAATTTATTCTCCAATTATCTAGAATTAATTTAAGCTTAAATATATTCAAATGCCTCAAGTTCCTTTATAAAACATAATTATTTAACATAGAATTTATCTCGTTTAATATGCGTTATAAAATAATAAGAATGTTCTTTTGATATTCTAAAATTAAATTTTATTTTTAGAAAATATTAAAATTACTAATTTGATATAAATTATCTGTAATAATTGATAGTCAATTATTTTAATTGAAAATAATAATATTTAATGTCAAAAAAAATAATATTTATATATTAAAGAAAATAATTGTGTATATATATATATATATCATATAATTATGTAAAATTTGAATAAAATTAGAAATAATAGTCCAAAGTGCGAGTTTAATTCTAACAATTTTACCATAAGGAACTTAGAAAATTAATGCTCTTAATGGGTCAATTTGAGGAAAACCACAGACACACATCAACTTCTTTTAAAAAGTACACATAGGACGATCATGGAAAAGCCCACGACTCAAAGAAAGGGCCGCATTTACATAAGGGAACTGTACTTAGAATTCCCAAGAACTTGCAATGTTATTGGTTGCTAGTGCTTTACACTTATGAATGGCGTGATAAATTTGAATGATAATAAGGGTATGGACATTTTGATCATGATGCTGGCAATCCCTGTTGTTACGGTGGTGACATCAAGTTTTGAGTTAACCCTATGCCAATCCTTAAGAGTGTTATATGACGTTAGTTGATGCGGAGAAGTTCTTAACCAAATATAAGCTGATCAGGCACCGGAACTTCATTAAGCTGCTGAGCGAAATCATTTTTACGCATCTGAATCTGAAGCACGAAATGGTAAAGGAACCGCCTTTACTGCTCTGAACTTTCCAGCATTGTTCAAATGCTCATTCTCCAACCTGTTTCAACCATTACCTAAGCTCTTGTTAATTTCATTAGTTTCGCTGGACAGATTTGCTTGTTTCACAAAATATACAAATAGTACTTGCGAGCTAATATTATAGCAGTAGAAATCAGTTAAAACATCCTGACACGTTTTATAATTTAAACACTAAACTTCGATTGTCCACCAATTAAGTACCTGTAAAAATTCCAGTGGCCTCGTCGGATAACTTCTAAGGCAGCCAGGAAAAAGTCCAACATCCTTCTCTCAACCATATTGTTCACACGAAATCCCACGACTGTCTCCACCCAAGCCACTCGAAGAACGAAGTTCAAAGCCTGCAATATTCCAATTCCTAAGAAAATTCCTTAACATCCGATGTGACTTGCTTAAGGGAAAGAGAGAACTCACAATTGACATGTAATATATGCTTTTGTTCTTGAGAATCAAGTCGTCTCTTAGCCACTTATGTTTGGAATTTTGATTAAGAAGTCCCCAGTCCTTAACAAAATCCCAGTACAGCTGATAAGCTGTAGCGAAAACAGATGTAGCCAAAACTATACCAAACCATAGTTGGTTCTCCTGCCTAGCAAAAGTTAACCTTGCACCAGCAGCCACCATTGCCGACACATACTTCCCCATGTTAGCCAAATGATTCATGTCACTTTCATCAAACCATCTTCTTGCACACTTCCGTTCAAAAATAAGTAAACTTAAATCACCTCGATGCCATAAAATTGGATAGCAGATAACATTCTTATGCATTAATGAAAATGAAACATGTTCAAGTAGGTAGCAATTTTACCTGCATAGCACGCCAATAGTATGGCATAAATGAAATTACGTAAGCAAGCTCCCTAAATAGTCTTCCGGAGCTGCAAGTTTCATAGCTGTGAGTCCTAAAGCTCCCACCTAGAAAGTAGCAAGTTGTCGACTCCATATGCCTCAGTAGCGGAATCTGTTAATGGGATATACAGATTTCACAAACAAAATCACCTTAAACTACAAATTAATCTGAAAATTCCTATCCATGATATATTCTAGTGAATTTCAAGTTGGTTGTAAACTGGTTTCCCTAAGGATCAAACAATGTGTAAGATGGCTAATGAATCACCTGACTGGTAAGCTGATCAGCCATGAAAAAATCTACCATCAAAACCTGCAGATGTACACATTATTTCAAAGAGAAAAAATAAGAAGAGTTGGTACTTGGTAATGATTTTGACCAAATTGATAAGCAACGAAACTTTGCACTTTTACCTTATAAAATGGGGAGCAGATTATGTTACGCAAAACGCGAATGAAGCAGTATCGTGTTGGTCGGTAGAAAATGTCAAATGGGCAGACGAGCAATGCCATGTAAAACTGAATATAACCACCAATTTGTATGTACAAGAATTTAAGCCAAATTTGTTTCTTATGAGAAGCAGATGGTTGTTTGTTGAAGAAGGAATGAACTAGATAAAAACTAAAAATAAGTAAGGAAGGTACACGTACTAGGAGGAGAATTCCTGGAATGGCGTCGACATGGCTTGGAGAAAAACCACTAGCACGTAGTAGAAGATGGATAACCATTGCGCCAACCACAGAGGTCATAAAAGTGGTGCACATGAGAAAGGCATCTCTATACTTGAGGGCTGTAGTGTGTTGAAATTCAAAGATGAAATTGTAGTTTATCCTTGTAGTCTTCCACAAGAAGACGTTGCAACCATACATAAACAAGTGCAAGCTTAACAAGGCAAACACACTGCATAATCAGATCGACGTTAAGATCGTTAGTTACAACTAATTATGAAGTAACCATGTTAACTGGCCGATCCAAACCGGATCAAAAGGTTTGTTGAATGGATAGTGAATTCTGAAATAGACTAGTACCAATTTAGATATTTTTGGTAAGCACTTGGTTTTAAAAAGAGGGCTTATAAGGAATAAGCACCTGAAAACAGGGTACACAGTGTCAACATATGATCGTCCAGTACTGGGCTTAAAAATACCGGACAAATGAGCCAGGATTGCATATATACTGAACAGTGAGACAAAACACCCCGTAAACAAGCCTGCACTAAGGGAGAGAAATAATGAATAACAGCTTCATTACGTCAACAAGCAAAAATTAATACTATAAAAGCCAGATAGAATGATATGATTGATGGGCCCTACTTTAGCTGGCACTAGCACTAGCACTAGCACTACACTATCATCTCCCAAGTAATTAACAGAGACTTAATTCCACCAGTAATTAAGTCTCACATGTTCCATTGTCGATGAAATACTTCCTAGCCCCACAAGTCGTGTTGGGATTACCTAGGGCTGAACAGGAAAACATACAGCTCAAAAATTCTTCCATTTACCACGTTTAGTATTGTTACTCTCTTGACCAAAAATGAAAGTATATTATTAGTTTCTGGACCACACAAGTCTGCAGACATTTTTCTTGATAGTAATTTCAAGGGATTAAATTTTAATGGAGGATGATGCCTTTATTTCTTTCTTTCTGCCTTTACCACTAAGACATTAACGCTAGTGGGAGATTTATATACCAACAAAAAAGGTGACCATGTGAGACTCCTTCTGCTGCTGAGGTCTCAAGAACTTCATTGCCTTTTTCCTGTCATTGTTGGCGAAGTGCTTCGTGAAATTGGACTCCACTTCATCCATTAGTCTAACAACCTTGTTAAAGAAATAAAATTCAATTAAAAAAATTACCAACCCAACCCATTCTCCAAATATTTCATCAATATATATTTAGTGGTTTGGTGATCCTGGACTCAACCCTCTATTGTACAAACATTGATTAGCAGATGGTGAGGGCATTATATCTGAATCACGCGTATCATTATTCTGATGGTCAAAACTAGATTATACATGACAATGTTAAGCACTGCACAGACATTCATATGCGAGAGTATAAGAGGTCACCTTATCAGAGCCAATAAAGTGAGACCTCTTCACAACTTGCAGGTAACTAGCTGATGCCTGCTGGTTTGCTACCTGTTAAGATAAAGAAAAAAAAAACAAATTATATATGCAAGGATGTCCAAGATTTAGAAATTAGCCTAGCCTTGTTTAAATAAAATTATATAGCTAGCTAGGTTGGTAAGGAAAATTAATATTTTCTTTCTTACAAGCAAACTAGTAGTAAGCTTTCACAGTTCGTTTAGGATTATCGCAGAAAGTATATATAGTTAATTATACGATTGTCAGAACCTTGGAATTCAAGTGCAATCGTTGAAGCAGAAGAAGAAATTCAAACCACCTGCTCATTGGTTGCCTTTATGCAAATAAAGCTAGCTTTGCTTGTTCTGTTTGTGCATTCACAAGTGCGTCATAAAACTGAAATACCACACAATCTCTTACCTTGTCAAATTTTTTGAGTATCTTTGTAAAGGCCACCATATTCAATGAGCTGGCAAGAATAACAAAAATAGAATTAGACACTTCTCTATTTAGCCTTTGAGCTACTACTAAATCTATAATTGAACTACTATAATTAAGCAATTCTGTCCATTATAATACACCTCTTCCGAATACATATATATACGTCCCTTAATTGAACTACTATGCAAAACCCTCGAGACCATATACTAATTTCTTTCCTTTTTTTTTTTGTTCCTTTCCTAAAACGGCAAGGCCACACCCATCACCAACCTTCATTTAATGAATAAGACTTACGTGTTCGTATAATGAACCTATCTTTTCAATTACATAATATACTACCAAATATTACCATTAAAAGAAAAAGATTAAACTCAAGAGGGACAAGAGACCTGTAAGTTTTGAGCAGGCCAAGGCCTTTATAGAGCTCCACATATGCACTCCTAAGCATCTTCGCCGCACATTGGATCTTCTTTTTTTTTAGGAAATCTCCTTGACTTTCCTTCTTTGGATTGTTCACTATATCTTCCCAAAGCATCGCTACCACCTTTGCTATTGTTCGGGTCGGTGTGGTTGCCGGAATGTCAATCCTCATTGCCATCTTTGGCTTCCCTTTCTTTGTCTTTGCCCTTGTTGCTGAATTGATGAAATTGACACCATGTTTCTCTAATGCGGCGATTATTTCATCTGTTTGTGGGGATTCAGCCTTCGTAGACATCTCTAACGATTCATTTGAAATCTCTGCATGAATAGTGAAGAGATTGTTACAAAATGGAAACAAAATTTACCATCACTAGACCTAGCTAGCAGGTCAGTAATATTTAAGTTGTCTTCAATACTCAACGGCAAGGACTCGATTTCTCTCTATATTATCACAAATCAAAGCACTACAAGTAAAGGAATAAGAAGTATATATAATTAAGCTAGTTTTACTCTCTTTCATGAACGGTAATGGGAAAACATATTGGTGTAAAAAGGGCTCGAAGAAATTGGAAGGAAGCTTTACGGAACAAGGCTAAAGTCGACAATATCAATGGAGTCCGTAAGATGAGAGAATTGAAGTGGAAAAAAAGTCCAATGTTTTTTTTGAGATTAAAAAAAAAAAAAGTCCAATGTTGGACAACAAAAAATCGTTAGTGCACGTATATATGGTATGATTAATGTTGCCCCGCTAATATCAAACCTTGAACATCATATACCAACTACTTGTTTTCAAGTAGCACCACATATATTTAATTCAGCATTAAGTTTTTGAACAATTTTTTATCATACAATATGGTGTTGCCACTAGACAAGCTTATACTAATTTAGATAGATAGTGAAGATAAAGTTGACATAAGATTTTTTCTATAATTTAAGGTGACTACTTTCCTAATTTACATAGAAAAGCAAAACGCAAGATTTGAAATTTTAACATTGGACAAAGTTTTAGAAATATTTGTTGCATTAAAGCATAACTGAAGAAATAGTTTTCAGAAAGTACATTTGCGTCATCAAAATTTAATACACAATTTCTAAGATCTGCCGCAGAGTCAAACGAATAGTGACTCCAATAGTTTTGACATAATTATTTTTTCTCTGTGCATGGAAAGGAATTTCCCACATCTATCTGTAAGGGAAGATAAGAATAAATAATTAATAAAAAGAACATTTATTCATCAATTGCATCTGTCACTGCTCATGTTTCCGGGTCTCCACGTGTTCCCAATTAATTTAATAATTAATGCTATGAAGCTCTAAACCCCAAATCAGCAAATATATATATTTTTCATATGAATTAGCGTCTTGTTAATTAGCTACGGCATTTTTCACTAAAATTCGCTACTTTGAATTGGGTCTGCAAATTTGGGTGGATGGTTGCTCTCAGTCATCGCTGTTTTGGCTCAGACTTGAGATAGAAAAGGAGGAAAAGTACTCAAATCCTTTTCATTAGTTCTTAAGAATACTCTATATATGTCTGAATTACCTAAGTTGAACGTTGATTGAATGCAGGTACGTAAATGTTTAAGATTAAAATCAATTTTTACAAACATAAAATTAATTTCCAATACACGCGGGTCTTAACGTTTTTTATGCAGTAATAATATATAGGGCAGGATACATACAACTGCTATCAAACTTTGCAACTTAGTACGTGAGCTTTCTAAACCTTATTCTCCACTAAAGTTTAAATCGTGGAGAACATATATGTTTTTTGATAGAATGTGCGATCAATTAATACATATAAAACTTAGGCATATATAGTTTTTGCACTCAGATCGCATGATGTCATATCAAGAATCTAGTAGCAGTATGTTGTTATAAACATGCATGGTACCATGTTAACAAAATTTTAATAGAAAATAAATTATTTAATTTTGCAAATTTTTAGTTTGAATTGAGAATTAAAAGGGAATTGGATAAAATAGAAAGGATTACCAGAGAAATCAGAGTTACGGCCGGGAGAAGAGGACCAAGAACGTGGAAGAATTCCAGGACTTGGCTTCCGGCGACGATCACTGACGATTTGCTTGAGGTCCATCAGAATTTCTAGTTGCTTGTTCAGAGTGTCTGCTCTTTCAAGAAACTCACACTCTCGAGACTTGTAAAACTGGTTTACCTTATTTAACTCTTCATCCAATTCCTCAAAGAATACCTTCACCTGTATATAAATACACAGACAGACACATATATACATATGGAAATTAGCATCACAAAGTAACGAAAGGAGCTAGATCCATTCTAATTAAGAAAAAAAAATATAGTGATGACAAGAGCATGAAATAGTATTTCGGGTCATATATATATATATATTCACGCAAGCACATGTATAAATTAAACAATATTCTAGGTATAATTATACCTCATCTTCCTCTGAGAATAATTGAACAAGCTCAGTTTGGTATACTTCCTCATTTCCATCCTCCATTCTTTTACTTCTCACCTGTAAATAACAAACTACAAAATTAAAGAAGTTTGATGAAGTGATTATGCACATATAGCAACAAAAGTTTTTGTCAGTTTGCGTACGTCCTTTTAGTTGATCATTTGTTTGTTTTAGTGCCTTGTGTTGCTTTCACGATCCTTTCGTGATATTAAGCACCGCTATATATAACGGCTTCCGCGATTTCGTGAGAGAATGAGAAACATCACATATACTGACATCAAAACCTACGCCCCAAAAAAGGGACTAGATCTGTTTTGAAACCATTTCACTAAGCTAATCTATATCTAACATGCACTAGCTACCACCACCTATTAATTATTACCATTATTCATTCTAAAAGACACAATTGATCCTCTTTTGTTGTATTACCATCAGTTAGCTAGCTTAACCTGTCATCTGTCTTTTCCAAGTAAACTTAATTTTAAAAGAAAGTAACTCATTTGATCCCTTGATTCTTTTCTTGTATTTGAAATTAATAATGTTTCAAATAAATCACTTTATGTTCACATGTATAACGTTTATTAGCTACTCTCATTTTTATTATAATATTTAGTACTTCTGTGTTAAAAAGAAAAGAAAAACTATTAGTTATGTGCCGGAACTCATTAAGAAGAAAACAAAGATTAAAATTCATAACTTCTTATAATTCAACCAGACGTGTTGAAATGCTGATCAGACCCCACTTCACAGTTACGTGTGACACAGGACACCCAAACACATCACCAGTGGTTTTTATTATTTGAGGAACAAATGAGTAAACAAGTGAAATATTGTCAAGAAAAAGCTGTGAGTTGTGACGTAAGCTCACAACCGAAAGAGGACGAGAAGCGAACTCGAAGACTCAAAAGTTGATAACCCCTTAACCTAGAATATGTTGTCAGTTGAAGATGTCTAGACATAGGGCGAGCCCGATGTATATGCGTTGCCTTTTCTTTTCTTATATTTTTTTTTTGTAACATGAAATCAAGGTTTATTCATGGCCATTTCGCAAAACGTACGACGTATACAATAGACGCAAGTCTCTGCGAAGATGGCCGGAAACGCAGAAATGACCAAACCGTATATATATTAGATTTGATTGTTATTAATACTTGAAAGTTCAATCTTACCGGAAACAAAGCTTACGTAAAAAACTCGTGGGTATAGTGGATGCATACTCGTGGGCATGCATGTATAAATGTGAATGAGACATGAGGTTTTGGTGTAGAATGTTGATGCTACTGCTTTTCCTAAGTTAAGTACCTTAATGATCTGGGTTTGATGAACGGTGTGAGGATTGAAGAACTTGATGGAAAAGTTGTTGGCGAGGAAGCAAATGGAGTCGAAAATGGATCGACCAAAATCAGGAGAGCCAATATGATCTTGTGAGTGTATTGGTTTTGTGGAGAGCTTGATCTTCTTAATCTGCTTCTTGAGCTGCCTGTAGTTGACAAACGCATCTTTCCATTCTGGGATAAGTTGAGCTTCAAGCTCCTTTGAGAACTTCACCATTTCTTTTGTCTTTGTCTTTGAAGAGAAAGGCTCGATGTGTGGTGAGGAGGAGGCTTGGAGAAGCTGAGAGGTGAGAAGGATTAGAGAGGTTTATATTTATAAACAAAATACGTTCACGAAAAAAGAGAGATGAGGAAATTGTAAGTGGAGTTGCTTGTTGATAATGGAACACAAATGTGTCATTTGGTTTCTATAAATATCATGGATTTTCCATTTAACATAAAGTTAGTGCAAAAGACTCGACACATACATCATTGAAATGTTAGTATCGGTGGATGGGATGACCTTCATTTATAAGATGTTATGTTTTTTCATTTAAAAGTCACAACACTTTTGGGCCAAACAAATCGGAATTCAGTTACGCAAAACTCATTCAGTATAACATTGAGCCCAAGCCTACTATATTTCTTTTTAATATTTTCAGGTACACTACTAAAATGGAAAATGAAAGTTTATCCTCTTATCTATAATAAAATAATTAATTAAGATTTAGCATGGTCACAATATATATGAAATTTGTGGTGCATAAAGTTTGTTAGTGTAAATAGTGTTTGAATCATTATAAACTCTGTGAACAAAATGTGGCATTGGCATCCTTTTTTGACTTGAGAAAACATTCTCTCATTTAATTTCTAAAAGTTGGCTATATTTTCAAGGAATATACTTTATGAGGAAATAGACTACTTTTTTTTAAAAAAATTTGCTAGAACGTAACATCCTTTTTTTTATTTAAGTTAAATGCGATTTAACTAAAGCCCTAGATTAGTGAATCAGAGGAGAAATATAAATTGTTAATTCAAATTCCAATAAACATTCAATGTGGAGTATTTACTACAAGTCAAGTTAATTAAAACAAACTAAAACATGATTCACGTCATGAATTTTGCAACCATTAAAAAACTATTTGAAAGAGTAAAAATGATAGCAAATAACATATTAAAGATATGTACAATTACTGAAAAATTAATTGGATAGAAATGAACTAGAAGAAAGAAAATATAACAAATAAGAAAAAACATAGTTAGGCATAAAATATTGTTAATTTGTAATTTATTTGATATTTCCGAATGTTTATAGTTAATTTACATGTTTTTGTTCTTATCCTGCATAACTAAAACCTTAATTTTCTTCTTTTTTTTTTTGGTAATGGCTCTCCTTCTCTTATTGTTATGTCTGCTCTCGCATTTATAAGTTCAATAATTCTTACAGGTCTAATGGTCTCCTCTCTTCCTCTTTTGCCTATTGAATCTCCTTCTCCTCTCATAGTATCATTTCTCTTCCAAAGCTCTCCATTATCATCTTCCTCATTTATTTACAACTCGCCCTATTTTGATTTTCCTTATCTGATTCCTTTAATTGTTAATCCTCTCAACTTCGTCACCAACCTAACTTTTTAGTCCCCTCTTCCTCCTCCATTCCTCAAACCTCTAAACTCCTCCCCTCTTTCTTATCCTCCTCCAACTCCTCAAGAAGGACCCTCCTCTTCTACTTCCAAACTTTCTTGGTATAAAGTCATTGTAGATATCTCTCCCTATGATACCTTAAACTTCTTTTCTCATTTTGCTAGCGAAGTTCCCACTATTATCTCCATTCCAGTTGAAGTGTTGAGAGATAGTGCTACCAAATGGTGATCAACCTTACTTGGTTATTTGGTGGATAAAAATTAGTATTCCCTTTGGTGCAGAACTCGGCTTACAAAAATTGACAAAAACATGGTTTGAAGATTACCTTTATCAATGAAGATAATCTTTTCCTCTTCATGTTCAGTGGGAAACAAACTTGATGAAGGTTGTTGAACTAGAATGCTAGAACATCAATGGTAAATTGATGCTGCTCCAAAAATTACTTCTAGGTCTTGATATGAAAAGACTTAAATTGAAATATGTTCCTATTTAGGTGAAAACTTCATAATATTACTTACACCAAAGTATGTATTAAAGTAGGAATGGACCAAGACTTACCTAAAACATTAAACTTAAAGATGACAAAAGGGACCGATCCAACTCAAAGTCAACAGGTTAAACTTGGGTTGATCGAGATTTAGATTAGGCTTAAACTTGGAGGGCCAACTTGAATCCCTCCCTAAAATGCT
>JAOSBL010000211.1:21712900-21727724 GCA_027568915.1 Erythroxylum roraimae | reverse complement strand
ATAAAATTTTAATTTATAAATTATTTATTTTATTAAAATAACATAATTTTATTAATAATTTGTTAATAAATATTATACAAGAGATTAAATAAATTTATTTATTTAAAAATAATTTATCTTTAAATTTTATTTAATATGTAATTATTATCAATGATAAAAATATAACTATATTAATATTAATAACTAAACAATTTTTTTATTTTTATTTTAAAAATATAAACAAAAAATAAAAATAAAAACTGAAAAAAAGAAGTATAACCAAGCAGGACCTAAAGAAACTGTTCTTGACGAAGAGTGATTGGTCGTGCATGTCTTTGGAGGTGGAAGAACTCGACGACTTAATTTTCTTTAGCAATACTAACACAATAACGGGTGATGTTTGATTCTTTTATCAACTCCAAGATACTTTTCTCTATCGTTAATTTGTTTTTTCATAATTTTAATATAGTGAGGGGGGCTTTTAGTTTGGTCTGAAAAGTACATATATATATATATATATATATATATATATTTAATTTTTTAAGCCTCACTAACTATGTGGGATGTACATCTGACAAAGGTAGCCGAAACAAATATCATCTAACATTTTTTTTTGACATGAAAATGACTTGTTAAGGTTTAATTTAATTTTTTAATAAATCAATTCTTGGTACAGTGAGATAAGTCTACTTCCAAACACAAACTAAATTCCATTTACTGTCTTCTTATCCTTCCCCAATTGGCGTCTTGAGAGTAGAAAACGTTGAGAAATGGAAGAGGCTAAAACCACAATATGCAGCCGCTTGCTAGCTGTGAAACGCAACTCCGGCAAGACTTACTCTCAGATAGCGGAAGAGACTGGTCTCACCAACGTCTACGTTGCCCAACTTCTCAGACGACAGGCTCAGCTCAAGCCTGAGACTGCTCCCAAGCTACGTGCAGCCTTGCCGGAGTTGTCTGAGGAGCTCGTTTATCATATGATGAGACCATTAATGAGGTCATATGATCCCAACTTGATCCAAGAACCCACTGTTTACAGGTGGGCCTACTTCACTCTTGGCCATTTATTCACAAAATGAGTTTGTGCTACCCATGTTTGACAGTGGTAGTGATTGTTAATGTTGTTACTCACTTGATTGTTAAGTCTTTTAAGGTTAAATGAAGCTGTTATGCATTTTGGTGAAAGCATCAAGGAGATTATCAATGAGGAGTTTGGTGATGGCATGTGCGTATGTTTCCCCTTTTTTTAGTTTTATAATTTTCTCTTTTTCTAATGTTAAAGGTGTTGTGAATCTTGCCTATTATTTGATTCTCTAACTCATAAGCAGATTGATTGTTTGGCAGCTTGCATGTTTAGTATTTGATCTTCATTCAGATTCGTGTCTTTATCACTGTGGGTGGCTTAACGTGAAGGAGTGTGTAGTCGTGTCACTGTGCTTCAACTCTTGATTGCACAACTTCAATAATATCACTTGCAGCTTAACATTTATAGAGCTGCAGTTAAAATTAAAAGTTGGTTTAGGTAATCAGTTATGTGCAGTCTTTTGATTTGGCTGATTTATAGTAAAAGGGGTATCATTGTGATTAAGTTGTTTTGAACTTTTTTATTTCATTGCGATTTAATATTGTAACTGAGTTTCCATTCCACCGGGAAAACTTCCAAATCTTTTGCTAACCAATTTAAATTCACTACCGGAAAAATTATGCATTATGTCGCACTTCTTTTGCATTAAAGCAGCTCTTGAATTTCCTTTCGAACAACTAGCTATTCTACACTAACCAGAGAATGCCGTTCTATTAATCCAATTTGTTTGGTTTATTTTGGATTGTTACACTAAGCTTAACAAATGAAGATCATAATTGTTTTGCTTCCTTGATGTCAAAAGACTTTCTTCTCACCTTCTGCAACCTTTTTTATTTTATGTGATTAATGAGAATCCAAACTACACATGCTCTGACTTGTTGATTTTTCAATTTTTTATATGCTATATCATTGTTTTAGATTTTCTCATTCTCTCACTTTATATTCATATTATTTTAGTTATTTTTGGGGCACATATAGCTAGGATCTCTTATCATATGAAGTGTTTTCAAATAGAGAAAACTAGCTGAAGGTTAACTTACTTTTTTGCATGCACTTTTCACAGCATGTCGGCCATAGACTTCTACTGCTCTGTTGATAAAGTGAAAGGTGTGGATGGGAAAGATCGTGTTGTTGTGACATTCGATGGCAAGTACTTGCCTTATTCAGAGCAGGTCAGTTTTGTTTGTTGCTGTGTAATTAAGGATGAATTTAGGCTTTTGGGGAAAATTAAACGAAAGATATTACTAATTTCAAGAAGAAGATACAAGAAAGTTTCAGCCTGAGTTATGGTATATAATTAAAGTAAAGCAGACTAAGGTGAATCCACTAATCACTTGAGCGAATTCATACAGTTGAGACTAAAAACCATTGCAGTATAATGACTGAAAGACTGATATCTGGTCTTGTTGTTTTTGTATTGAGCGAGAGCAAATAGCTTGGATTGTTTCCTTTAGAGTATAAGTGCCTTGCCCCCTAAGTACTAGATCAAATTCCATTGTGTGCTATGAGCTGATTGATTTTCATATCGTTTACCCTTAATAGGATTGCCTCTTGGATCCAAGCCTAGGCTCTTTGACAAAATAATTGCCCAACCTGTTTGATTTCTCTAAATATTCTATGGTTTCTCTCATTCCATATGGCATGTACCACACAGCTGAAGACCATTTTGAAAATAATAAGATCATCTTTCTTCAAGCTCTATATCCTACAATACAATCAACTATTCCACTCTAGGAGTCTTTGTCACATTGTAGATTAAAGAGGCCTAGTGTCTTGTCCCATAAGGTTGTAGAGAATGAATATTTAAAGAATAAATGATATAAGGATTCTCCATCTCTGTTGCCTAGGGAGCATAAGGTATTTAGGATGTTAACTGCTCTTACAAATTAGATTAGATGAGACAAGATTGGTATATCTGAAAGATTGATTATAGCTTTGATAATAGGATATTATTCTGTTTTAGTTGTTCATTAGCTAGTATAAATATATATCAATACTTTGTAGAATATACGGATATAGATGAAGAAGATTATTAGTAAAGGGCTTGAATCAGAAGGTCTTCACATTCTAGATAATTTGTTGCCAAAACTCATTGTTTGTTAAATTATTTTAACTCCCTTTGAAGGTCTCTATTGAAAAAGTTATGTCCTCAGTTTTATAATGGATCTTGCTTAGATTCTAAGTCTTATTAGTTTGCCAACATTATCTTTTGTCTTCACTCCTACAAATTACTAAATCTGCTAGTTTTTCTTTTGAGTGAGTTCATTTCGATGTTTGGGATTGATGTCCTGTTGTGTCCAAAATTTAGTTTCAATATTCGTCATCCATAGAAACTTCCACACATATCCTTACATATCCAATTCTATTTAAGGTAGCTATTAGCTCATTCAAGTAGATCGGTCTAACCAGGGAGCTAGCTAAGTGACTTAATCCATCTACAGATTGATATTCGAAGAGAATATTATGAAAGTTCACCTAAAGAGATGTTTTACATCCTAGCTTTAGCCATTTCTAAGCTTGACCTCCATTTTTGAAGTATTAGAGGTTTACTATTGTGAAATTCAGAGAATAGTTAACTGAGGGCTTGATACTACCTCAATACTACTATAGCCTTTCTATAGAACTAATTACACAGGGAAAAGATCTTAGGAATAAGGAGGAAATCACACAATAAAGAGAATAAAGAGGAGATCATACTCTCTCTAATATAGATAGTTCCTAACAATCCCCCTCAAGCTGGAGCATACATATCATAAGCTCTAAGCTTGTTACATATAGGTTTCAACTGAAACACCCCCATGATTGCTTTTTACGTGCAACAATTGATTGCTTTTTACTTTTCCATGACACCATGTTTCCACCCAAAACTAGACAGTAGCTTGAAGTAGATCGTCAGTTATAAGAGCCTGCCCAGTCTGCATCTATATACCCTTAAATCTAAATGTATCCATGATTTTGATAAAGAAGACCTTGCCTTGGAGAGCCTTTCAAATATCTCAAAATTCTAATGATTGCATCCTAATGACTAGTTCGCGGGGATCCCATAAACTGACTCACTACACTTGTAACAAATGAGATATTTGGAGGAGTAATAGTCAAATAATTCAGTTTACCAACAAGTCTTCGATACTTACTTAGATCTTCCAACTGCTCTCCCTTATTAGCATTAAGTGTTTCATTTGGTTCCATGGGACTATCAACTGGCTTTGTTCCCAATATACCTATTTCCTCTAGAAAATCAAGGACGTACTTTCTTTGAGATAGACAAATAATAGACAAATCCCCATCTTCGACCTTGCTATCTTGATATCCAAAAAATATGTTAGTAAACCAAGATCATTTGTTTGAAATTTAATCTGTAGGAATGACTTTAAAGACTGGATTCCTACTTTATCATCTCCACGAATAACAATATCAACAACATAAACAATCAAAAGAATTTTACCAACTTCGGAGTGATGATAAAACACAGAGTGATCCACACCACATTTATGTAGACCAAACTCCATAATCACTATACTAAAGCGCCCGTCGGTGATTGTTTTAGACCATACAAAGATTTATTAAGGCAACACACTAGATGAGTCTCCCCTTGAGTAACAAACCCTGGTGGTTGCTCCGTAAAAATAGTCTCCTGAAGGTCACCATGAAGGAAAGCATTTTTAACATTGAGCTGATGAAGAGGCCAATCATGGGTGGCTGTCAATGCAATGAAAACACGAACGGATGTCAATTTGACTATAGGAGAAAAGGTTTCAATATAATCCTTACCATACATCTGTGTATAACCCTTAGCTACCAAGCGAGCTTTTAAACAATTAATCGTGCCATCAGAATTGACCTTAACATTGGGCACCCAACGACCACCCACAATTGTCTAACCATGTGGAAGAGTAACTAAGTCCCATGTATTATTAGCTTGCAAAGGCAACATCTCTTCTTCCGTTCTGAAACGGACTTAGGTACAGGTATAGAAGACAAAGTGGATGCAAAAGCAACATATAACAGTGATAATGAGTTATAAGAAATAAAGTTTGAAACAGGGTGAGATGCACTAGACCTTTTTCCTTTATGGAGAGCAATGGGCCAATCAAGATCATCATATGATGGAGTTGAAGATAGAGGAGACAATGGTGATGAGCGTGAATCATTTGGTCATACTTCATGATAAGTGCGTCATGTATAAACCTGCAAATTAGGTTGAGATAGACGTTCCAAACGAGTAGGATTAGTGTTAGGATCAACATAATTGGGAGTTGTTTGGGAAGGAACAAAAGGAATTGGTAGACAATCATCAGTGTTAATAGAGACTGACTGAGCATTAGAAAAGTACGGTGTGTCTTCAAATAATGTAACATCAGCAGACACAAAAAGATGATTCAACGAGGGGCTGAAACATTTATAGCCTTTTTACAAACGAGATCCCGAGAAAAATGACGTTATAGCTTTTGGGTTTAAGTTATCTGTGTTAGGATGAAACAGATGAGCAAAAAAAAAACACATACGAATACTCGAGGATTGATGGAAAAAGGGTCTTGATAGGGAAAGAGAATTGAGAATAGAGTTTTACCCGTTAACACAGAAGATGGCATTCGATTGATAAGAAAGCATGCAGTAAGTACAGCATCTCCCTAGAAACTTTTGGGTACATTCGTGTGGATTAACAGGGCATGAGCTATTTCAACAATATGTTGGATTTATCGCTCAGCTACCCCATTTTGTTGAGGAGTGTATGGGCAGGAAGATTGATGTTGAATACTTTGTTGTTTCAAGTGGTTGGAAAATGAGCTAGAGAAATATTCTTTAGCATTATCACTGTGAAGAATGTTGATTTGGTATTAAACTAATTTTGAAAATTCAGCATAGAAAGAACAAAATATGGATCATAGTTCTGAACGATCTCTCATTAGATGTAACCAAGTTATTTGAGAAAAATCATCAACAAAAATTACAAAATACTGAAATCCCAACTTGGACTTGACATGACTAGGATCCCAAATATCTGTATGGATTAACATAAAGGGCTTTTAAAGTCTTTTATTAACTCAAGGGAAAAATGAAGTACGATGATGTTTTCTTAGCTGACACGACTCACAATTTAAACTAGAAATAAAATTTAACCCGACACTACTTTCTTGAAATTTTCCAATGATGGATGACCCAATCAACTATGAATATCAATAGGAGAGACTGCCACTAGGTATGGGATGGATGATTGCAACTTGTCAAAACAAAACATTCCATTAGATTCACGCCCTTCTGCAATCGTCATCTTGGTTTCAAATCCTGGATAATGACATTATCAAGGTCGAAACATACAAAATAGTTTAGTTGTTTTGTCAATTTTGCTCACAGACATAAGATTGACATGAAAGTTTGGTAAAAATAATGTAGAGGGTAATGTGAGAGAAGAACAAGAATGGGAGGGGCCGACACCTTTAATGGTGGCAGTAGATCCATCAATAATAGTAAGTTTATCATTATGAGAGGCAGGTAAAGGAATGATATGGTTAAAGTTGGTTATTTTACCTAAAATATGATCAATGACATCGGAATCTATTACCCTTGATTGTTTTCTAGCGATAGATGAATAATAGGCGGTTGGGTTACCTTGATGAGACATAGAAGCCATAGAGGAAGATGATGCCTACTGAGCTGATTGATACTGCAAATACGTAGTATACTCATCTTGAGATAAAGTAACAGACAATTGTGAAGCTGTAGCTGAAGAATGTTCTTCAAGAGCTGCAATATAAGCAGCTCGCAAATGGGGTTATTTATCCCAACAAGACTTTTCATCAAGTTTGCCTTTATCACAGTGTGTGCAATGGAGTCGTGAGCCTCTGCCACGTCCTCCTCTACCACTGCGACCTCTGCATCCTCCTTGACTTCCTTTGACTTGTGAACCAGATTGTGCTGCAACCGGTGACCTATCATAATTATTCTCTGGTGGATTCACCTTAGTCATAGAGTGGGGGAGCCTAGAATATACTTCAACTAAGGATGGAAAGTTTACTTCTCCCAAGATTTGTGCTTGCACGAGCACAAGCTCAATCTCGAGTTTCAATCCAGCCAAAAACGTCATAGTCACCAAGTGCTCTCTTTGACACTGCATCTCCTTACTATCAAATGTGATCAGTAGTTGAGAATTTAGCTCCTCAAATGCATGTTTCACTTTCCCAAAGTATTCAATCAGACTTTCTTCCTGTTTGGACTAAAATAACTCAACAGAAATATCATACATCCAAAGCATATTACTGGAGTAAAGAAGCTTAGCATGGTCCTAAGCTTGCTTGCAAGTGTTAACATGAGAGAATAAGACTGACATTTTAGGTTCCATAAAATCGAAAAAATTATGTAGTAATTGTGTATAATCACCTTGCCAATTTTTCAGTATTTTTTGATTTGTTGGGGGGTCAGATGTTAGATGGGACCACTTTCTTTGACCTCTAAAGAACAATTCTACATTCTTAGAACAAAAAGAATAGTTATTACCGTTCAAACATTGCTTGGTGATTCGCAAGAGGAACCCATTGTTGGAACACTTGTCAATGATTTACTACTGGAATTTGACATCTCCCAGGTATATTTGATGGATTTCCTGGCTAAACAGACACTGGTAACACTACTGACGATGTTCCAAAACGTATAAAAGACGTTACTAGTATCAAAATACCCATGTTTTAGTTAGTTTTGACATAAAACAAGACCAGAACTTCATTCAAGATGAAAAGGCGAGCTGACCCATCAAACTATCATTGCCGGCGGTTGCCAGACCATGGCGTGCGACGTTCGGGCAATACTGCCGTTACTCTAATGGTTGCCGGCACCTCCTAATTGCTTCTATGGATTTGGCTTTTGGTTTTGGTAAGTGGAGATAAGTGTTTTGGATAGGTTAGAAGGTGTTAGGGTTTTACGGTAAAGAGAATTTTGAGGTTTGGAAGCTAACTAGGCTTTGATACCATGTGAAATTCAAAGAATAGTTAATTGAGGGCTTGATACGAACTCAAGAACCTTGTAGCCTTTGTATAGAACTAATTACATAAGGAAAAGATCTTATGAATAAAGAGGAAATCACACAATAAAGAGGAGATCATACTCTCCCTAATATAGATATTTCCTAACATCTAATATAGATATTTCCTAGCTATATACATCTTATGGTCTAGCCTCAAAAACTTTGTCTACACTTGATTCACTATAGATTTTGGAGATAAACATTTCATCCTCATTGATCAAAATACTTTTTAATCCTGGCTTTTTTCAGGATGATAGTGCCCAATGCTTAACTTAAGGGAAACCCGGTCCTTTCTTCATAAAAAGACCCCATCAAGGATGAAGACCATTTTTTGATTCCCTCTTGTAAAATTTATATAGGTGGAGAGACAATATGTGAACCATTTCTTGATGCTAGACGTATGTAACTTAGTCTGTGTGTCACGTAGGAATTAGTTTGTGTCACAGAGGAATCACCTACTACTTGTTTCCAAGATTTCATGTTTACTGTTTGGTTTCTGAAGTAAATAAAATACGAGATTTGGATAAGGAACCAAGAGCTATTTCGGAGTCCCCTAAGGGAGCTAACAAAGACTTGATGCTTGAAGTAGGAAGAGGGGAGATCGAGCCTAGAGTTGGCGTAGAAATTGGCAGAATGCCTGAAGTGAGGGAGACTTTTTTTGGGGTTGAAAGAAGGGCCTTACACTGCGATGAGGGGGAAGGATTAGCAGCATCTAGAATGGAGTAGATTTAGGGATGATGAGGCTGGGAGGTAGAAGATGAAGGTGGAAGGAGTTGATAGAAGCAGAATCAATAAGGCTTACATTAGACTGATCGTGGATGGTTGGTGTTAGACCCCTAAGTCCAAACTGCGGGATCGTGCGAGTGTTGGCGAGCCTTGGCCAATGCTTGGCACGCAAGTCAGCACGAGGAAGATGTGTTGACGAGAGAACAAGGCAAAGTCTTGCGAGTTGGCGAGCAAAATTCGAGGAACTTGCGAAGTAGGGGAGAGATGCGGGAAGTATCGGTGAAGATCTCGAGAGTAGGCGAGAGTCGATAAGCGTGGGCACGCCTAGGCACACATTGGTGGAAATCTTCGACGAGATATGAGATTCGGATGCGAGGCCTTGTGAAGTTGGAAAACTAAGTCATGCGAGACCCAAGGGTGTGTGAGAAGGCGTAAAGGCATGTAAGACCTCGCGAAGATGCGCTTAGGGATACGAGCGCGACAAGGCACTTAAGCACTTGACTTCGGCGAGGCAGGTCGAAGGTATGTGAACTGTGCGAGGTTTTATACTAACTCGGATTGTGACTTGTACTTAGTTATGGAGTGACGAGACTGCACCATGAGTGAGCTTGATCATGGAAGATGGACTTGTCTATGAACGTGTATTGATGGACTTATGTGCGGATAGGCCGTAGTGAAAACGCATCAGCAGTGACATGGCAGCTGTGGATGATGTGGCACATGATGACGTGGCGGATAAGATCACAGTGGATGAACTTCATCTTTAAGAGATGAAGATCACGGGGAAGGATTATCTGAAGATAGAGGAGATCTTCGTGGATAAGGATAATTATTCCTAGATAGGGTAATCATTTAAATGTGATGTACTTAATCCTATGAGATAGGATAAGATTGTGATCTTAGCTAGTAGAGTTTTACTGGGACTCTTAGTCATCTGGAGGAGCCTATAAATAGTTGATTAGAGTTGAGACCTATTCATTCACTCATTGTTGAGAGAAATCACTCAATTGAGAGAGCTTTGAGAGTTGAGAGCTTTTGGGAGAGTTCTCATTGTAAAGGCCTCGAGTAGGGAGTTCCTTAAGTGCTTCGAGGAAGAGGTACTCGTGTCTTTTGTTAACATTTTGTTGAGAGTTAATAAAAGCGTAGCTTCGGCTACATTTAAAATCTGTTGTTGCTTTCTTTCCTCTGTCGTACACTTGTGTTCTTTATGTGTGTGAGGGAAATACTTTAAACACTTGTGTGCGGGTGAGGTGTTCGAGAGCTAACGGAATTGTTCGGCGACATTCACGTGAGAAGGTTGAATCTTACTTGAGCAGACTTAAGTGGGATTGTCGCACGAAGGTGGGCGCGACTTGCGGTAAAAGTTTTGACAGTTGGCATAGTGAAAAGAATGATGAGGGAGATATAACTAGAAGTTTGGTTGTCAGAGAGGCCTTGAGCAAGCTGGATTCTGCCATTGAGAGTTACCTGAAGAGGAAAAGAAACAAAATTGGTATTAGAGGATATACCTTTAGCTTAAAAAGGAAAAGTGCAAAGGACGTTTAACAAGAAGGACCAAAAGGAACAAGGTATATTCTATATAGTGGATATGTTGGTTAACTAAAAGGAAAAATAATCACATTTGTACATTTGAGATCAGGAAATATTCTCTATTTATTCTAGGAAATATTCTTTTTATATTATTCTAAATTTATTCTAAGCTCTAAGTATAGGAATTTACTGCTTTAATGAACGAGTTTAGGAAAATTTATAGCAGTAATTTCCTAGTTATAATTTTCTAGTTTAGATGTCTTATGTAGCTATATATATTTAAAGTGGAATACTCCTACATTCCACAGCAATATGACAAATTTTCTTGTTTATATCAATTTACAATTACCATAAAAAAAAGTTGTAATGATGAACAAAATACTACCTTATGTTCATTCGTATATGCATAAGTGTCTTTAGGGCCTCCCAAACAAGCACCACAACTAGACTTGCAGGTGTATCACAACCTGGTTCTTCAAAAATTTGAGAGCAAGTCTTGTCTATATACATCCATCCGTACCGGTAAGCACGATAAGTCAGTCCATGTATACCCTAGGCTGTGAACACTTTGAAGGTGCCTATAAAATACTCAAGTATTTAAAAGGAACTCTTGGAAAGGGGTTGATGTTTAAAAAATGTCATCACTTTTAGGTGGAAGTCTCTACTAATGCTAACTAGGCTGGTAGTGGATATTGCTCATTTTTTAGAGGAAATCTAGTTTCTTGGAGAAGCAAGATGCAAAATATTGCAAACTTTAGATCCTTTGCACATGAGATTGGTGAACCTATGTGGATTAAAAAATTACTAGAAGATTTAAAGTTTTCTGTGTGACTTCCTACAAGAGTTTGTTAACAAATTTATCATTTCAGTTGCTCATAATCTGATGCTTCATGATTGGACTAAGAATATTACAACAACATCTCAGTAAAAGTCCTGCTGAGCCGCAAGGTCTTAAAAGGTCAAGAAATACGCAGCCTTACCCTAGCTACTAGAGAGGTGGTTTTTGACCTGGACTAAGCATATTGAAATTGATAAATAATTTATCAAGGAGAAACTTGAAAGTGGATTAATCTTTCTTCCTTATGTTCCTAACTCGTAACAAGAGAATCTTTCTTCCTTATGTTCCAACCTCGTAACAAGAGACTGATATACTCATCAAAGTTCTACTGAAAAAACCAATTTGACGTTCTAATAAACAAGCTGGTAATGGAAAACATTTATAAGCCACTTTGGGGGAAGTGCTGGATTAGGAAAATTTCTAGAAAAAATTCTAGATTAGAATATTAGAATATTCAGGATTTATTTTAGGCTGTAAACATAGGAATTTAAGGTTTTATTCAAGGAGTTTAGGAATATTTATAGCTGCAATTCCCTAGTTTAAATGCCTTATGTAGCCATATATATGTAAACTGGAATAACCTGTACATACCGCAACAATATAAATTTCTTGTTCGTCTGTTAATATAGCTTGCTTTAATAATCCTTTTTTGCGGCTAATCTCCATCTATAATTGATCTTTCACCGATTAGAATTGCTTTAACCTCTATCAATGGACCAGCTGCTCCTTCGTAGCTTGCTCAATATCTTCAAATCTTAAACCTTAAAGTAGGTAAATATACCAAGCTGTTGATTCCTGGGATGACATTTTAGTAGTTTCTCCCACCATCTTTGTGTATCCCGTGCATAAGAAATATTTTCAGTTCTTTTCTCACGGCTACAGTTCTTGTTCTATCATCTAAGGAACCAGTGTGACAAAGTGCAAAAGTTGAAAAGGATGTTTCTACAATCTATTTTGATTCATTGGATCATCATATTCCCACATGTTCTATTCAAGGTTCCTTCAAGGTTGTCCATCCCTTGACAGAATCAATAATCAAGTATCTATATGTGTTTCCCTTTTTCTCTGTGTTTTTTATTGTGATATTATTTTTTTTCGAGGAAGAGGGGAGTTCACGGTTTGCTGTTTGCGGTTTGGGGCTGATGGGTGGGGATATACAAGGGAAGAAGAGGTAAAAATAGACTGATACCAAAAGAAAAGACATTAAGGCACTGAGTTAGACACAGATTAACCTATCTTTAGATACGGGATATATAATACTCACAAAATTATTTTACCAAGTTTGTTTCTTCTGTTGCACGTAGAAAAGGTGCCAAGTTTGCTTACTTCTTACGTTTCTGTAATAAGCATAGGAGAGACAAGAGAAGAGGGTTATGGCTCACATTTTTCAGTAATTATTAGCTCACGACCTCACATGGTTGAGATAACTTTTTACATTTAAACAACTAGTATTCTTTTACATTTAAACAACTAGTATTCCATATCTTGTGTTCCATAGAATTATATGAACTGTAGTTGCCTTCTGTCAAGACTTGTATTAAATGATGGACTTGTGGACTAGGTGATTTCAAATAGATCACAGGAAGCCGTCATGATGTTGCATAGAGTAGTTTGTCAATTTTCATTTTTCGAAGGTTGGATTTTTGATATAGTTAAGTACATTCTTTGAAGGTGTAAATATGATAACTAGACAGTTCTGTCATGAGGGCTTTCTTCTACGCTAATTATAGAGCCGATTTGCAGCAGGCTGTAACCAATGTGGAAGTTTGTTGTATTTATGCAAGATGTTTCATAGATCATTTGAAGATATCATATCAATGTTAACATCATGCCTTATGGCACAATGGTAGAGAAGGTTATTCAAAGCTTTTGTGTGCATAATTAAATCTCTTTCCTCAATTCTCTAATTTCAAATTGCAGAAGACAGAGTATATGGTTTCAAGGCCAAGGCAACAATAAGATTTGATGAATCCTGATACTGATTCAGATTCTGGAAATTGTTGTCCTTGTTCATGTCGCAAAGCATCATTTTCTTCTAGGGGCTTTACCAAATATGTATAGTTTGTCTGCCTTTTCACTTTGGACAAGGCTTAATATGACGTTTTACGTTTCCTCTCTTTTTGTCATGAACTGGCATTTAGTAAGTTGCCTTTGCAGTTGTAATCTACGTTCTTCTCATGTCTGAATATACAAAGAACAGAATGTGTTCTTTCTCATGTACCTATCTGAGTTTGCTGTATCAGTAGCAAGATGCCCTTTGTTGATTTTTTTATTGGTTGTGCAAGAGATTATCTGGAGAGGCCCACCAATCCATTTAAGTGAATATTCAGGACATCAAATTTCTAACAAATTTTGAAAATTGACCGTTGGGAATGTATTATGCATACAAGGTTTCGGTGAAGTGAGAAAAACTTTACAGGACGTTTAAGAATAAATAAAGAATGAAATGATTATTCTATTAGAATAAAATAGATAAAAAATATAATAGAATATGTACTCCCTTCTATCCAAAATAAAAGTCGTTGTAGAGGGATGCAAACTTATTAAGAAAGTTAATGAAATGTTTGATATACCCTTATTAATTGCATGTTGAAGTGCCTTGAAAATATAATTTGTGTAATTAGAATGCGAGAGAAATTAAAGGGTAATTTTAGAAGTAAAATTATAATCATGCATAAAAAGTCACGAACGACACTTATTTTGAATAATTAAAATTCCTCTAAAACGATTTTTATTTTCAATAGGAGGGAGTATTATTTAGTTTAGTTTATTTATGAGAATTTCTATTGATGATATAATGCTAATGTTTAACTTGGAAACATAAATTTGAAATGACAAAAAGATTAAAATATTCATTAGTTTATTTTTAGAAAATTTCGAAATATCAATTAGTTATCACTAATTATATTATCATTATTATTATTATCATTATTATTATTATTATTATTATTATTGTTATTATTATTACTATTATGGGTAAGTAATTATGTAGATTTTGTAAAGATATTTTTATCTATCAAGTTCTCATTTTAATTCTCAACCTACTTCAATAGATAAGTAGTTTACTTTTATTTCCCAAAAAAATGTAAACTATTTAATTACATATTTTGTATTTTTTTAACTAAACAAGGGAATAACTTATAACTAAAAAAAGATAAAGGAATGGAGTGATGATTTTAGTTAATCAAACACCCAATTAGGCTAATAGTTTTAACGGCTGGTCTTCAATGATCATTTTCACTATAATTTAATTCAAAACTGCTGGTTGTTAATGTTTTTTGGAAATCGAAAAGGCAACTCTTGTCAATGGGAACTTTACCATTCAAACGAAAAGATTCTTCTGTTGGCGTTTATACTCAAACTTCTGCCCTGAACATTTCATTGCCATTATGTGTTTAAATTGGTGAATTTTAAGATGAAGTTGAAATTTGAAATCGTGACTGTTTTACATTGTATTATTACACTAGTGGATTTGAATGTGATACATAAGTTTAGAAATGGGTACGCTTTGTCTAATTTTACGATTTTATGTCTAGGTCAATATTTAATATCTTTTAATAAATGGGTATCCCTGTTACGTGTCTAATAAATTAGTTATTTAATTTGTTGAATTATTCTTGGGTTAGCATCTGCTTAGGATTTAGTGGCG
>JAOSBL010000211.1:21672598-21688075 GCA_027568915.1 Erythroxylum roraimae | reverse complement strand
AGGTTGAAACAATGCTGCAGAAACATTACACCTAAGGTGCTAGATGTCACCATATTATTTCAACACATGTCCTTATGAATGTAAGCCACTTATCCCTTACATAATAACACATGTCCTTATGCATGTAAGCCACTTATCCCTTACATAAGCTACCATTTATCACTCAATCATTTTGCCATTTGTCAATTAATTTCTCATGCCAAATGTTGCTCATTTATCTATGCCATTTTTCACACAATGATTAATCCATTTGTCAATTAATTACTAGTCCAAATGTACTTCAAATTTTTGAAAATTCCTAAAATTTACCAAAAATTCTGAAATAATACTAATAGTTTCTAAATAAATTTTTAGCTCAAATAATTCACCAAAAATTTCAAAACATCCAAAATATACCAAAATTGCCAAATCATAATTAATACACTCCAATTTAATCCACAATTTCCACTTCTAAATCAAATTTACCCGAAAATGCCAATAAATGCATGTACAATCATATGAATGTGCAAAATAAATGTGTATGTCACAATTAACTTATACATGATGTGCTTTTTCCTAATTCAACATAAATTTCTCATAATTTACTATTCTAGCCTTAGCATGGGTAACAGGATGTTACACCTTGATTGTGAATTTGATTGAAATAAGTGTACACAACTTGACTGTTAAATGTTGGACCACAGTCCGATGATAAATGCGTTCTGAATGTGAATATGCATGTGAATGAAAAAGTGATTCTCCACTTAAATGTTGAATGCGGGACTAAGGTCTGATGACGTGTGAAAGTGACTGATTGATCATATGTGATTCATGCATTCCATTCCATAAATGCATGAAACATAAATGCAGTTGTGACTAGAGTCGCCAGTGAAAAAGAGCTTAAAGCTCAATATATGATAAGAGCCTTAGGCTCAGTTGTGAATGTACCTGATATCCATTAAGGGATATGGGACATTATCTGATACAACTCAGTATCCACAAGGGATATGGCCCAGCCCGATATCCACTAAGGGATATGGGCCAGTGAAAAAGGCACTCAGCCATAACAAAGTAACAAATTGAAAGTGAGTCTCATGTGTATTGCATATGCATGACATGAATGATTATAATGGTTTGAATGACTTCTGAATGTCATATGTGTTGAATGTAAAATGTGAAATGATTGATCAAGTGTATGTAATTCAATATGATTATCAATGAAATGATGTGAATTATGTGAAAAAGGTGAACTACTGTATGTGTTATGTGATTAGCCATTGCATTCAAGTAAGAGGTAGAGGTCGGGATCAGTTTGCGTTGGCATTTGTATTTTCTTATTTTTGTATCAAATTGAGTCTTTCACAATTATTGTAACATGTATATTTGAATATTCTGTTTGTAATAACTTTCCAAAGTGGAAAGGTTTGTAAATGAGAATGATATGGAGTGTAATAATAATTGTGTTTTCGATGTTTGTGAAATAAAAGTATGGGCCCGAATTTGATTACTGATTTCCGTATATGTGTATGAAAAAATTGGTAACGAGATTTTACTGACTGACTGCTACTAGCACGCCACTTTTGCGAGGTTCGTGCTTGAATATCACTCAGGATGTCGGGTACGTGCCTTGCGAGAGTGGGGTGCTACATTGTGGTAGAGGGAAATCTATGAAAATATTGTATTTCATATAGCTTTATTTTAAGTTTTCTAACGAAAGAATAATCTAAGAATGATCTAAGACATTTATAAGGGTTTTCATATTTTAAATATATTTTGTTACACGTCCTGGGACACGACTATGTCCTAGACCATCGATCCTTTTATTTCTTTTAAAGGAGGGACACGGGCTTTCGAACTTAGCTGTTTTAATGCATCCTTCTTCCTATTGTTTTTTCACTTATGTCTTATTTATTTTTCTAAAGGCTCAATTAGTTGTAAGGGGTGTGATAGTCCTAAAATAAGAAATGATAGTGGTTAGCATGAACTTTTCCTCATCATCATCACCCAGTCCGAAATCCCGCACTGAAGCAGGGTCTGGGGAGGTCCGATAGTACGCAGCCTTACCCCTACATAGTAGAGAGACTGTTTCCGGTAGACCCACATGCAAATGATACAATATAATAATGATGCAGATAACAGAAACAATTCATAAAATAGAAAATACAAGTGCAGAAGAATTAAAAGCACTATTGTCAATTAATCAACAACCTTAGGTAGTTTATAATTTAGGCTTCAAGTTGGTTAATAGACCAAATTGATTGACTAATATTACCTCTCAACATAATTAACTGTGCTAAACTGATATAACCCTCATAAATAGGACTAATGAGATTCGATATTAATATAATAAGAATAAGGACCATTATATGGAAATTAGGTCTAACCTATGAAATCAAACACAAACAAGCAAAGTACAAGGAAATGAATTACCACACTCTAGAAAAGAAAGAATTTGGAGTAATAACATCATAGGTTTTTGATTCCCACTAGCAAGCTAGATAAGATTAAAGTGTTAGAGAACCTAAAACAAAAGTACTTTAAAAAGATTGAAAAAACCTCCGCGAAGGTTTTTGATTAAATAATAATTATGATAATTTGTCAATTACAAATAAAAGAAAGCCTTATATAGGCATGAGACTAATTAAAACATGTACCTGATTGTTGTCCTGGACAACACTAACTTCAATTTCATTGTAGAAGTCCCAGTGTATGTTATGCTCTTCACCTTAGATCAAATGAAGCACAAATCATAGATTCATGATCTAAGGATCATTTTATATGAATCAAGATTAAATTATCGACTTAAGAAGGTATTTTTGCCACATCCACAAAATTAGAAATGGATTGGGAGTGATAAAGAATGGGTTTTGATCTTCACAAGCCCTTACCTGAATGAAAATCAAGTCTTTAAAGAACATTAAAAAGGATTTCTCTAAAGGAATATGTTTATTGAATCTGGAAATCAATCAAATCTCTTTATAAATGAGTTTTAAAGTGTTTTATACTAAAACTAATGCCCTAGGTTGAATCCCACAATGATAGGATGTGGATTTTGACCCAAATAATAGACTATAACAAACAAACTTAAAACAGGCTATTTAGGCCCAAAATAAACCAAACGGCTAAGTGGGCCTATCTAAGGCTAGAACTCACTTAGTTAATTTTTATGTAACTTAATTAAGATATCCAAAGCATAATCAAAGTTAGCCCAAATAGATTACACAATATAGCCCAAAGATGCTCAAAATAGCTTTATTGTAATAAACAAGTTGTTTTTAGTTAAACAACATAGTTAGCCTTCTTTAATAAGCCTAACACGTTGCTCTAAGCCTTAAAATCATCATTATGAACTTATTTGACATGTCTCTAAGTGTTTTATCTTCTTCCCTTGCATATAGATCCACCATTAGATTAATGAGAGCCTTTTAGCTCGCAATTGTGATAATGGTCCTCCAAGATTCTCCAATGGATCTTTTGCCTTAGTAACACTTTGTTAAGCTTGTTCAAGTGTTTCTCCTTATTGTCCAAGCTCTCCAAGATATCCCATTCCTTCTGCCTTATCTGAAGCCACTTAGGATGCTTGATCTTCGTCAGTATGTGAAACAAAGATGAGCTTGATGCCATTTACAAGTTAAACCTTGAGGCCATTTCGCTTCTAGAACTTTCAATATGCAAACTTAGCAAAAGAATGATGCTAGTTTACTTTTCAGTCCAAAACTTGTAACATTCTATAACTACTTTTTTGAAGACTTGCTCCTTTCTTTTGGAATTTGACTTGAACCTTTTATAAACTATCCAAGCCACTCTTCATGCCTACTCTGTGTAAAAGCTCGCATAATTCGAGTGGATGCTTGATTCTCAACATAAATAATTGGCTACCTTATGATCAGCTTAGACTTCGTTCTTTTCTTCTTTTAGTTAGGGATGACAATTGGTCTGTACAGATGAATCCTTAATATGTGTCTAAAGTCTAGTTAAACTGCCTTGAAATGACATTGTTTTGTGTAACTGACCAAAATAACGTTATTTTAGTCTTGAGTTTCTTAAACTTTTAGACTAAAATGATATCAAGTTAAACAATTTAAACCAAAATGATGTTATGTTTGGACAACTAAACCAAAATAACATCACTTTAAGGGAGGAAGTTTAGGCTAGTTATGCCTTTCAAATTTGAAAAAAATTTGCCTTAAATTAGCTTCTAGATTCAAGCTTGACTCGAAATTTAGTCAATTCAAACTTGATCTGTTAACTTTAACCAAGCAAAAAAATATTATCTCTACTTTTTGTTGATTGCTTTAACTCTTTAAACAATCTCATCTTGACTTCATAAAGACTTGAATTTCTTCTTGGTAGTAAATCATTTATAATGATGAAATTTTACTTAAACATTTGAATTCTCAGTTTCATTTTGTCTTTGCATTCAATCTTTATCTCAATTCTTATTTTATTTGCATAACAAAAGCAACTTGATAATAAATATTCTACTCTCGTTAAAGTTATTGTCAATAATTTATTAATTGAAGATGGATTTTTTTAACAAAAATCAATAAACATACTAATGCAATGAATTTTCAAAGTTTTAATATCTAAGAATTTTAATATAATTTAATACAAAATATCTTAAATCATTATATGAGATATGTAAATACAAAAATTTTATTTGTCAAAAAAAATTCTATGGAATGACTATTATATTAACTTTTAATATAACAATAGAAATGATAAGTATTTAAACCGTAGATGATAATTTAAACTAGCATGTTGTATGTAACAAAATTTTGTATCAATTCACCCTATAAACCTGAAACTTTGGATAGATTTTTCAATTATCAAAAGGATAAAATGGGGAGAATATCCACGTGTCAAATTTAATCGGCAAAAGTGACCCAGCTTCTAATTTAGTGCGCGTAAAGATGAATTAGGGCACATCGTACCTTACGCCAAAAGATTTCTCTACAAAATAGTAGTAACTCTTCTTCTCCACCCATCCCAGCGTCGCTGCATTCTTCTTTTCTGAGGTAAAAACTCCCATATACTTGCACTGGACTGTATACTTATAATCATGTATCTCGCTTGTCGTTTCTCTTCTCCTTTCAGTGCTTGGAAGCATAGTT
The DNA here is from genome assembly GCA_027568915.1 of Erythroxylum roraimae. NCBI lineage: Eukaryota > Viridiplantae > Streptophyta > Magnoliopsida > Malpighiales > Erythroxylaceae > Erythroxylum > Erythroxylum roraimae. Next base: position 21,682,982 of record JAOSBL010000211.1, on the reverse strand, counting down.
GTAGTGAACACTAGCTTATCTATGTTTTTGTGGAAAGGCGTGGGAAAATAGGAAGATTTTTTACTTTTTTTTCTTTTTTCTTTTCTTAATTCAGGTTCTCCGTTGGATTACGAAACTTGTAAATTTGTTCAGGTAGGGTTTGTAGCGTGTTGTATCAAGTAATTCCTAATTTTCTAAATCTTGTGAATCGGCCTACTTTCTGGGAGAATTTGGAATGATAGTTGAGTTTGGCTAGGTCTAGGAGTATCTTGTTACTTGAAAATAATTAGTGAATTTCTTGATTCAACATGAATTAAATTCTGGTTGTTTTTGGCAAATTTACTAGAATTCGATATTTGTTGTGATTGGAGATTGCTTGAACGTATCAAATTACGGCAGGTTTTATCCTAAAATTTCCAGAAATTTAAAACTGAATTAATAAATGTTCAGTTTACATAAATTCGCAGAAGTGGCAATGTATTATTGTGTCATAGGTTCTAGTAAGATATTGTTGGTGAATCCTGTTGTATTTTTTCTGATCCTGGCTTGGTGACTAAGTTTGCTTGACTTGTGGCTTTATTTTTGTTATCAAAATGCATACAAACTAACAATAGTTTTTCTGCTGTGATATACAGAATTTTACTCTTCATTAGGAGGTACATGTTAAACTCCATGGCTTAATTGCCCTACAGGATTGGCGTTTGTGGTCGGAAACTTTTAAACAAATGAGCAGATCTAGTCATCATAGGGACAAGTATAAACTCAAAAGTGTGGTTTGCCAAGATCGCTATGATGAAGGAACTGCTGCCCGAATTAGACCTTGCAGCTTTGATGAGATTATGTCTAGAAGGAAAAACAAGATGTTGCTTAATTGGGAAAAGGAGGGACGTTTTGAAGAACTCGCAGGAAATGATGCTGTTAATGAAGTTTTAGTGTCTGATCACTGGGAATCTGAATATGATAATGGACATGGAAATGTGTCTTATCATGCAGTCCAAAAGCACTCATCTGAGGAAAATTTAAGGTCAAGTTTCCAAAAGAAACAAATGTATTCTTCTGCGAACGATGATTATGTCGCTAAAGGCAGGGATAGGGAAATTAGAAATCCAGAAACTAAATTGAGGGGCAAGGACAGGGGTCTGCACAGAGTGGATAAAAGTAAAGCTGATGAAAGATTTCATGTTAGGAGAAAAGGTGATGAGTGGCTAGGTTTCAATCTTGAAAGTGAAGCTAGAATGAAGCATTCAAGGGATTTAAAAGGAAGGGAGAGTCATTTAGAGGGAAATAAAGGAAAAATAGAAAGAGTAAACAGGACAAAACACCATAGTGGTCTTAATGAGAATATTAGAGACAGGGATGCTACAAAGAAACTTGATATTGGGAAAGGGCATGATCTAGAAGCTTCAGAGAGAAAAGAAAGGAAGCTTTTGTCCAAATCTCATTACGAGCTACTGCGGCCCAGAAAAAAACGGTCCAGAAGTCATGACTGTGAAGAGAGGAATAGAAAGAATATTTCTCTCTCACCAAGATTGCACAAACGTGGATCTTATCAAGTTAAAGAACATGGAGGTATGTCTTCATATTCTCATAAAGGCAGGTCTGGCCGACAATATTCTGATATAGACAAGAGCAAAGAGATGTATAATGGGTCAAGTAGCCACTATAGGAGGTATGTTGGCTCCACAAGTGGCCTTGGTGGCTATTCACCAAGGAAGAGAAGAAGTGAGGGTGCCGCTAAGACACCTCCTCCAATTAGACGATCTCCTGAGAAGAGAAATGCTAAATGGGATATAGCACCGAAAGCAAATGATAATACTGTTTCTGCTTCAGTTCCTTCTAATTTCCTATCCTCAAACCAGATTGTGCCCTCAAGTATAGGTGAAATAGTAAGTGTTGTTCCTGTCACTTCTACCGCGGTGAAGCCTCTTTCCTTGGTTTCACCCAATACATTTTCAACCAGTAAAATCACCTTTGACACAGTTCAACTCACGCAAGCTACACGTCCTATGAGGAGGCTTTATGTTGAAAATCTACCTGCTTCATCCTCTGAGAAAGCTGTGATGAGATGTCTTAATAATTTTTTGACTTCCTCTGGTGTTAATCACATTCAAGGAACCCAACCATGTATTAGCTGCATTGTGAGTTTTTATTAAAATTTGTTGTTCTTTCTGATTGCATTGTTTGCGTCTAGCGATTTGATCTTGTACAAAATGGTAACTGCAGATAAACAAGGAAAAGGGACAAGCCCTTGTAGAATTTCTAACACCTGAGGATGCTTCGGCTGCCCTTTCCTTTGATGGCAATTACTTCTCAGGTTCCGTTGTCAGGATTAGACGTCCCAAAGACTTTGTTGATGTGGCAGTAAGAATAGTTAACCATAGAGCATTCTTCCTTTATGAACTTATATTGTTAAAAATAGATGCTTTAGTATTCATAATTTGTCACTTAAGGTATCCTGAAATCTGATAAGTGAATGTGCATGTGTAATATGCTTCGGTATCCCACTCAACTAATGTAATTCTTGGCATGACTTCTACAATGTTGGCAATGACTACGCATAAATGTGAATCAAAAGTCAAGATTACTAGTGATTTTAAAATAATCATGCTCGTGATGGCCATATCAAGTATTGAGATGGTTGCTGTTACGATGAAAATAGTTTGGATATTAGGCGAGAGTTTGAAATATAGGGCCATGCAATGCTGAGACAAAAGCCTAAGTGTGTTCAATGTGATAAAATTTGGAGAACCTTTTAAATGATTGAGAGGGTGATTGTTACAACTGGAGTTGTTGGAAGTGGATGAAATTCTACTAGTTTCAATGGCTGCACGTTAATGACTGGCTACATAAAGAGTAGAGTGATCGCTAGATGTGAACCTTTCTTTCTTTTTGGGGTGCTGTTGAGCATGGGCTCCTGCTAATGAAATCTTTTAATTTGTTGGTATTGAGGCTGAGTTGATGAGAACTTATATACAATTACGTTGGTTTTGTACTTTACAAGAATTGATAGCAAAGTATAACTGGGCATTCTTTAAATTAGTCGACTATGAGTAGATTTTGTTATTGAGTAATGAATATGATTTTCAGGGATAATATGGATGCCACATATATTAACCAATTGGACATAGTTTAGTACTTTTTTGATAAAATATTATTTAGTATTGATTATCCATCTAATAAATGAAAGCCTTTTCCAAAAATGGCCTCTGGCTTAACATACGCACTACTCGAAACAACAACCCAAATGTATTTCTATAACTCTTATCAATTGTACTTTACACCCTATGGATGATATATGGTGTGCTTCTGGAGTTAATAGGTAGTAGTGGTTTGGAATTTTTATCAATGCTGAATTTGTGTTTTTTTCCCTTTGTATATGGAGTGAGTAAATTTAAGGCTAGAAGATTAGGTTTCCTGTAGGTAAGTAGCTAACTTTTGTCACTGATGATAAAATGCTTTTCTGAAAGGTGATTGAAAATGATTAAATTGTGTGTATTCCTCTCATGTGCACGGTGGAAAAAGCAATTTTCTTAGAAAGAATTTTTTTCTTATAGATAACCCACTTTCTGCTTTATAAAGTATACAATGCAACAAAACTTATGGAAATTCTTGGTTAAGTGTTGCCTAGATTATACTCTTGGATGATGATGATCATCTCCATTTCCTTAATTTGCTTTGAATGTTTAACCCTTATATATTGTTGATGGAATGGTGTCTTGGGTTTTATAAATTAGAAATGTATGGGTAAAGTTTTTTTTTGCTTGTTTGAGAAATTAAATAATAAATTAGAAATGTACGGGTAAAGTTGTGTAATTCTATTGCTGTTATCTTCTTTTGAAAATGTAATTAATTGATGATGCTAAGTTCATTAGGATTATTTAATTATAGGGTGAATTAATTGTAAGTAGTAGACTATCTGCGTCACAAGTCATAAGGGGTATTGATTTTAACCAGTAACTTGTTTATATCATTAGTTTGATCTTCATGAGTGCCTCAATTTGGAAGATGGTCTAAAACCACAAAGTTGGGACTTCTGAAGGGAAACTATATCATGCCGAATATGTGGGTTTTAATATACTGCATGCTACTGTTACTTCCTTATTTTTTTAGTGGAGTGGTAATTGTTTTGCCGGTTCAAACATTACTGACAATCGGATAGGAATGTATTAGTTTAGTCATCTAATGTATTAGCATTATATTTATGATGATAAATTTCAATTAAGCATATAACTGGAAGAGGATTAAGCAAAATGAACGAAGCCCCTATTGACAGGTCTATTACCTAGTGAGTTTTCTCATTTGGAGTTCCCCTGTACATTTATCATCAAAGTACATGACCTGGTTGAACTTGTAGTTTCCTATGCTATAAGAGCTGAAAGAGCAGCTTAAAATTTTTACTTTACAATTTCTTTATTGGCTATAGTAGGGTTCTTAAGTTATTTGTACATTAGGAATAAAATTCAGATAGTTATAATGTTCAAAACTTGGCAATAGGTACTGTTCCTGTAAATTCCTAAATTTATACTGCACATGGAATGCTTTTTTCTGGTTATTTGAGATTTGTTCTGACTGTCATGCTGGAATCTTTTAAATAGGGTGTTAATATTGGATGTTTCTTAAGTCTCCTTTACTGGATGGTGATGAAGCTGTCTCCTAAATAAGAAGAAATCCAGATTCATTGACAAGTTTGATGTGCATGGAGCTCCTTTTTCTGGCATTGGTTTTGGGCCCTGTGATCTAGGCTGCTCAAACAGTAATATTTTGGCTAATGAAATGTAGAACATTGATTTCTTTATTTAGTTACGTTAACTTTCAAATGTTTTTTGATATATTTCGTATAATTTTCTAAGATATGTTGTCTGATCTTTGGTGTGGCTATGCTGACATCTACGTTAATAATTTTTTGGATCCAAAATAGCATTTTTACCAGTTCCTCAAAAGTTTACAGATGCTATCCAATCCTTTACTCTTTTTGCTAATATGGAAATCCTTTTCTACTCTTAAATATTTTTTTTCTTTTCAGTTCAACTGCATTTCACTTGTATATGGTATACATTATCCTATAGTGTATTGCTATTGTCCACTTTAACATGCAATTTTCACTTGAAACGGAACAAGAAAAATAAAGTAAAGAGTTCACTTATGAAAAGATTGTGGCAGAAGCTATTTCAGCTTCAGAGTTCCACCGGATGACAATCCCTTTCTCTTTTTATATCTACATGAGATTGATTTCTTTAATTAATTGACTGAAGCCTTATCCTTTTCACTGGGCCTTAATATCTAGATATGTTGATCTTGAATATAGCGTTGTAAGTAAGATATTCCTTTTCTGTTCATTTCAGGAGATATTAGATAGTCCTTCAACATCTATGGCATATTTAACTTGAGTAGGATACTGTTTAGGGGTGTGGACCTGATATTTGTACTTTGGCATAGTTATTGACATGCTTGTATCCTAAGTGCTGCTGGGTCATCTAATTCTCTAATCACTTTGTGATTGCCTTGGTATGATTCTGTACAAAGTTGGTAATGGTACGGCAGGTTAATACTAGTCATCATCCTCATATGCTAGTTTGACTGTTGTGATTCATTGAAGTAATCAATTGTTTTACATTTAGATTGTTTTTAAGTGATATCATTTCACATCTGTGGTGTGTGTTGTGCTTCACTGAAATATTTCATATTTTCAGGTTAAATGTCCTTCCTTGATGTGTTGGAATCACAACCTTTATTAGGAAATTTCTCATGTTTTATGTTGTGGGATATCATGATATTTTGCTTCTTTTTGAATTATTATTACGTTCAAACATCTACTTATTTTTAACTAGTTACTCTTTTCGTTTCATTCTATTTTAATAAAATCAGGTTGATTTATGGTTTTCTTCGTCATATTTGTCTCTTTCTGAAGATAAGCTACTTCTTTTTTCCTTTCTAGTAAAATTGTTACTTTTTGTATTTTCTGAGGTACAGTGTGGTTACTATAAATGTAGCAGGTTTTCAGACAGTTGCTATTTTCATGCAGACTGGTGAACCTGAAAAATCTGGTATAGCAACAGATTTAATAAGCGATGTTGTCAACAATTCACATCATAAGGTATCAGTTATCTCTTCTTTTCTGATCTGCTGCCTTAGGTTGTGACATAACAAAAGGCTTTATCGTTAGAATTCTTGTGAATCTTGATTACAAATTTTCTCCCCTTTCCTGTCTTATTTTTTAAAAATAGTTTTCAATATTCTGACTGGTTATAGCTTAAGCTTGGTTCAGAATTTTCTAATGTCGTCCATTATCATCCTTTTATGATATTTCCATTAACTGGAATTTCAGTCAATAATTTCTTCTCAGATATAGCTCACTTATCCTAGATTCCAATGGATATTGGTTAAAGAGCCATATAATGTAAACAGACATGGATAATGCGAGATTGAGCTCCATGAGAAGCATAAATTTCAGATCTCACAAGATGTGCTTGATAAAAGTTCACCCTATTTGAAATGCCACTATAAAAATAGATGAAACTTTTGGAAAGACTGTAGCATGTACCCTGAAAATGTTGCATAAGAAGTCTGTTAGAATGTTGTGAATGAACAGCTGTGACTTTCTATGTAATTCTCCTTCTAGACATGGTCTTTCATTTTATTATTTAGGATTTGCTGATCTTTTTAGGGGCCTCATTTTAAGAATGTTTTTTTGAATGGTTAATGTAACTAGATTATTCTTCTTATTTATTATTTGGATTATTCATAGAAGCATCAAGTTCCCCCGTTTTTTAGTTATTTGTCTATTCCATCCTTTTCTCCATCATATTTCAGTTTTCCTCAAACATTGCTTCTTGAAATAAGCACACATTTAAGATTTTTGTTGTTGAGATCTGAACATGCATATCTCACTATCTTTATCAAGAGTTGCATCAGTTAAACCATTTTACCCAGATTATCATCATCTAGAGGACATTTAGCAGCATAGAACGAACTTCTATATATTTTTCGGCAATTAAGTCTACTTTCAATTGAAATATTCCATTTTTACTTGAAAAGTAATATTATTGCAAAATTTTATGGTATTTAACATGATCTTTAGCATTCTCATTTCGGTTTTTGAGGTACTGGTTTTGATGAAGACAGTTTGATTTGGGTATTGTCTGATCATTCCATATTCACTGTTAGGTTGTTATTTAGGGTAGTGATATTGATACAATGAATGTTTTAGGAATTGGGAACTTTTTCTGTTTGGGAATTAGTGCATGTTTTAGTTAATAGTATTGCAATTGCCAACTGATTTAGGACTTTGTGTACAACTTTCGGGAAAGTTGTGGACAGGATGGCAAGTGTAGAAAGAGGAAATGATGGAAACTGCAATACTTGTGCTTTGTTTTTTTCCCAAACTGTTTTTCTCTGAACCTAATTTCTGTTAGGTTCATGTGCTTATCTTCTTTTCTTTTTGAGTTGATGCAGATTTTCGTTGGTGGGTTTTCAAAGTTGCTTTCTTCCAAAATGGTAAAAAGCTATTAAGTTGTGATCTTTTTGTTTTTACGTTCTTCCCAGATGCCTCAAAAGTTGTTTTATTCTCATCACCCCTTTATATCCCCTTTATATTCCGTCTTCTCTCTATATCACTCTCTCCCTGTCTCACACACATATATGTACATGTATATGCATCAACGATTCATTCAGTTCTATGGCCTGCCAAAACTTTCAATCTCTTCAATAAAGTTCCAAACTTTTTGAAAGTGTAAAACAGCAGTTCGAATGTTTCCTCTCTTAGAAAGATGACTTGACGGATGGAAAATACAAGAGACCTTAAGACTTACGATTCTCTTCTTTGATTTACACATAATCTTCTTGTTAACAAAAAAAGAAATAAATGTTTTGCAGTGCTAAGTTACACTTTAAAAGGGTCTGCAACTTGATTGAAAAATTTTAAAATTTTTTCGCATGAAAAAGGTTTGGCCTTGAATGAATCATTAACCCTTTATATATATGTATGCTATGCCTATCTATCATTTTTTTATTGTTACTGTACTTATTTTTTAGTGAACAGATATGTATACTTCCGTTGTAGTTCATGGAGATTGCTACTGCATTTGGACCTTTGAAGGCATACCAGTTTGAATACAATAAAGATCCTAACGCATCTTGCGCTTTTCTTGAGGTAATAGAGCTCTACTATGTGTTACTTTACAATTACTTGAGGCAGACTTACCTTTGGTGCTGTGATGCTCGTAAAGCTTTCCCAAGCATATTTGTTAAATGTTTATCCTTTACTTTAATCAACATGTTTTGTCTTTGTAATCAATACTTTTTTTCTTTTGAGACTGACTATTGAAGCAAAGTCACACATGCTTTATGACTACCATTTGGTTACCCAGAGAAAGTTGTTTATACTCTCGTTATCAGTATGCAGATCATGCAGCGACTCCAAAAGCTTGTGCGGGTCTTAATGGCCTGAAGTTTGGAGGACGAGTATTAACTGCAGTTCAATCGATACCAGATGTATCATTCTTGGTACATACCTTACCAATTTTTTTGCCTATGTTTTTGCATGGCACGAATTGTTTGAGTTACTTTGTACTGACAGTGAAAAACATGTGCCAGGAAAGTAGTCAAAATGAGATCTGGATACCTGACAGTGCAAAGTCACTTCTTCAAAAACCTAAAGAAGTCTTAAAGCTCATAAATGTGGTATGCCTTGTTACTATGTTATGTCGACCTTTCTTGCATTAAACATGATTTAATCACATATCTGTTGTTTCCATTTTTGGCATTAACCAGTTCGATCCAGAAATCCTGTTGTTGCTGTCTGATACACAGATTGCAGAAGTATTAGAAGATATACGACTAGAATGTACCAGGTGTGAGGAAATAACAGTTCATTTAGATTTTACCTTGATACGCTAATTGTCATTAATGTAGACGTTTGACATCCCTATCTGCAGGTTTGGTGCTGTTAAATCCATTAATTTTGTCAAGTATGCTGAGAGTCCTATATTGAATCCAGAAACACAAAACGCTTGTGAAAATCAACAAAGTTTTGAGTTGGATGAAACAAATGCCAAAACAGATACAGTCAAAGAGGTTACTGTGGAAGATAGCTGCTTCTGTGATGATAAAATTACGAGTTCATATATGGAGGGTTATCCATCTCAGTCAGTTAAGCTTAACAGCGATATGATAGTTGAAGACAACCAGTGCAAAACCTTATTGGATTCTCTGGAGAAAGATGATATTGAATGCTACGATAACGAGGCCCTTGATGAGACTAACATGGCTGAAGCCAGTGTGGAAAGCAAAATGATGGTTGGTGAACGGCTGACGGTGGTGGAAAGCAGTGGAAAATTGAAAGAAACTCTTCAGGATGATACAGTTGGAATAGGCTTAGGTCCTATTGATAATAAAGGCAGGAAGGAAGACCGTGGAGCTTTACAGGATTGTAATCGTGGGTTAGTGTTGGACAATGTTAGAAAGGAAGAACACGAAGAAGCAGATTGCCATGTTGGACATGTTTTCGAACCAGGCTGTGTTCTTGTGGAGTTTGGAAGAACTGAAGCTTCATGCACCGCAGCACATTGTTTGCATGGACGATTGTTTGACGATCGTATTCTTACCGTGGAATATGTTTCTCTTGATGCTTACAAAGCTAGATTTTCCAAAAGACCTTTCAACGATTTATGTTGCTTAAACTGGTAGTACTAATTCAGGTGAAACTGAGTTTTCAATTGGGCAATTAAGTTGTACTCTTTAACATTATAGTGCTTTCTTGGAACACACTGTATAACCATCACCTGATACGACATATTAGATAAAGACTTGTTCTTGACCTTCTTGCAAATTTGACAGAGCTTGGGCTTTCCATCTGCATATTTGAAGAAGTATAATAGCGAGATGAAACTTGTACGTGGTAGCTTCATCGCTGGTAAAAGGATTCATCCGTCAGTTACCTGTTCATGCTGGTATTTTATATGTTGGTCATCCATTACCAGTCACTTCTATGACTGCCTGGTGGACCTAAATATTTTAGTTTAATATCAGAAGGTCAGTGGAAGGGAGATTTGTTTGAAATCTTTGGATTTAATTAGCACTCAAAACTATTTTAGTACTTGAATGCAAGTGGAAGTTCGTTTGATGGGAGTGTCTGCAAATTTTTGTCATTAACCAACATTTTGATTTGGAAAGACGTTATAAACTTTTTCCGTGCTTGTTGGAGGTAATGATTTATTGGAATTAAAGTGAACAAGGAAAAATAAAGGATTTTTAATTTTATGGACTGCTCTCCTAATACCAACGACGGCGCGCACGCCCCGAAAAAGACACGGCGGCGTGAGGAGGATCCTCCCGATGTGGGAGGAGGAACGAATGGAGGACTGGTTGGGGTTCACCCAATAGCTGGAAAGCCTTTGTCGTATCGTGC
>JAOSBL010000211.1:21592344-21603767 GCA_027568915.1 Erythroxylum roraimae | reverse complement strand
GAAATCGTCTTAGCTTTTATTGATTCATCTGACAATTTATTCTTCTTTTCTTCTATAGATATTCTTCCTATGGATTGCGGTTTTGTCTTCCTTGTGGGTGTAACATTTTCACTCAAGCTGCGTCTGACAAGACGCTTCCCCTTAGTCCTTGCTTTTGCCATAGAATTTATAGCCTCCTTTTCTTGAATCTTCATACCCATTCTACTGAGAGTTGACGCATTAATGATGCTTTTTATATTCATCTTCATTCTATTTCCTCTATTAAGAAGAATTCCAGAATCTCTAAAGATCCTTGTTAGCAGCATACCATACAGTAAGGCAATAGAATCTCTTTTCGACTTCTTCATGTAACTTAAAATTAAGTGTGGAAGATCTATAGGTTGAAAGTTGAGTAGATGAAACAAGCATTGTTCATCTATCGTCGTCACAACATTCTTCGAGCCTATTCTCGGTAGACCACAATGAAAAAGTAGCGCATGTAGAACCCTAGCCTTCGGAACAAGAGTTGACGCCTTCTTGTCCTTTAGGTCACTACTACCATAGAGTTGTCGATTGATATGTCCTTTTTCTACATTGACTTGAGTCATCCATCTTGTGTTATGAGACAGCTTTGCTCTAACACATGGACTTTCACTAACTTTCTTGATTAACTCCAGTGTCACAATAACCGACAATCTATCCACCATTGATACTAAGGTATCGTCTACTACTTTTGCATTCTTCCAAAACTCATATACTTCATTTAGATAGACTGTTTCACGAACCTGAAAGAAAATTTTCCATCCCACTGCATCAATTCTGGTTCAATGTCCATCTGGTTCTTCTTCAAAGAATCGAAATCAACATGTCTTCCATAAATCAGAGATTGCTCCATTTGTGATATGTAGACAATAAAACTAAACACACAAATGTATTTTTCTCAAAGTAATGATGTTAGTATCTGAAGTTTAAAATGTGAACAGAAAGAACTTGATATCAAGAACAGAGCAATGAAACGTTTTGTTGCGAGTTCTGCAAAAGTCGATTTCAAAGTATTTCAAGAATATTCTAGAGTAGGTGATGTTTTAAAAACTTTGAGAAGATTTCCCTCTAATACCTTCTGTTGAAAGAAATTACCGTTTGTAACTTACCGTTACTGTTTTCTTGAAAACTTAGGCTTTTTTTATCTTCTTTACTAAGAAAATCATTTGGGTCATGACGTGTCAGACGATTGGTCACTCAACACTACCATATTCAAGTTTCATCTGATTTCTTTAAATCTTTCTTCATTCAAAGGCTTAGTGAAGATATCTGCCCATTAATGATTTGTCTCAACAAATTGTAGACTAACGATCTTCCTCTGTACATAGTCTCGTAGGAAATGATGTATAACTTCAATATGCTTTACCCTCGAGTGTTGTATTGGATTCTTCGATAGGTTGATAGCACTTGAGTTGTCACAGAAAATTGGGATTTGTTCTTCTTGTATTGAATAATCTTCTAAGTATTCTTTCTGCTATCTTAGCCTCTTCAGGCTCTTAGCCTTTTCTTTCTCTCACTAGAAAGATATTGTGAGCTTTTTGTTATAGTAGAGTTTGCTCTCATGTATCGCACTTTGAATACAGAATTTTTCTATGTAAGTAATAACTTGAAATCTAAAAATTGAAAGTTGAAAAGTTGTCCAGTCTTCGACTACGACTAGTATTTATAACCTAAGTCTCCAACTGCTTCTTGATAACTACTTCTTGTTTCTTGTAAAAATCGTTCTTCAGTTGAGTTCTGTAACTAACTCCAACTGACTAACTATCCGACGTACTAGAGTATCTTCATCTCTGTATTGTCTGTGTTTTCCTGCTTCTTCTGTGTCTTTGCTTCTTCTGTGTTTTCCACTTCTTCTGTGTTTTCCGCTTCTTCTGTGTTTTCGCTTCTTCTGTGTTTTCCACTTCTTTTGTATTTTCCACTTCTTTTGTGATTTTGCTGCATGCTTAACACACTTATCAAAACAGTTCATTTTTTTCTAATATTATTATTATTTGATTGTGTGCATACTGGAAATCTGATAGTTGATATATTCACAAAGCCGTTGCGATCACCAGCGTTTCATACACACCTCAGCAAGTTGAGTGTCATTGACATTCACACTCCAACTTGAGGGGGAGTGTTGAAGGATAGGAAATCAGCATAGGAAATCAACATTTATTTGTGATTGGAATATCATAATTTTAGGCTCCTGATTCTATGCATAATTGTATCCCTAAAATAGTTCAGTTACTTAGATTATCTCTCCATTGTATTTATATAACAGCAGACTTGTACAACAATAATATACAAAAAATATTACAGCCCTTCATCAAATTTTTTTTGGTTCGATGTTGGGATGATTGATCTCTGTTAATCAAATGTGAACAATCTGCTATATGCAATCGTTTTGTTTTCCCTTTCCTTTCAATTTTTGGTGCTCAAAACTATAGCTTGCCACTGCGTAACATTTGACAGCTGGATCACTAATAGCAACTCTTACACTAATTTGAGCATTGCCATGGGTGCTGGTTCATCGAGATATCCAAATTTGTACCTAGTCGTATTCACTACTTTGAGATTCCCCAGCATGTGCTCACAATATATAGCCGCATCTAATATTGATGACTGATTAAGAAAGATGGAAGGAACCGTTTTCAGTCTTGAAACTGTGACTACAACACCTTAGGAAAAACTAAAGCATCGTACCTGGGTTACTTTAGGACTTAGGAATTTATAGGAATCCAGTGGACTCTAGCAAGAGCAGTATAGACCTTTCGTCTCAAATAAGATGATAGGGTTTTCTTTGATGATTATATTAGTTTTCCTTATTTTTCCAACTTCAGTGACCAATTCCTTTGCTAATTTTTAGAATTTTCTCATGGTGTGATGTCCACCAGGATGAGAAGTACTAGCCACTAATGACTCCATTACCTTCATACGGATATGGAAGAGAGCATCCAGGGCCTCGCTATGATAGTTTAATCCATGGCCAAAATCTGGTAGAGTTAGGATCTAAGCAACAACACAAGGAAAAGAGAAAAAAAAAACTAATTTATATTGATAAGAACAGAGAAATAAGGGCACCTCTGCAATTCCCTCCCAAGCCTCATCTGAAATACCGAATATTCCAAAAAAAGATAATCCCCCTCTAAAAGATTTCTAGCTTTTTATATGTCTAATATTCCCCACACGTAACAACCTGCTACCTAGGTGTCAAAATTAGTTATTGGTCACAGATGTGCTACCCCTCTTCCTACGTCTATAAACTAATAGGGGGTGGTTAGGTGGTCCCTCCTGCAAGCTGACAAAATTACTAACATCCACAACATTCTCTTGGCCTGCACCTAAATGATCGCTAACAATTCCCACCTTCTGAGAACAAACCTTGTTTGTCTGCCTGTGTGGTCTAATCTTCAAAAAGACTAAATCTCCCACAGCCAATTCTGGGTCACGCCTTCTTCTATTAGTAGCCTTTGACATCAACACCTTTGACAAATTAAACTATAGCTGCCTTAAGATCTCAGCGCGATCTGCATGCTCTTCTGCCACTGCATCTATGCGAAACTTGCCAGGAAGATATTGTATTAATGCTAGTGGTGGCCTGCCATAAATGATTTCAAAAGGAGCAGTTTGGGCAACACCTTGATAGTTCGTGTTATACCAGAATTCTGCCCACTGCAACCACTTTACCCATCCTCGCGGTTGTTATGCAGAAAAACAACGGAGGTATGTCTCTAGATAACGATTTAACACCTCCGTTTGTGTAACATCCCGTTACCCATGTTAAGGCTAGAATAGTGCATATGAGAGTTTATTGAGAAATTAGAAAGTGCATTTCATGCTCATGCATAATATGGCATACACATACACATGAATATTGATTTTTGCACATTAAAATGATTGTATATGCATTCATTGATATTTTCCTGGGATAATTGAATTATAAATGTGATTGTATTGAGAATTGTAGTTTATTTATATGCTGAAAATTGATTTGGAGAGTATATGTATTGATTGGAATTTTTGGTAAATTTTAGGAAAAATTTCTAAGATTTTGGGTATTTAAGGACAAGGAAAAATGCCAAGTAGTAAGACAATTGATAAATAGTAGTAGAAATAAGAGTCAAATGATATTGAAGAATTTTATAGTTGACTTTAGAATTTGTAAGAAAATGATATTGAAAATTTAAAGAAAAATTGGAGTAAATTTTGGAGATGAACGAACTAGTTAAATGAGAAACTAGTTAAAGCCTTAGAAATTGGACAAGTGTCCAAATCTTAAGCCCACGTTTCTTTTAACTTTGAAGGACCAAGTCATTGTTTTGTCTTGTCTTAGTTCCTTCTTCGTGGCTTTCTTCTTCTTGCTTCTTCTCCTTCATGGATTCCTCACCAAACCTTCACCAAAGTTACACCTTGCTTTCATCTATCTTTTACTACTCCCATTTTGTTGTCTCTTTCTTTTGCTACAAGAAAACCTAACCCAATCCACCTTCAAGATGATGTACGTGAGTTGCATGAGAATTTAGGGCTTCTTGATATTTTGAAGAAATTGGAGTTTTAACAAGTAAGTATCATGCTAATCCTTATGGGTAGTATGAATATGAAATAAATTTAGTGATTTTTTTGACATTACATGATCATGAAAATAGTGGGCATTTTTCAAGAACACCGTGAGTATAAGATAAAAATATTGATGTGTTGTTTTTACGTATTTGATGATCAAAATGTCATAATATAGTGTTGAAATAATCTTTGAGTTTGAAAGATCAATGAAAATGTGAATGAAAAGAGTGCAGAAAATTTTTAGAGAAAAGTTGATATATATGCTCTGTTTTCTTTTTCGGTTGTTTACGTGAATTTTTGGGTATTTTATAAATAAGCTAAAAATGAGTTTAGAGTTTAGGAATACATGTAAGGTGATGTTTTGATATGAGAAAGATAGATTAAAATAATAGTTAGGAAAGAAAATGAAAAAAATGCAGAAAAATGAAGAAACTGCCGAAAACGTGAAGGATATGTGTGAATGATGTTTTGGTTTTTGATATTTATGTTGATCATGGATTTTTAATTTGTTTGTGTGTGAGTTGCTTTGAAATAGAAGTAGGAATGAAGAGGAATAGGGAGGTTATAAGTTATAAATCGAAGATTTTAGCAAAAGAAGAAGAAGAAGAAGAAAATCTGCAGTTTCGGTAAAGAAGAGGAGTTGCACGATCGTGCACTCAAAGTTGTACAACTCATAACTCCCAATTCCAATATCCAAAAATTAAAAACTTTATACCCATTGAAAGCTAAGAGAATAAGCTACAATGTTTGTGAAGATTACTTTGTCTGATTCAGCCTGCATCAATACAATTTACTCGATAACTATAGGACATGATTTCCGTCCCAGGTAGTGCTGCAGCCTAAGCCAAAACTAAACTTCAAGCTAAATTTCAAGACCCTTAAGGAAAAAATTAAAATTCAATTTCTTCTTAAACAAATTGTATCCGTATGTCTCTAGTTTAATCTAAATTAAAAATCATTCCATTTGGAAATCTACAAATTAAAATATGGCCAAAATACCAAAGCATGTTCAGTAAAAATACTCCATTTATCAAATTCCAGCACACTTCATCCTAAATTCATCAATCAATCTTTTACGAATAGATTCATATGGCCATAAATTTTGGTGGAGAGGAAGAACAATGTGAGTTTGTTGGTTCAAATCTCATGTCATTTGGAGGTCAGGAGAAGAAGTTATAGCCAAAATACTTAAGGATGTTAGAAACTGTCTTCTTTTGTACAAACCTTCAAAGTCACAATCGTACAGAAGCTCTACACGATCATGACTTTGGTGATCCATCTAAGCACGATCGTGACTTTGAAGGCTTGTAGAAAAGGAGACAGTTTGAACATCCTTAAGTATTTTGGCTATAACTTCTTCTCCCGACCTCCAAATGACATGAGATTTGAACCAACAAATTCATAACATTTTTCTTCCTCTCCACCAAAATTTTGGGCCATATAAATCTATTCAGAAAAGATTGATTGATGAATTTAGGATGAAGTGTGCTGGAATTTGATAAATGGAGTATTTTCACTGAACATGCTTCGGTATTTTGGCCATTTTTTAATTTTTAGATTTCCAAATGGAATGATTTTTTATTTAGATTAAAGTAGAGACATACGGATACAATTTGTTTAAGAAAAAATTGAATTGTAATTCTATCTTTAAGGGTCTTGAAATTTAGCTTGAAGTTCAGTTTTGGCTTAGGCTGCAGCACTACCTGTGACAGAAATCATATCCTGTATTTATCGAATAAACTGTATTGATGTAGGTCGAATCAGGCAAAGTTGTCTTCACAAAAATTGTAGCTTATTCTCTTAGTTTTCAATAGGTATAAAGTTTGTAATTTTTTGGATATTGGAATTGAGAGATATAAGTTGTACAACATTGAGTGCATGATCATGCACTAGCCAAAATTTCGAACATACTCAGTCCGAAGTATTTTGAGTATAAATTTTGGAATACTGAACTAAATTGTATGATCTTGGTGTCATTAAAAACTTAAGACATAGGAGAACAATTTTCTAGAAGGAAGTGTAACAAATTACTCCATTTTCCTAGTCAGAATGATCATACAAAGTGGGCCCGAAAGTCTGTTTTTAGAAAAATATGGAGTGATCAATTAGATTATGAAATTAGATTCAAATTGTTTTATTAAGGTGCAAACCCTAAGTATAAATTATACTTATGTAAGTTTTGATATATGAATGATTATATGATGAAAATAATGGAAAGATAACCGGGATTATCATTGAACATGCATTGTACATATTCCATATACATAAATGTGCATAAATGAATACTTATAATTGTGCAAAGTTGTGATGTGTACCAATGTGTATGTATTGCATGATAATGAGGAGCATATTGAACGCAATCATCCAGACGTTGCCGAGACTTCGAGGCAATAGTTTTTGGAGCAATCTGTGAGTAACCTAGACAGTCTCACTTAATTATTTGTGTGCTTAAATTTTATTTTTAATTATCTTATGAATGTGAGATTGGTTGTTTGTTTCCGAACATTGAAGGTCCTAGGGTTGTGATGTATGAATGTGATATTTGAAGTACTACTTGTATGTGAATGTGAAGAAATAAATGTTGCTCAACAATTTTGTGAATGTTGGACCAGGGTCCGATGATAAATGTGTTCTAAATATGAATTTTAAATCACGTGATTGATCGAGAATATGAGAATGTGAAGCATCAATTACATGAATGCTTGAAAGATAAAAGGAAGTTGTGACCGGAGTCACCGGTATAAAAAGCTTAAAGCTCAGATTATGGTCAGAGCCTCAGGATTAGTTGCGATTGTACCCGGTATCCACTAAGGGATATGGGACATTATCTGACACAGCTTGATATCCATAAGGGATATGGGCTAGTAAAAAGGCACTCGGTCACAATAACAACAATAATGGAAAGTGAGTCTCACGAGTATGGCATATACATTGTAATACGTATGTTTGAATGATTAAAATGTATTGTTGTTTTGTATTTGAATAAGAATGTGATATGTGATGCTTTCTGCAAAATGCAAAGATGTGAATTACATGTTACGTGTGTTGATGTGTTATATGAATTGAGTGAACCATCGATGATGGTTACCTCACTGAGTTCGCAAAACTCACCAAAATTGCAACATTGATTTTTCAGGATGTGAGAGGACATTAGCTACTGACTCTACAAGAAGCATAATTCTTGTATTTTGTGAAGAAGAAATGGCTCAAAGGTCGGTCAGTTGGGACTGAAGGATTTAGTTAGACATTTTGCATAATTCCTCTTTCATGTAGCGTATTTTGTATTAGGATTTGTGATGTACATATTTCGGATGATATTGTTAAAGGTACAATGTATATTCGGTTTTTAAGAAATGAAATGAGGAATTTGGTTTTAAAATATTGTGTTTTTTCTATATGATACTTTATAAGAGAACATACATTATGATGCCATGATTAGGTGATTGTAATGACTACTCTAACACGCCATTATTATAGGGTATGTACCGGAATGTCCTCCGAGTGTTCTGGTATGTACTCTATAGTCGTGGGGTGCTACTGTTTGTCCATCTATCTCTGGGTGATATGTTGTACTCATCTTGAGCGTAGTTCCCAAACTTTTAAATAGCTCCCTCCAAAAACAACTCATGAATATCAGATCCCTGTCGCTCACTATAGAACGAGGTACTCCATGCAATCATACCACCTTCATCAAAAAAATTTCAGATACACTCCGAGCTGTATACAAATGCTTTAATCCTATAAAATGGGCAAACTTGCTTAGCCTATCCAGCACAACGAATACACAATCCATGCCATGTCAGCGAGGAAGACCGGTAATGAAGTCCATAGAGATGTCTTCCCACACACATTCGGGAATAGGCAAAGGTTACGATAGCCCCATAGGTGTGAGTGTCTCGTACTTATTCTTTTGGCAAATGAGACATGTGGCCACATAGTGTTGAACCTCCTTCATCATTCCCTGCCAATACACGCTTGCAGCCAGCCATCGATATGTCCTGTACGCGCCAGAATGTCCACCCTGTGGAGTTGAATGGAACTCCTCAATCAACCTCGATATCCACTGAGAGGAAACCGGTAGCATAATTTGACCATTGTAAAACAGTCTGCCATTAATGAGCTTATAATGAGGATGATCTGTTGGATGATGCTGTACTTTCTCCTTGAGCTTTTGATAATTCTTGTCAGGCTACATCTCTGCATCTAGGTTGTCCCATTATGCCCATAAGGGCAGCGAGACTGCTGCCAATTCTGCTTCTTCATTTCGTCATGATAAAGAGTTAGTAGCCCGATTGAGCGAACCGGGTTTATACTCAATGTCAAACTCGTAGCCCATTAACTTCACTACCCAATTATACTGTGTGGGTGTCGTTATTTGCTAGCGTAGAAGGTGTCATAGGCTACTATGATTGTCCTTATCACAAATCTTCTTCCCACTAGATATGGCCTCCAATGCCGAATTGCCATAACCAATGTCATCAATTCCTTTTCATACGCTGGTTTAGACAAATTCCTCACTGTAAGAATTTTGCTATAATAAGCAATGGGCAAATTTGTCTGCATCAATATCACCCTCATTCCACCACCAGAAGCATCGTATTCCAAGATAAATGGTTGGTTGAAATCGGGCAGAATCAAAACGGGTACAAACGTGATGGCTTGTTGCAACTATTGGAAAGCTTTCTGCACATCTTCTATCCAGCAGAAACTGTTTGCACCCTCCTTTTTCAAAAAATTCGTTAATGGAGGGGTTATCTATCCATAATCCCGTATAAACCGACGATAATAGCCAGTTAAACCCAGAAATCCCCTCACAGCCTTCACAGACCTCGGTATTGGCCACTGAAGCACACTGGCCACCTTGGAAGGATCCATTGCTACTCCTTCTTCCGATATTACATGCCCTAAATATTCAATCTTCTTCTGCCTAAATTGACTCTTCTTGTGGTTGATAAAGAAAATGTGGCATTGGAGCTGTCCAAGAGCCACCTTCAAATGCGTCAAGTGTGTCGACCAATCCTTGTTATAAATCAATATGTCATCGAAGAATACAAGGACTTATCATCTCAAACCTTCATATAGCAAGTCATTCATCACCGCTTGGAAGGTTGAGGGGGCGTTTTTGAGTCCGAACGGTATAACAGGGAACTCATAATGCCCTGAATGCATTCTAAAAGCAGACTTGGGAACATCCTCTTCCTTCACTCTAATTTGGTGATAACCTGAACGAAAGTCTACCTTTGAGAAGAAACGAGCCCCTTGTAATTCATCCAACATTTCCTGAATTACTGTAATTGGATACTTGTCAACTATGGTGACTTTATTCAACTCTCGGCAATCGACACAAAACCTCCAACTGTTGTCTTTCTTCGTCACTAGCAACACCGGACTTGAAAATGGTCTGGTACTAGGATGAATTATCTCGATGGCTAACATATCCACCACTTGACGTTCTATCTAGATAAGGAGGTAATTTGCTGGGTTCACGAAATACTGCTTCAAACTTCTACAAAATCTGTTGCAGTTCTTTCCCTCTTTCCTCCTCTGTTTCCTCAACTTCATTTGATTTGTTCTCCTCTGTTGTCATCCACAACATCACTGCAAACTCAACTTCTGAAACCTTACTTAGCGCTCGAAAAGAGACTGGTTCATTTTATAAAGTTGCATTCTCTTCCAAGTAGATCCTTCTGCCTCTACGAACAAACTCCATTGTCATCCTTGACTAGTTGGCCTTAATGTCTCCTAAAGTTTCCAGCCAAGAAACTCCAAGAATCACATCCACTCCTCCCAACGGAAATCTATAACAATCCACCTAGTATTTCTCTCCTCCCAGAGTCATCTCTACATCACGACAAACCCCCATTGTTTCTCTTTTCTATCCATCTCCCAGCTTCACATCGATTCATAAAGTTCCTTCAATTGGTATGCCTAACGTTTTTGCCATAGTTCTAGCTATAAAACAGTGGCTAACACCACTATCAACCATTACTTTTACTTTAGCAATTCTAATGTTCCCCTTAAGTTTCATAGTGCGGCTACGATTGTGTCTGGATAATCCAAAACAAGGTAAGTCGAGACTTATTACTTGTATCTCAGTTAGTGCTTCTTCTTTCGGTACAGCTTCCATAACATCGTTCATCACTTCATTGATTTCTTCCTCAAATTCACCCTCATCGTCCCACAAGATGACTGTCTGGAGCATCTTGTTATGGCACCGGTGAAGAGGGCCATATAGTTGTTGGCACTTGAAACACAAGCCCCATGCCCTAAGATCGTGAAACTTAGTTTGAGAACGTTGACGAACCTACCTTGGTTCACTGGTTTGGCATTGATGGCCCGATTTCCAGTCCCAAGAGCATTAATTTGTAGGCAACCAACTTTATTATTTGGCCTAACAACTCCTAAGTTTGTGCCCACCACCAAAGTAATTTTTCGACCTGCCAAATACCCAGCCCGAAACCATCATTTCTTCCCTCAGCCCAACCTATTCTTCTTCTTCCCTACAGATCGATCTTGTGTTCCACCTTCCTGGCTAAGTTCATCATTTTGCAGAGATCGGACACTTCATGCGTTCTTATTCTAGCTCTGATTTCCTCCTTCAACACATTCAAAAACTATCCTATAAAAGCTTCCTCTAACATCCCTTCGATATGTGCAAACATTGCAACAAAGTCACAAATGTATTTATCCACCGAACTGTCTTGTTTAGTAGCAGCCACTCAGCAGAATTATTACAGCAAATACAACAAGACATGGGCTCATGCAGGACTGTTTACCTTCTTATCATCTTACACAAATGACACACTCAGCAGAAGAAAAAAAAAGCAACCACATAACAGCAAGAGATGGGAGCATGCAAA
>JAOSBL010000211.1:21502127-21516837 GCA_027568915.1 Erythroxylum roraimae | reverse complement strand
ATCATCATCTCATTTCTACTTGCTCTGATACCGAAACCGAATACAAATCGAAATCCGAACAACACAAACATGCGGAAACGAAAACAAACGACGTGAGTGAGGTCTACCGAGAGTCACGTACGCCTTCTTATAGTCGGGCTTGGTGATGAGCAGACCGCCACGCTTCCTCTTCCTGCCCTCTAGCGAGAAAAATGAGACAGTAGTAAAGAGGGCAACATTGACATTAAAAAAAATTCAGCTGATCAACCTCAAACGCTCCTCTAGAGAAGCTTATTCAAAATAAGCTGGTTGGGTTGAATCAACCAACCCAACCAGCTAATAACCAAACATCTCAAACAGCTTTTTTATAAAGTCAACAAGCTGAAATGAGTCAATCAGCTAAAAAAGAGCTTATCAGCTCTTTACCAAACATGCCCAATGAATACAAAGACATTAGAATTCACTTAGAAAACTACTGTTACCAGAAATTAGGATCTAAGTTCGAATCCTCTTGAACCCTCGGCAAATTGATCTTTTATCATACAATTGTTTTGTTCATGTATTGGAACCATGGAGACTCTTATGATAAGCTAATGGTTGACTTTGAGTTTACTAGCAATTAATCCTAAGGTCTATAACCGAATTACTCAAGTTAAATCTTATAAGGTTGTGTTACTAATTTATGAGTTCCTCCATTAAGATTGACTCTAATCCGGAAGATTTATGTCATCATATCGTTAAGGTTGTAATCAACTCCTTCTGGTTAGGATAGATCTATTCATAGTAGAAAATATGCATGCTCATAGGCCTTAAAAAATAAACCTACAAGTCCTTTTGTTCAAGAGAAGACTCTTCAAGTCAACATAAATGAGACCTCCGATATGCATTATAAGCTACTTGTAAAAATGAGAAATTTGTCTTGCCAATTACCTAATCTTTTATTAGTTGAATCAAGAGGAAGTTAATAGTTCCAATATAATAGTCTCTTGGTTGCTCGAAGGGAGGATACTCCTATTTAAAACATGTTAAAAGGGATACACGTCCACCTATTTGAGGTGATCTTGCTTGGATATGAAAACAAATTTGTATCGGTTAAAGGAGGAACGAAATCCTTTTAAACTCATGCAAGAAATCTTTGAATACCTTAATGTAGTCTATATTTACACCATATGCTAAAAGAAAATCATATGCAAAGAATAAGTTAAATATTCTGGGCTTATCACACTAGCATTTGCTTTTTGGATTCCATGCGAACTCATTAGGACCATAAGCTTCATTTGGTCCTAAATTAAATTGAACATTGTGCTTGAGAATGGTTTGGTGAGTAGTGATGAATTTGGAAAAGAGGTGTTTAATATTTTAGGTGAAAAAAGCAATGCTATCAGCAATACCTATTATTTCTTGGATAAAACATAAAATATAATTCCTTCAATTCTCATGGATCTGTCATGACTCATGATAGTTCCTTTGGTCCTTCAAGGGAAATAATTATATTTATGCCCCTTTTTAAAAGAAGAGGAGAATTAGGAAATATTATTATTACTTTGAAAAAACAAAAATATATATGGAAAAGATTTTATATCCAACCATTAGGAAAAGAAGATAGCCTGTAAGAGTTTTCAACTTCTTTAATTACAAATTGTCCATTTCATGCCACTGCCACAATAAAGGACACAAGGTTATTCTATGCTTGAAAAACCTTAAAATTCTCAAAAAATGTCAATTTTTCAAAGAAACCCTTTCGATCAAACCTCTGTTAACTTAATATTGACGCTAAACATAAACTAATCAAATATTATTTATTCATTTCAACTTTTAAATTTAAACTGAATTAACTAAATATAAATTAAATTAAATTTTATTACAATTACCTTAAATTATTAATTCAAATCAATTTCTTAATTCGAGTTAAATTTAATAACTAAATTGAATTATCATAAACATTTAATTAATTTACATCTAATATTAATATTGTTACTTTTTAATCAAAGTGTAACAGAAATTTTTCTAAAAAGCTGAAAACTTAGAAAGAAGATTTGAAAAAATTTCATTAACTACATGAGAGTTTTCTGCAAAAATCTTATTAGTTACAAGTCGAGGCTCTATTGAAGAATGAAGAAGAAAATAATTTGATCATTTTTCAGCCCAAGTTGCAACATAGCGGCCCTAAAGAAACCTCGGCAGCATTTCTTCCCCATACTTGAAGGCTAGAATTACATAGAAGAAACGTATATGTTGCAACTATCTGGAGCTCATATCAGTGTCATCTTCATCATTGAATTCCGTTGGACTTAATGGTTTGATCCCTTTTGTATCCTTTGGCCCTGCTGAAGTTCTTCCCTTCTTTGGTCTGCCCCTTCAAATAGATATGAAACTCGTAAAAATGAAACAGGAAATGCAAGAAATATATGCAATTGCAAAAGAAAATATTCTTTCTTTTTCCTCCTCCATATTCTCTCTTAACTGCACCAAGTTCTTGTAATACTTACTGCCTGTTAGTAGGTAATGGTCCCCCCTTCAAAAGACCAGGACTAAATCCAGACCGTCCATCTTCAGGGAATAGAAAGACGATAGTATTTAGTCATCCTATTCCCTTTAGGAAGAATAACAGATTAAGAATTAAAAAAACAAGCTTACCATCATGGTTAACTCCAAGTTCTGCAGCCTGAACATGAGTAAATAAAGTGAACAAGCAAGTCTTAAACAAAACTTCTACCCACCTGTGTAATAACTAACTTGATCACAGACAACTTGCCCCATAAAAACTAGGAGATTACCAAAAAGCATGAAACAGACACAATAAGGTGGCAAAAGAAACTAAACATGGGTACAGCAGGATCTATTGTCAGCAAAAGAGGATCAAGTAACACCATGAATACCCCCACATTTCACCATGGTCAACAAACAAATTTCAATCTTGCAGGGAAAATCACTTAAGCAAGCACCTAATGCCTTTTCAATTTTCAGATTAGAAGCAGACATTGTCAGAATGACGAAAAGAGTCCAACTTAACCTCTACAAAAAAAGGAATTCTCACTGGAAAAATTGAGCTTTCATTCACCAATCATTTTGCCCTTATCATGAAATGAGAGAACATTGAGATGGATTTCTTCACACATAAACATGAGACAAATATTCTGTTGATAAGTTTTCTGTTTTATAATATCTAAGAATAAAATGTTCCATTTATATACCAATACCATTTCATCCAATACTTGTGCCATGGTAACCCATAGATTCCCATGCAAGCACAAATTAAACATAAAATTCATCCATGTATTGGATGAAAATTTGTCTCCAGAAAGGTTCTTGAAGTACAAATTATGACATAATTTTTCTCCAATACTTCTTGAAGCATGCAATGATAATAAGATAACATGGTGAAACAAACAATTATTTTATGTTATTTGAAGGATGAACAGGAGGTCTTAACCATGGGGTACTTAAAAATAAAACAATAGCAAAGAAAAAAAATCAGTAGTGCTTAAAATATGGCATAACACTAAGCAAACTACATAGAGAATGAAAAGGAGAGAAAAGGGAAAATGCATCCATGCCTTAACTCACTAAAATGCTGTTATCTCCACTATTGCAAATATTACTAAAACCCTACTATTTCTGGTCATGCAGGAAGTGCACTTGCTAAGCACTGCTTTCCAAATTGGCAACAAGAAGCAACAATTCGTATTTTCTCGACACCTATGTAGTAAAGGAGCCATGTGGTTTTGTTATGAAACCATCCACAAATACAATGGTCAAGACTTGTGACGGTATCAACATTGCTAAACTTTTCTTCCAGGACGATATACCTCGACATAGATTACCTTTAACCATTGTCTATTATCGTTATGTAATTATGAGTTATTTTTGGAGAGTCCTTTGGAAAATATTGAACAATAAGCTATAATTTTCAAGCACTTTTCATTCCCAAACTAATGGACAAACGAAGGTGGTGAATAGAAGCTTGGGGGACTTGTTAAGATGTTTAGTTAGAGACAATGAGGGCATATAACAGTTCTATAAATAGGTTAATGGATAAGAGTCTTTTTGAGAGTTTTAAGAGTTAAACCAAGGAAATCTATTGATCTGACTCTTTTACCACAAACAACACACATTAGTGTTGAAGTTGAAGGCTTTGCACATATAAGGGATATTATCGATAAGGTACGAAGAAATGTAACAATCAGCAATTTAAACTTATAAAGAACATGCTAATCGACTGGTGGAATTCAATGAAGGGAATATGATGATGGTAAGAATTTGTCCAGAACATTTTCCAAAAGGAAAATATAAAAAACTCCATTCACGGAATGCTAGACCTTATAAGATTCTCAAAAACACAAGTGCTAATGAATATTTTAGAATTACCAGATGACATGAGAATGAGTCCTATCTTTAATGTTGCAAATTTAACTATTTATCATAGACATGATGATACTCAATCTCCTACTGCAACTATGAGAATTCAAACCATTCCTCATCTTAAAGAGAAGATAGAAGATGTTTTTAGTGAGCAAACTGTAGCCACAAGAGCTGGTGGATATTGATAGTTTCTTATCAAATAGAAAGGAAGATCAATTTCTTATAGCACCTGGATTTTAGAAGCTGAATTTTAAAAGTTGAATCCAGACTTATATGAGCAATATTTGTCAAATTCTATGTCAAGGACTTCTTCATAGAAGTCGAAGAGAATTGATGCCAAAAGCTTAAAGTTTATAAACAAAATAAAAGGGAAAAATTAGTCAACCACAAGCTTTATCTTTGGTGGCATATGGAATAAGAATTGAAGTGTAAATAAGGGCAACTTACTTTATGCTAAGTTTTCCTTATTAGACATAATAATAAGAAATATTGTCGTAGTTTGTTTAGGACTTAAGCTTATTTAAGAATAAAGAATCCTTATTATGATAGGATTCAATTTAAAATATTTTAGAACCCTTTCCTACTAGAATAAGGATTCTAGAAACTATAAATATGTGTACTCATCAACAACCAAAACCCAAATTATACCCATATCAAACCTAAATTTCAGCCATATTAAACATTAAAATCCTATCTTACATTTCCAGCAATCAAACTCTAAAAACCCAACCATATCAATTCCGAAATTTCAGCATTCCAAGCTGAAATCCAAACCTGAAACTTGATATTCCAGCAATTCTTAGATTTTATGAGTTTAGCTACAAGTTAATAATTCTTCTATTGTCCTACATCCTAGGCATAGTTAGAACTGCTCTTATTGTTATCAAGTTAGAAGGTCTTAATTGTTTTGAAATGTGTGACAAGTTTCTTTAAACGTAGATATAATCACTGAAGTTGTAAAGTATCTTTCCCTTGGCACATTGAAACTGTCGGATTTTTCAATGAAAGTATAGATGCATATATATTAGAAACCTTTAACTTGTTCAACATTTTCAAAAACCTAATAACTGCAATTCAATTCAACAAATTGCACATTAATAAGAGCATAAGGAGAAGAAAAGGCATAAGGGCACAAAAAAAAGAAGAGAGAAAACAATGAGAAATAGGAAGGGAAGGTTTTTTTTTCTTGAAAGAATCTTTCATGAATGAATTAAAAATTTAGAACATACAGCTGGTGAGGTTATTGAAGACAATGAGAAGATTCTATCCTCTGGCTGAAGTTTTCTGGACCTCTTCAAGCTGCAAATCAAAATTTTAAATTTATTGCATATAAATTCAGCGCAAGTAACTATAGATATTTGTATCATAGAACAAAAGACCTTCATAGAATATATTAAAATGTGGAAAAGATCTGTATGACAAGTTGCCTATCAGCCTGATAAAATACCAAATTTTTTTCAATCCTGCACTTCTTCAATTAGTGTCATTTTGCCTACCCAATTTATTCAATCTTTTATAGGACATGGTCGTATGTTAGCAGTTTGCAAGTAGTATCATTTTGCATACCCTTTTATTCTGTTTTTGCCCTGGTTGGTTTTGTTTGTACCTTCCCATTTTTATTTTCTCAAATCCTATCCTGTTACTGTTGCACCAATTTGTAATTATGAGCTCTCTGAAGGTTCTCATAATAATGGTGATGTAGGACGGGAGTATCCATTGAAATTATGGGGTTGCTGGAACTTGAATTTAAGGATGGAACTAAGGAGAAAAAAGAAACAAAAGTAAAAGATAGGGGTCTAGGAATCACATCTAAGTTTAGGAATCACTCTCAATCTAAGAATCACTCATAGGAAATAAAAAGTTTCACACTTTCAAACCTTAAAATAATTCAACAAAAGTCATCCACGATTTTCAAAACTTAATGTATGATATATTTGTAGATACTGATAAGGCGTTCTAATCTAACTATAACTCCATTTCCTAACTGAAGTTGAACTCTAACTAGATAGATAGTAACTTGAACTAAAATACTAACATAAGAAGTCGACTTCAAGGATTCAATGTCTTCAACCTACATCAGTTAGCTATTTCTCAAGATAGAGATGGTTCCATGATGAAACCATACGGCTGCTCTCCCACATAGGCATCAAGAACATAAGTGTTGTTTCTTATGATCAAAAGCATTAGCTTGCCATCACTGCTGAATTTTGACTTCATACAAGCACTCGTAGCTTCTCCTTTATTCATATGCTGTGTTTTGCATCTTCCTTCATATCTATTTCACCTTTATCACCCACAATAATAAGATCTGCATCAATCAGGTTAGTTGTCTCCTCAAAATGGATATCACCAAACTTTGAGCCAACAACCTCTGGAAGACTGGAACCCTTAGTGGTTGCTAGCTAATATTTTCAGTTCCTTGTTTTGTTGTTTCAGCCAATTGATCTCGTGTTTCAAATTGCAATTTAAGGCTTTCAGCTTGTTGTTCAAGTATTTCATCTTGTTGTTCAATTGTTCCAGCTGGTTGTTTAGTTGTTTCTCCTTGTTTTTTCAGTTGCTTCAGCTTATGCTTTTCCATCTTTCTCATCTTCACCATCAAATATAAGTTGTTGGTCAGCAAAATTCCTTCTTTGAGGAGTTGTTAATTGTCAGGAATGAATTTCAAGTCTGTCTACCCTCACCAAATTTTTTTGGTCATGCTTTCATGAGGAAGTTGTTACCTAAGGGTTAATTCTTGTAACACCTTGTGAATGAGGATCATCTATGTCCGACTTCTTCATAACTTCAGAATTATCATAATTTCCTCCATACGCCAATTCATTTCCCATCTAATACCCAAATAGATGTAGGACGTATAGAGGAGCTATCAACTAGCTGCTAAAACTCATTGAAGTTTATGGGCTGCAAAGAATTTTTGAGTTTTAGGTCAGAATTCCAATATAGGTTCTAGGAATTTCAGGTTTGGATTGTGATAAGACACTATTTTGTTATACTGGAATTTCAGATTTGGATTGTGATAAAATGTTGTTTTGTTATGATAATTGGAATTATCTTTTTTGTTTTGTATATATTTTGGTGCTTAAATAGAAAAATTAATGTATGTTTTGTTTTATGAGATGAAAAGTCGATATTGCATAAAACTGGAGCATATTGGTCAAAATCACAAATTTTGAAAGAAGTAGACAAATTACTACATCGAATAAGGCGAGATCACGCCTAATGCCAAATTCACTTAAAGAGTTCAAATTCAATTAGAAAACTTCTTTCCATCCCTATTATGTAGGGATTTGGATTTGTTTTAGATAGGAACCTTTGAAAGATAGTAAACCAAGTTTAGAGTAAGTGAGAGAGAGAGGAAAACACGTCTATCACCTTCTTTAACACACTCTTTTCATGTCTTCTTAGTTGTCTCTCAATTTTTCATCTTTTCTTCTATTTTTGGTATTGAAACTGAAGTCATGTATGACTAAACCTAAATATTCTAATTTAAGGAGATTCAAAACTCCATTTGTAACCTTATAAGGTTTTATTCTAAACTTATATTGGTATTTTAATTCAAGTATTTCTTCTTTTGTTTTCTTATATTTCATAAATAATTAATACATTAATCTAACAAATTAATTTAATGTTGATTATTCTATAACTATCTATAGATTCAGTAACTCGTAATTGTCATGAAGAATTGATACAAGTAACAAATAAGTTATATATGAATTTGCATATTTAACTTATAAAAAACCAGAAAACTAAATTGAAAAGTTGTAGCTATTTTAATTACTTAATTTAGGGCCAAGTACTGTTCACGAATCTTATTGTTGCTATTTAATTGATATAGAATGATATAATACTCAATCAATTGATGATAATTTTGGTTTGAATGCTAGATTTGAACCAATTAAATTAAGAAAATTTGAGAATTATTATGGTTATCCTAATAAGTTTCAAGCTAATCGCTTAAATTGCGAAAATTATTCTTTTAGACCAATAATCGATGTTAAAATTAAATGAGATTTCTCTTGAATTTATCACTTTTATATTCAGTTGCTTTATTTTGATTCCTTATTAATCTTATTAAATTAGTTAATAAGATTTGACTTGGTTCTATGACTACTATAAGAAGTTAGAGAATCAAAATTAATTTTGAGGGCTTCAACCTGATCAGATTGCTAGATTTTAGTAAATAAAACAAAAAAGGGTAGGTTTAAGAATTACTCATAGGTTTGTATCAAAAAGTACGAAAGAAAACCTAGAATTTGAAGCAAACAAAACTATAACCACACCAAAACCTTTCTAGAAATAGCTTTTAAATATTTAGGAATTAGCATGGGATGGTGGTTGCTTTGATCTTTATCAACTTCATAATGAAGCACTTGTTTCTAGTTGGCTGTATTATGTCTTATAGAAGTAGTGAATCATTGAAGTGGTGCTACCTAACAATACAAAAGAGCTTAGAATTTATAAAAGAAATAAAGGAGTGCAAATCACTCAACTACAAGCTAAGAGTTGAAGTGACAACAAGAGCAACAAAGACTAAAATTTACTTTATACCA
Organism: Erythroxylum roraimae; assembly: GCA_027568915.1. NCBI lineage: Eukaryota > Viridiplantae > Streptophyta > Magnoliopsida > Malpighiales > Erythroxylaceae > Erythroxylum > Erythroxylum roraimae. The sequence continues at coordinate 21,507,946 of JAOSBL010000211.1, read as the reverse complement.
TGTTTTCATTATTATATAGGGAATAGTAATTAGATATATTATCCGATTTATTTAGAACTTAATTTTATTCAAGAATAAAGGATCTTTATTGGAGTGAGATTCAATACTATTTTGTATATTTTAGTTGGAAATCTCTTTACTAGAATAATAAGGATTCTAAGAACTTTTCTATATATATATGTACTTAGCTATGGTCCAAATGCAAGTTGCACTTTTGACATTCACTTGGTGAAATTGGATTGATGATTAGCTAGATGCAATGTCTGTTTTGATGCTCACAGAAAGCAATCAACAATGATGCCAAAAATCTCGACAAGAATGAGCAAAATCAATGTATTTCAATTTTCAGCCTTACATCGACCATCAAATGGTCCATGGACTAAACGGTCACTACCTAAGGCCTTGATTCATTAAACCCACCATTGGATGAGTTTATATAGCTAAACAATGTCTGACCATATTGCATAGTCGCTAATCCCTACCAACATAGGCAGTATGAGAAGAAAAGGCACACAGGTATAAGCTGAAGCATCTATGTAAGATAGGCACATATCAAAGGTCGAAAACCTTATGACTAGCCAATTTGAAATTGCTCAATCAGTGCAATTGCGGCCTCTATTCAAAAATTACAAAGAGAATTTCCAGACTATGATGTAGGCATCTTGCACTATTTCTTGGGTGTCAAGGTTAACAACTATCTATTATGTTACTAGTCACTCAGAAGAAATACATATTCTCTTCATCGAACATCAATCACAGATTGAAAACCAAGTTTCACACCTATGGTCGCTCACCCTATTCTATCTAAACATGCTAGTCTACCTCTATCGAGCGGTGATGAATACAAAAGCATCGTCAACTCTCTTCAATATCTCACCTTGAGACAATCAAAACTTTCTTGTACAATAAATCAATTATGTCAATTCCTTCATTGTCCAACTGATATTCACTGTTAGAAACAAAAAGGCTCCTTCGACATTAAAGGACACAACTGATCACGGTTTTTTCCTATAAAAATTAAATGATTTCTAGATATAGTGCTTTTCAAATAGTGCTTGAGTTGTTTTTCAGATGATTGTCACTCAACAAGTGATTATGGAATTTTTTGTCACTCAACAAGTGATTATGGAATTTTTCTGGGTTCATCCCTTAATTTTTGGGCAACTAAAAATAGAAAACATTTTCTCGATCATCTACTGAGCATGAATACGAAGGTATTGCCAATGCCAACGACAAAGTTCTTTGGATTAAATCTATGCTGAATGAAATTAGGTTTCCTTCGCCTAGACCTGCCATCTTGTGGTGTAATAATCTTAGTGTTATTTATCTAAATCCAATTTTTCACGCTCGCACCATATAGAAATAGACTATCATTTTGTCCGTTAGCAAATTTTAAATGGTCCAATGATAGTTAAATTTGTCTCAAGTGATGATCAAGTAGCAGAAGAGTTCACTAAACCGTGGGTAATTCTTGCTTCACACACATTTTTTCCCAACTCCAGTTTCGTCCATGTCCACCAGTTTGTGGGGGTGCTAGGGAATGTCATTCTATTCTTGTAATCATGCTTTGGATATTAAGAAATATTGTCGTCTTTCTTTATTTACTTCCTTCTATTTAGGCTATTTACCATTCTTCCTAGTTGTAATCCTCTACATATACTGTATGTACAATATGAGATGAATATACAAAAAAACATATTCTTCCTCAAAGTTACATTGTTGAGATGTTTGGTGAGGGAAAATGTGAACAATTGGGACCTAATTCTTCCTATGGCAGAATTTGCATATAACAGTTCTATGAATAGGTCAACTAATAAGAGTCCTTTTGAATATAGTTTCTAAAATTTAACCAAGGAACCTTACTGATTTGGTTCCTTTACCACAGGTAGCAAGTGTTAGTGTTGAAGTTAACGAGCCTACGCAATAAATGATAGATATCTTTAATAAAAGAAAAAAAATCCAACAACATGACTTATGAAGAACTTGTTGATCAACATCATCGGCTGGCCAAATTCACTAAAAGGAAGATGGTGATGATGAGAATTTGTCTAAAGTGTTTCTCAAAGGGAAAATATAGGAAGCTTCATTCAAGAAGTGTTGGACTTTATAAAATCCTCAAGAAGATATGTGTCAGCAGTAATGTTTTGGAATTACCGAGTGATATAGGAAATAGTCATATCTTTAATTTTGCAAACTTAACTATTTATCATGGACATGATGGTACACAATTTTCTACTATAGCTGCAGGAATTCCAGTTATTCCTCATCTTAAAGAGAAGATAGAGGATGTTGTTAATAAACAAATTATAGCCGCAAGAACGAGTGAATGTCGGCGGATTCTAATCAAGTGGAATGGAAGATCAATTGTTTACAGCTATAGGATTTCAGAATTTGAATTCCAGAAGCTAAATCTAGAATTGTTTGATAAATATGTAATAACATTATATGACAAGGACGACTTCAAACAAGCCAAGAACAATTGAGGCAAAAGATCTTAAGAGTTTATAAAGGAAATAAAGACGACAAATCAGTCAACCACAAGCTTTAATTTGGTGGAATAAAAATTGGAGTTTAAGTGACAGCAAAGGCAACAAGGGCTAAAATTTACTTTATACTAAATTTTTCTTATTACATAGAAAGTAATAATAAGTTAGATATATTGTCTTAATTGTTTAGTATAGATATATTGTCTTAATTGTTCAGTACTTAAGCTTATTTAAGCATAAAGAATCCTTAAAAGGGTAGGATTCAATTCTATTTTAAATATTTTAGTTGGGAATCCCTTTACTACTAGAATATGAGTTTCAAAAACTTTCTATGTATACGTGTACTCAATTCATTAATAAAATCAAAAACCTTCAGTTTTCTCTATAAACTTGAGTTTAGAATGTGTGATGTTTTCTCTAAAACTGACTATTAGAGTCTAAGAGTGATTCCTAATTCCCTACCTCCATTGCTAATTTCTTCACTAAAATTCCAACACTTCTAGCTTGAATTTCCAGCAACCAAAGTTCTAAAATTCTAGTCACGCCGAACCTAAAATTCTAGTCATATCAAACCTGAAACTCCAACAACCTAAATGAATATTCCAATTCTAAAATTCCAGCAACCAAATTTTATGTCTTCTGAGTTCTAGCTACTAGTTTGGTAACTCTTCTACTCATCCTACATCATCCATCCTCTCTAAAAATTGTACAATCAAGTCATCACTCTCTTGATCATTGAGTAATCTCCTATACGCTATTCTATTAGGCGTCGCTAATGTCTCTATTTCTTTGATAACAAATTGATGCAAGACAGGTGTACCGATTGAAACTAAGGGGTTGTTAGAACTTGAATTTAAGGCTGGAATTACAGAAAAATGAAACGAAAATAAAAGATAGGGTCTAAGACTCACAGCTAGCGTTACAAATCCGTCCCAATCTAAGAATCATCTTAGGGAATAAAAAGTTTCACACTTTCAAAAATATGAAATTCTCATAATTCAATAAAAAAAAATCCACTAGTTTTAAAGCCTAATGTACTTACACATATTTATAGAGATACGACATCCTAATTTAACTATATTTAATAATTGAAATTGAACTATCTACATACAAACTAATTAGGTAGATACTAACTTGAGCTAAACTACTAACATAAGAAAAGAAATTTGAAGTAAATAGAAATCATCCTAATCTACATCATATTTTCTGCTTAGTCTCCCAACCAAACTCATACTAAAACTTCAAGGACTTTTACCTTCCATACAAAGGCATTGAAAATAAAAAATTGCACGGTTATTCCTCTATAATCAGCCAAATTTTCAATTTACTTCTTATTAAATTATCAACAAAAATAATAATATATCAAGTAATTAATTGAATAAAGATAATGCGCATTAATGCTCTACAACAACATTGAGAAGAATGAGAAGAAGTTTTTTGTATTTTACTTGGAATAATACTACAAGTATTTATACAGGAATACATAGGTTTAACTCGGAAAATAATCCCTATAACTATGATATTTACATAAACTATATAATCCCTATAATTACGTAACTGCTATATTCTGTAACACTCCCCCGCAAGCTAGAGCATAGACATTGATCGTGCCCAACTTGTTACAAATATAATTAACCCGATTCCCTGGTAATGCTTTGATGAACACATCAGCTAATTGGCTCCCTATTCTGACATGTTGAGTTGAGACTGATCCATCTTCTAGCTTTTCTCGGGAAAAATAACAATCGATTTCTATATGCTTGGTTCTCTCAAGAAACACAGGATTATTTGCAATATAGATTGCTGTTTCTTTGTCACACCATAAGTTCATTGGTTCAGATTGAACAAACCCAATCTCACCAAGTAAATGACGTAACCATATGAGTTCACAGGTAGTCTGCGTCATAACACTATATTCAGATTCTGCACTTGATCGGGATACAACACTCTATTTCTTGCTCTTCCAAGAAACAAGATTGCCTAAAAAAAACACAGTAATCTATGGTAGGCGCCTGTCTGAAAGATCTCCTGCATAGTCAGCATCTATGAATCCTTCTATAGTGTGGTGACCATAATTTCGATGTAAGGTGCCACGTCCTGCCGCACCTTTAAGATATCTCAAAATATGAATAACAGCATCCCAATGGGAGGCTCTAGTAGATGACATGAACTGACTTACAAACACTTTCTGAAAAGGCAATATCAGGACGAGTGATATTAAGATAGTTCAATTTTCCCACAATTTTCCTATACTTTTCAAGATTCTCAAGCAAGTCTCCACCTTCAACTTTTAACTTCACATTTGATATCATAGGCACATCACATGTCTTTGCCTCAATAAAACCAACATCATTTAATAAATCTAGACAATATTTTCCTTTAGATAGATAGATCCCTTTATGACTGCGAGAAACTTCAATTCCTAAGAAGTATTTTAATGGTCCTAAATCCTTTGTCTGAAAACGAGTCCCAAGGAATGCTTTCAACCTTGTGATCCCTGCTTCATCACTTCCAGTGATCACTATATTATCCACATATACAACCAGTACAATGCACCCAGAACTAGATGATGAAAAGAACACTGAGTGATCATATGCACTTCTTCACAAGCCAAACTCAATCATTACAGTAATAAATCTTCCAAACCAGGCACGAGGTGATTGCTTCAAGCCATACAAAGACTTCCGTAATTTGCACACTTTCCCTGACTCCCCCTAAGCAACAAATCCAGGCGGTTGCTCCATGCAAACCTCTTCAGATAAATTCCTATGTAAGAGAGCATTCTTCACATCAAGTTGGTGAAGTGCCCAATTGTAAGTGGCAACTAAGGAGATAAACAGGCGGACAAAAGAAAGTTTTGCAACTGGAGAAAAAGTCTCAAAATAATCCACCCCATATGTCTGAGCATATCCTTTAGCAACCAACCGAGCCCTTAATCAAGTAACAGAATCATCAGGATTCATTTTAACAGTGACCTTTAATCGAGCAACAGAACCATCAGGATTCATTTTAACAGTAAACAACCACTTACATCCAATAGCTCGTTTCTCTAAAGGAAGAGACACAACATCCCAATTGTGATTCTGCTCTAAGGCCATCATTTCTTCCTTCATTGCAACTTGCCAACCATCATGAGCCAGTGCTTCAACAAGGGACGTTGGGACAGCAACAAAGTCTAAGGAGTCTACAAAAGACTTGGAGGAGGGAGATAAAGCATGATAAGATACAAAAGAAGAAACAAGGTAAGTGCATGCGCGTTTACCTTTACGAAGAGCAATAGGAAGATAAAGGCTAGCATCAGGTAGTGGTGAGGAATCTGGAGACGAAGCAGAA
>JAOSBL010000211.1:21419867-21435654 GCA_027568915.1 Erythroxylum roraimae | reverse complement strand
CGGGATCAGTTCGCGTCTGCATTGCATGTATTTATTCTGTATAATTTGTATTCCGTAATAAAGGGCCTAAATGGCCAAATGAGAATTTTGTAACTTGTTTTGGTATGTATGGAAAGGGCTTATGCCCTATTTGATTTTGGTATGAGAAATTAAAAAAAAAGTGTACCGATTTCTATTGTGATTGAGTGCTCTAGCACGCCACCTCACGGGGTTCGGACTCAGATATCACCATCGATGTCAGGTTCGGGTCATCGCGGGAGTGGGGTGTTACACAGCTGACCAACTTTTGAGCCATATTTTCTATCCAAAATCAGTACTAGTTCTATTCTAAATTGGCTTAGAAGCTATATCGTCTCTCTCAAACCTGAAAAGTCAATGTGCAATTTTTGGTGAGTTTTGCGGACTACGTGAGTTAACCATCCTTGATGGTTCACTCATATCACATAACACAACAATCCATGCAATCACATAGTTCATATCATTTCAAGTATCATCATGTAGCATCACAAAACACCTTGTACATAATTTTCACACTTTTCATTCAACATAATTCAATAATACATTACAATCATTCAAATCGTACATATATCAAGTGTATATGCAATGCTCATGAGACTCAAGTTTGTTTATTTCGTTGCTATAACCGAGTGTCTTTTTCACTCTCCCGTATCTGTTGTGGGTACCGGGCTTATTAATATTGTCCCTTATCTGTTGGGGATATAGGGCTCATTTTACATATTGAGCTAGAGGCTCTTAGCTCGTTCTGAGCTTTAAGCTCTTTTTATTGGCGAGTCCGGTCATAACTGTCTTTATCTTTTATGCATTCATGTAATGCAATGCACCACACATATTTAATCATTGTGTTCAATCAATCACATTCACAGTCTCATTCACATTTGTCATTGAACCTTAGTCCCACATTCAATATTTAAGTTGAGAAATCACATATTCAGTTAAATTCACATTCAATGAGCACTTCCAATATTATTCATTCATCAAATGCCTCAGACATTTAATGTCTAGAATCAGTACATACACATCACATAATAATTCAATACATAATTCAAACAAATAAATAATCATAGTGAAACAATTTAGGTTACTCACAGTTTGCTCTAGATAGCTATTGCCTCGAAGTCCCAACAACATCTAGATGTTGTCGCTCTAATTGCTCTTTTATATTATGCAACACACATTTACACACATCACAACTTTGCACAATTATATAAGTACTCATTTATGCACATATATGTATATGGATTATGTTCAATGCATGATCAATGACAATCCCGGTACATTTCCTTAATACGCGTCTCATAACCAATTAACATCATCTTTAAATCATTCCTTAATACCTAATACACTTTCCTTACCTTAATCGCTCAATTCATCAAAAACTAGGCTCATTCAAGATCACATTTAAGCCTAAATACCCTATAGGAAAACATTAATAAGTCAATAATTTATATATATGTATATGATTTTGGGACAAAAGGCATAACTTTTGCTATGGATGTCGGATTAATGTCATTCTAGAATGCTTTCGAAGAGGACTTTGAGTTATACAACTTCTGTAAAGACCTCTAAGAGAGATTTTGCCATCTAAAGGGCAAAATCACACATTTATATAAGTGTCCCGAGAATGTCCGCCTAGCGGACATACGTCCCTCCAAACGGACATGAATGGAGTTGGGAAGCCAGAATTCTCGAGATTGTCTACCCAGTGGACCTGAAGTCCACCTAATGGATATATGAGAAGCATATCTCACTTACCACCATTTCTCACGATTTCTACGCATATACTAACATCATTTTATACCAAATTCTCCAGTATTCACATTCATTTATACAACTTCATTACATGCTACTTCAACTACCATATTAGTTGCATTAAAATCCATAAAAATCTACTCATTTGATTTATCAATCATATATATATAACAAGACATTTCACTATCATTTTCTGGTTTATTAAATCCTTACTCCTTCCCTTTCCAAGTGTATTATTAAACACATCTCTTGCATATCTTATCATTCATACTTCAATTCCTCTTCATTGTCACCTCCATTCCAATTCAAAACATCGACAAAACACATCATACAAGATTGTTGATCATAACCCCATAAATAGGACATCAACCATGTCTATGCATTCTTCAATATTTTAGCACACATTCAACTCCATTGTCACCTTTCCTTTATCTATAAACTATTATCCTAATTCTCCTCACTTCGAGACACTATACTATCCCTTTCTTTCTCTTTTAACTCACTCTACTTCATCTCTATTACAATTACTAACATTCACGTTATTACACACCAAAACAGAACATATTCATATACACATTCATCTTTAATTTTTTGCACATGTTCCACTTCATTTTTCATCCTCATGTTGTTCCTAACTATCACCTTAATTTATCTCATTTCAAAACACCATAGTACTACTTTTTATTAGCTCTAAACTCATGTTAGTTCATCTTTAAAACAATCAAAGAAATTCACTTAATATACTAAGAAAATAGAACATAAATATCCAATTTACAAGTCATAATTTCTACACTTCTTTCTACACCATTTCAATGATCTTTCAAGTTCAAACTCATCTCTACAACAACTTATAAAAGGTTAATCATCTTATATGCAGAAACAAGACATCTATATGCATATTTCATCACTCACGATTCACACATATAATTTCATGATCAAGTTATCAATCTCAAATTACTCATCATATTAGTTTCATTTAACAATAACCATGATGATTAAAGCATAACTTGCTTGATTTAGCTTCAAAATCTTCAAACTCTTCAAGAACACCAAGAAGCCCTAACTTCTCATACAACCCACGTACAACATCATGGAGGTTGGGAGGTTTAGGTTTTCTTGTGGCAAATGAAGAAGACAACAAGGTGAGAGTAGCAAGTGAAAGATGAGAGAGATAGGTTCAACTTGAATGGAGATTGGTGAGAAAATTCGTGAAGAAGGTGAAGAATAAAGCCACGAAGAAGAAGAAGAAAGCAAGATTCAAGACAATTTAATGGTCTTCCAACTAATTAAGAGAATCGTCGGATAAAGACATGGCTTCGCAAGTGACACTTGTCACTTGCCACATGTCCAATCTCTATAGGTTTAAACTAGGTTCTCTTATTTAACTAATCCAATCAACTCCAATTTCTACTCCAATTGTCTCTCAATTTTCAATGACACTTGTCAATAAAACCCAAAGTCATTTATCAAATTTTCAACTGCCATTTAACTCTTATTTCAACTACCATTTATCAATTGTCCTACCACTTGGTATTTTTCCTAGTCTAAAAATACCCAAAATTTCATAAATTTCTTAAATTTCACCAAAAATTCTAGATCAACAATTATTAACACCAAATCAATTTTCAATACATATAATCCACAATTTCTCAATATAATCACATTTATAAATCAATTATACCCGAAAAAATGTCTATGAATACATGTACAATCATTTTAATGTGTGCAATAATTAATATTCACATATGTGTGTATTATATACTATACATGAGCATGAAATGCACTTTCTAACTTCTCAATAATCTCTCATGTATACTATTCTAGAGTTCTGACCCTTAACATGGGATAACGAGATATTACAGTATGAACAACATGGTTCATTAATTTCATAAGATTACTAGGTGTATTAGTCTAAGTAAAAGGCATTGTTAACCACGTATACAAACTATATTTAATTTTAAAGTTTGTTTTTTTCCATTCATCACATTCTCTAAACCTAATTATATAATAAGCAGATTTTAGATAAATTTTAGAGAATAAGCATATGTCATACAAATCATTAAGCATATAATCTAATTTAGGAATAGGTTATCTATACTTTACATTGATTTTGTTAATGGAAGGATAATCCACACCTTCTCCATGATTCATTCTTCTTTGGTACAACTAAAATAGGAGCAACGTAAGTGTTTAAGCTCTCTCTCGTGTAGCCCTTCTCCAAGAGTTTTTCCACCTACTTTATATCTCTTTTGTCTCCTTCAAACTTGTTCTATATGTGGGATAATTTAGAATTTGAGGTCCAAGAATGAAGTCAATTTGATGCTTAATCCTCATAAGTAATAATCCACTTAGAGACACAACACCACTAAGTAAAATAACATTAGTATAAACATCATGAGAAAAAAAATATTATTTGTAAATAAGAAAAAATATTTGGCCAAATAATGCATCTCTCATATCCCCCACTCTAAAGCATCTCTTACATCCCCCACTCTAACTACCAAACTTACTCCTTTCCCCTTGTTTATTTCTTATTATTACTTTGCCTAAAGTATTTCAGTTATACCCAAGTTTTTTCCCTCTCGTTTCTTTCCTTTTGATCTGTAATATCCCGTCTCTTGAATTGTTGATGGATTAGAGTGTTAGATTGTTGAGTCTCATGAGTTGCATCATATAGAATGAATTTAGTACATTTACAACATGATTTTATGATTTCAGTCATACGCATGATAATAGCATACATACATGAATTGTGATTTAGACAAATTGCACTCAATTGACATATTCTAGGATATGAAACTAAAATGAATGTGACATGAATATGCATTTCCAATATCTTATACTTTGGTTTACCAATAACAAGAATTGATGGATTACGATTAGCAATTTGGAATTAATTGTTACAATTGAGAGATTGATGAATTAAAATATACATTTAGTCTAAGAAAAATATCAAGTGACAAGACAAGTTATTACAGGAAAAATTAGGATGACTAAGCCTATAAAATGAATGACATTCTGCATGAAAAATTAAGTGACAAATGGCTTAGAGGTTGAGTATAAATGGCAGTATATTTAAGTGAAAATTGGCAGCCAAACAAAAGGACATGTGTACCATTTAAGGAGAAGACATGTAGCTTGCTTCCTTATAGGATAAGTGTCCTTAAAGAAGGAGGCACTTATCTTAACTCATCTAATGACACACGTATATGGCAGAGTCTTTCCTTAGATGTTTCTGCTATAATTCATTCTTCTTCCTCCCTTACATTACCAAAATACATACATAATCCTCACAACTTTGAAATTATGCTTCATTTCTGTTCATAGTCCCTTCAAGATCCATATAAGACTTTGCTCAAAGATAACTATAATCTGCTATCATCTCTTTGTCTTTGCTGAAATCATGCTACTCTCATCTTGTACTTGGATGATCTTGCATCCATGGAGCGTTAGTTTAGCTTGATCATTGAGGTGGAATTTGAGCTAAACAAGTAAGTAAAGTATTGTTCTTTGTGGCATGTTGTGATAGAACTTGATAATGACTGAATTAGAGATGGATTGATGGTGATATTGGAGTGAAATAAGTGCTGGAAAATGATGCATGAATGATAGTTTCTATTTTGTTTTTACATGCGTGAAAGACAATCGTTTATGAGCTGCCAAATGAATGATTTTGAGCTAGAATTGGAGCTGAAATTGATGAGGAATTGACATATAATTAAGGTATAATTAATGAAATATTATGAAGGTGTTTTGAATTTGGTATGAAGGTGTTAGAATTTGGAAAAATTGAAGGAAAATGGATAGTGCACATTCGGTTCACTCATCCCACGAGCGTGGACAGTTGCATTACCTCCTTCCCACGTCGTGGGCAATGCTTTGAAATGAAAAACTTCTGTTTTGTGTAATTGTTGAACCACATATGGATAAGTCACTTTACATTGGTTTATTTGGACTTGATTGAGTCTTAAAATAAACATAAGTTGTTGCTTGATTCATTGGTTAAGGATTTGATAAGTTTAGGTTGTTAATTGATGTCATAACTTAAGGAATGGATTGTCTTCATATCAACGTATTGAAATTTGGAAATTTTGAGTTGTTAAAGGAATTAAGATGTTCTTATAAATGCAAATATGATTCAAAGGATATGAGTAATGTGTATTAGATATAAATGAATGAACAATGGAGAAAATGTAGTAATTGTGAGTGAGAACAATGGAGAAAATATAGTAATTGTGAGTGAGAATTGGATAATTATATAAGCTATATGATTGATGAATAAATCAAACTTACGTAAGGTATAAACCTAATTGCAAAATGGTAGTATACAAGCTATAAAGTTTGAATGATCTGAAAGCGTATAAGTACAGTCAAGATCTTTGTATATTAATACATACTCAGAAGGTCAATTGAGCATGCGTTGAAACATGATATATATACATGTGAATGATTGAATAATCATATGATTGACAACTTAATGATGTGTGAAATATGTTTGTATTGTATGAAGATAGATACACAAGTTGATCGTCAACATCCAAAAATTGTCAGATCATCAAAGCAATAGCTTATCTGGAGTGTACTATGAGTTAACCTAGATGTTTCTCACTATAATTGAATTGTTTTTGTTTAACTTTCAGCTATTGAACTGTTACTTATATGATTGCTATGATTCCGGACATTGTTGGTCCGAGGAATTTGATACTTGGGACTGTATATGGAAGTGTTCTCAAATTGTATGTGTAATATGGAATGTGTACTCAACTGAATGTTGAATGCTGGACTTAGGTCCGAAGAATGTGATAAATGACATTATCACATTGAATGAAAAGTATTGATAGCATATTATGTGAATTGATGCATTCCATAACATTGATATGCATGATTAGATAAAGGAGTTGTGACCGGAGTGACCAACGTGAAAAAGAGCTTTAAGTTTAGGATTGTGCACAAAGAGCTATAGGCTCAGTTAATAATGAGCCCGGTATCCACAACAGATACGGGTTAGTAACTGAAATGAGCTTAGTATCCACAACAGATACGGGACAGAAAATAGGCACTCGGTCACAATAAAGCAAAAATAAAATAGAGTTACATGTGCATTTGCATATGCATCCTTATATGTATCATATGACTGAATTGAAATGAATTATTGAAATTTTTTGATAAGGATGTGTTGTGATATGAAATGTTAGCTTACCTGATATACTTATAAGAGTATGATAATCTTGATGTACTTGATAAGGTATGGTGAAATGTGATGTGATATTCAATACTGGATGATATGTAATACTTGTTAAATTGGGATATGACTTGTCTATGTGTATCTGACTTGAGTGAATACATCGATGATTATTCACTCACTGAGTTCGCAAACTCATCAAAATTGCAATATTGATTTTCAGGTTCAGAGGAGATCTAGTTAGACTAATTGGAGTAAAGCTACTGCAATTGGACATGAGTTAGTGGTCAGGATCAGTTGTACCTGCAGATGTATCTATTCATTATGCATCAAGAATAGCATTTCTCACCTATTGTCAAATGTATATGTGAACTTTGAAGTGTAATGACATTTGTGATTTAATATGATTGTGAATGAAATGATTCAAAATGAATGTTTGAAATGTTTTTGATATATGATGCCTTAAAATGTGGTAATGCGATCGTCTTAACGTGCCATCCTCGTAGAGTATGTTCTCGAATAATCATCGATACGTTCGGACATATGCTCTATGAGAGTGGTACGTTACATGATCTCTCTTTCTCATTTTTATATATCTTGAGTTGATCTTCATAAACTTACTTTAGTGTTAATGGAATAAGGATTATCAGTTTTCCATTAATGGTAAAGAAATATTTATTCTTGTACTCATCATACATACTCTCTCAAATTGCTAAGGATGCTCCAATAAAATATGGCCAGCTTGAATATGCACGACATCATATAGTAACTCATCCTTGTACATCTTAATCAAGAAAAAAAAACTTGCATGGTTGCCCTAATTTTTTCTTTCCTATTCAACTATTATAGATTGTACGATTTAGAATGTCTTTTAATTGGCAATTCTTAACTTCCCCACTAACTACAGTATTATAACTCCCTCCATCTATGATTTTACTACACACTTGCTCTTTGATGGAACATTTTATATGGAATAGATTGTCCCACTATTCATGCACGTGATCCTTTTCCACATACATACTCAATTTCCTTTTACTGATTGGTAGTCTTCCCTCTTAAAGCCTCTTAATGCACTCATCACTATTAGCATTGTCCAAACTTATCATATCTCCATCTACCTCCTCTTCACTCTCAGACGCATTCTCTCCATCCTCCCTCAATATCATCACTCTCTTATTGAGACATTGTGAAGGTATGTGGACTTTCCCTAAGCACTTGAGAAACTTAATATCTTAAACCTCATTGTTAAAGAGGAACTAAATTTAACTTTCTCTCCACTTATTAGCATTTTCGGTTTATCATAGGCCAAGTTTTAACAAAAAATTGATGTTAAAACCATCAAGTTTTGGGACGATATTCAGATTAAGCAGTTTTAATGTTCTTTTAATCTCCTGAATAGTTACTAGCACCACAAGCAACTCCTTTTCAATTGGTGTGAGATTTTCCTTTATTATCCCATCAACTAGTTTAGTGGAGGATAGTGCATTTGTGGGGGGTATTCATTACTTATGGGAAGTAGATTGCTGCTTCCTCTAATGGTAATTCCTGCTTAATGATGCAGATGTCATTCTTCTCAATGGAGGATATTCTATTTGTACACTTTCTAGCTACCACAACTCTATGAAAGGAAGAAGAATTTATATCCTCATCTTTGAGTCATGCCATTCTAGATCTTTGCTACATTATAGCTCTTTTTTTTTCATATTCTTGAAGATAAGAGCTTGATGGATTACTGTTTAGAAACATTTGGATGGATGAGTAAACCTATTTAGCAGTATGTAAAAGATGTTGAGTGTTACCAGCATTGTCCCAATGTAAGGTCTTCAACTCACTTCTAATGATTTTCAACTTTTTAACATAGATATACTGTTTGGATCTTGAAAATTTTTCCTTAATACCTTTCCAAATAACATAATCAAAACCAACTAGAATAGTGAAAAATTTGTTGGTTTGAAAGGAGTCTTGAATCTTAGAACCTTAGCTTGAGTCATAATAAGTGTGAGATCAGATAGACTGGGACTAGGAAATGGAAAAAAAAAATAGTTTGGATACTCCTAAAACCACTCTATGTTAGCTAGGTTGTGGTTAAGTTTTTCCTGATAAGATTGGCTACACTTTGATTGTTACTCCAATCAAAATAGTATGTTTTCTAGATGTCAAAGTATCTTTTTAAGTATTTTCTTAGATGATAATCATGTGCTTTAGACTTAGAATTGTGTTCTTGTTAATGTTTGTGTGTCTTGTTTGTTTGATTGTGAGGCTAGGATTTGATCTTAATATTATGTTTTAAAGGTTGTTTGATGTGTTTGTTAGTGATCAGAAATAGGGAAAAAAAAATTAAGAAAGACGAAGGAGAAGAATTTGGTTGAAAAGGCATAAAATTGAAGATAAAATGTAAGCATGTGGAGCTTCAAAGACATTATTTATGCTCGTCTGAAGGTACACACCTGTTTATGTCGACATGCATGTCCATGTATACGTGTGTAAGCTTCTGTGACTATGTAAAGTTACGATTTAGAGGGTACTTTGAGATAGATAGTCACCTACGCGATAGTGTATACTCCTGAATCTGTTATGTGGTGAAGTAAAGCCTTCGACAGTCAGGGATTCATAGCTAGGACAATTTGCGGGATTAGGGAATTTATGGTGACATCCTAGAACAATTTGCTTAATTAGAGAAATTATGGTGGCTAATCGACTTCACAGAGAAGCTTCTCCCCCTCAGCTGGCAGTTAGCTGTTGCTTATACTTATGAAGTAGCTGAATCTGATGATGAAGTAAACATGGGTAGTCCCATAAAACTCCTGGACTTCCACTATAGGTATTGAGCTCTTGTAAGATTGGTGGCCTCTAATGTTCTGCTTAACTTTGGTTTGGCTGGTTATGACCTTTTTGTATACCTTAAAGCTTATTTCATTATTACTATTTATTTACTTTCTTTATAAAAAAAAAGAATATGAGGTTCATAGTAACCAATATTTAGACCGTAGGCCAGGATCTATTTATCCGATCTTATTTGCAAATAAAGCATGTCACCCAGTTGTTTAAAGAGTGCAAGAAAATTTTGATCTGCTCGTAAGGAAAATCTACATCTAGCCTCAGTCTTGAAAACAAACTATGAAGAGGGAGCATATGGACGACAAAAACACTCGAATGCTTTCCTGAAATCCACTATATTTCGCTGAACGTGAAAGTTAAGCTCACTGAGAAAGCATAATATAATAATAGTAATACATTGTTTCCAAGCCACAAAAATCTAAAATAGTTCCAACTCTGCCGATACAGTTTGCCACATGTCATCCTATTTCGAGTAAACTAAAGTTACTCCATCCAAATTAAGATCGCATGTGAAGGAACCAGCGGTGCCAAGCAAACATAAGCCTCCAATTTTATTGCATAACAGGCAGCCCTTCTTTGAAAGATGAGGTTTAAAGCCAAGGGAAAGAGTGCAACTCACCAGCTCAACCTCGTTTTTCCTTTTTCTAGGGAAAATAATCTTTCCAGTAGCAACCAAATTGCAGAACAAGGGACCAGACAGAAAGCACATAACATATAATGGTAGACAGAAGTGAAAACATCCAACAGGAAACCTATGGGACGTTCATCACTTGGATAGACTGCAACATGTCTGAAACAGCAATAACAAGATCACCTGATTTGATCATTCCTCTAGCCTTGAGCAATGAGAAGGTCCTAATGAGATTGCTTTCCATATCATCAGAGAAGCTCAGGCGGAAAGGTATCAAGCCCCACTGTAGGTTCAAGCGCCTCCGCACAGACGTCGTGGTTGTAAAGGCAAAGATTGGGCAGTCAGGTCGGCAACGTGACAAGAGAGAAGCCATGTGGCCTGTCTTGGTGTATACAAAAAGCGCATCCACCTCTAAGTTATTAGCTGCAAACCAAAAATCCACACTGCATCAGGGTTCATTTAAATTAAGGATAAAATGCCTTGGCATCTGCTAGAAACGAACTGAAATAAGCTATCTAGGTGCAAGATAAAACCTAGTGGTTATACACGTCAAGTTAATAGCTGCAAAACCACAAATCTATACTCCATCAGGGTTCATTTAAATTAGGGATAGACACCTGGGCATCTGCTCAAAACGAACTGAAATAAGCTATCTAAGATCTACCTAAAACCTAGAGATTACAAGACAAAAATAAGTAGGGGATATTCCAAGCCTAAAAAATCACTTAGAAAGGGAATTTAGGTGGCATATACATGTCCAGCTTTCAAGAGTTATTTGAAACTGGCAAGCAAAACAGAAAGACCCAAATTGTGATGGAAAGAATCTCAAAAGGAAGTATTTGTTAGAACTTTTAGACACTATTTTTAATTAACACTAATAGAATTTAGAAGCATTAACTTTTTGTTCATTTAGTAAACTATTGTATCACATGGCACATTTTTTACAGAAATAACATGCACGTTATACACATGATTCACAAATCGTCTGATGCAGAGTCTGCAAGAATTTTGAGAAACAACAGAAGACCTAGCAATAAGGCCTACCTAGCAGAAAGAAAATTTACTTTCTAGAACCTATAAAGCAAATGCTCGAGTAAGCCGAGCTCAGTGGGAAGGTTAATATCAGCAAGGTTAGAACCATGGTAGAGACAGCACAACGGGGGAGGATATCAGATGTCCTACTCTACCAGGGTTAAAATCTTGGTAGAGCCCTCTTTGGTTTCCGACAAACCAAAAGAAACAAACTTTGGTGAAACAATTGGGTTTTAGCCTAAAAAGGTCCCATTAGACATATATAAAAAAAACATCAAAGGTTCAAGTTTTGAACAAATTACTCATTCTATAACATGCTAGAAATTATTTTTGATGATGGAAATTAGGCATTGAGCATTAAATGACATTTACCCATCTTGGCAGCAGAGATGCAAATCTCTTCTGATATCCTATCTGAAAATGCACATCCTACAGAAGGAAGTTCCATGGCTTCATGGCGTTTTTCTTCTCTCCACCACTTTTCAATTCTTACACTGACAATTCTAAGAACAGACAATGCCTTCTCTGGGAACTGGCCCATGGCAGACTCTCCGGAGAGCATCAACGCATCCGCTCTTTGGCTGACAGCTTCAGAAACATCAGCTACCTCTGCTCTAGTGGGTGTAGGGTATTCAATCATGGATTCAAGTAGTTGGGAGGCAACAATGACAGGCTTATTCAGCTGTCTGCACAACTGAACAACTTTTTGTTGTGCGGATGGGACCTGTTCCAATGGTATTTGAGCTCCTAAGTCTCCTCGCGCTACCATTGCTCCATCTGAAGCCTGAATGATCTCTTCCAAGTTCTTCAATGAATCAATGCTCTCAATCTTTGCAATTACAGCAATATCGCTGTATCAAAAGATGAGAAAGTAAGGAGCTAAAGATGATAAGACCTCTGCAAATCATATTAACAGTGGTAGAAACTAATAAAGCAAAACCATTAGGACCCTTACAACCAAGCATCGTGAGAACAAAGGAAAGACAATAACAATTCAAATCATAATAATATGTCAAGCTTATGTGGATACAGACTAAAAGTCTAGCATTGTTTGTTAGAAGTCTTTACCTGTCATGAGAACGTGCAGCTATGTAGCTTTTAAGATGATTGATCACTTCAGCAGATTTGACAAATGAAATGGCAATAAAGTCCACACCCTCTGCAATCCCAAAATCAATATCCAACCAGTCCTGCACATAATCACAGCTTGAGCATGAGAAAGGTAAAACTATATCTCCAGCTTGCCCAGAAACAATCAAGCATAATGAGATGGAGAACAGATACCAATAATGAGTATACAAATTGATGTAAAATGACATAAAAATTTGACGGTGAACAAAAATTCAGATGTAACAGTTAATTGGTCCATACAAACTTGGTTGGCAGTCAGACAGAAAGCAGTTTCCTCCAAAAATTTTGAAGCTAGATCAGTGTTAAGAATTTCCAGGATTGTCAGTTGAAAAAGGACTTCAAGGCAAGATGAATGGAAAGCACAACCAATCTCGAGGTACAATACATATAAGATGTGATTTTAAGCTGCTTCTTCATTATTTGTAAAGCAGTCCACAGTATCCATACAATACAGACAGTTTGATATCAGGAAACTTAATTTTTCCAGCAGGGAAGAAGACAAAATACCAGAAGTAAAAGTGGTATTCTAGTCATGTAAAGAAATATTATGAAAGAACGGCCTTTAAATCTTAAACATTCACATTGAGCAGTACTTGTGAATCAAATAAAAATATCAATAATATAAACATGTAATAAAAGATATAAACTTCTAGTAAGGAGATAAGCAGGACTAACCTTAGATGAAATAGTGGGAAGCATAGCGTTTTGTTCTCTGACTAGACTCCCGTCTCTCCAGAAGGTCAAATTAGCCCGAGGAAGCAACAATCCAGGATCAGTGCAACGGCACTTGACATCAGGACCAATTTTCTCAATCACCTCAAACCTCACCATTCCACCATCCACAAGAAGTTCATCCCCAACTTTCACATCTGAAAAAAAGAAAGCAATTATTTACATTGCATTAACTGGCCTACAATACATGTCATATAATGAATTTCATATAAAGTTAAGCGGGAAATAATATTTACCTTCAGCGAAACCGTCATAATTGACATTGATAGTGCGTTCAGGACGAGGCGCATCAAAAGCTCTCACACTAAACGTCCATATTTCACCATCCTACGCATTCAAAAATCAGAATTTCGATAATTGCATGTCATGAACAAGAAATCTTTGCAAAAGAAAGAAAGAAAGACCTCAGCTCTAACAGACGAGGCACCGCCAAGATCTCCCATGTGAATCTCGCTGCCTTCAGTATCCATCATAATAGCAACAGCGTAGCCTTTCTCGTCGTTCAAACGCCTCACGCGCTCGATCACTCTCTTGTGCCACTCGCGAGTCCCGTGGCACATATTGATTCTGGCAACGTTCATTCCGCCGACGGCAAGCGCCTCCAGCTGTTCCGACCCGCATGTCGACGGGCCGATAGTGCATATCAGTTTTGTCCTCCTGGTGCTCCTGAAGCCGTTCTCCTTGAGATCCGTCTCCGTCACCGCATCTACCTCAATGGAGGACAGCAGGACACAGCCGCTGCTGGCGGAACCGGCGCCGTTTCCGGAGACGAGAATTTGGGGGTTGGGATCCGAAGAGGCCTTGACGAAAACGCGATTGGATGAGAAAGGCAGCGGGAAGCGGCGATAGACGGTTGGAAGAGGAGGCTTGACGAAAGAAGGGTGTGTAGCGGGAGTGAAGAAACGGAGAGACCGAGACATGTTTTGGTGGTTAGAATGATTGGGACTTGGGAGTGCTTGTGGAATGTTGGATTTTACTTTTTAGAGAGGAAGTGGCGGGCGGATATAACTATGCAACTCGCTCTCACAGGCACAGCCAGGTGGAGTTGGGAGCATATTCTTCTTTTTTCTTAAAAACAAAAACAAAACGAAACAAGGTAGAACACAAGGTGAGGCTGCCGTCCAATTCCACAGCTGCTGCTCTCTATTTCTTCCCCAAATCCAAGTTCTAAACTCCTCCTCATTTTCCACGGAGAAAATTTCGTTTGATGAGTTGGGGGTCAACCACCCTAACACTCACATGTAATTTGTACTGCTTTTCTTCCTTAAAAAAAAAAAAAGGCTGCTTCTATGTAGACGATGTTGTCGATTGGTGTGATGGCACGTTTATGTTATTTTTCAAACTTTTCAACTTTTCAACTTTGACCTCTAAGAGTATGTTGGAGAGTTTAGGATGGAATGAAATAGAATGATAATTAATAGAACGGAATAGAATAGAGTGAAATGGAATGAAATAAAATAGATCACTCTATTGTTTGAAAGTTTAAATAAAATAAGAGAGAGACTCTTTTGACCATTGTTTGGAAGTAATACTAAAAATGAATAGAATGGAATGACTTGTAATATTTTTTTTCCAAAATTACCCTTGTAATAAAATATGCATAGTTGCCATGAAACTATTTTAATAACCGCAAAGCATTTCAAATTGTAGGATGCTCATAATATAGTTTTATCATTTTTCTATATAAGCAATAAACTTTCTTGTTCTTTTTCATTAACCCTCATCGCACTGTACTCTTCGTTAGGCATTTATTCATGTGTCTTGTTATGGTTGATAATCATTCTTGGCGTTGTAAATCTATTTCTATATTTTGCAGTGTATATTAATAATATATTTAAAATTTATGAACCTTCACAATGCTAGCTTTGTCAAAAACATTTGAGCCGTGTTTATTAATAACATATTTTATATTTAAATTTTTGACGTAATGGTTGAAAAATGAAGCTTGTGTCTCACAGATACATGAAACTCATTTGCTGCGTACCCAAACATTAAAAAAAAAAACCTTTTTTTCACCATATCACCATTAACTTAACTATTATTTATAACATTGAGGTTAACAGTTCTATAAATTATAATATTCTCTAAGCAATGTTATATTCTGAGGGACACATCTTACAAACAAATATAATATTCTCTAAACAAATATTTACTACTTCACAGAAACAAGCCCAATTGTTTTTTTCACAATTCTAACGCATTATATCGATTACGGCGTTATGTTGAAAGGTGCATATGAAGACGAAACTTTCTTGTTGGTCCCATGCAGAGAATTTTGCATAGATTTGTGAACAGATAAGTTTGAAGCCCAAGAAGATGAACACAGAAGAATAGTCGATGCTTACCTGATAGAACGAAGACAGATGACCCTAGTAGCTGTGGAGGAAAACGTTAGTCAATGGAAGAAGCCAGTTGAAGGAGAAACACAATGGACGTAGTAACATGTAGCCGCGTAGGTATTTGCTGGACTG